>CM076408.1:10031917-10581917 GCA_038363315.1 Mugilogobius chulae
ATGATGTGAAAGACACCGTTTGGAGGCTGCTGAGAGGACTGATGGACCACAGTCAAGCCACACGTACAAACTGGAGAAAGCTGAATGAAAAAGCAAGATTCTCCACTTTGCATCTTAAAAATGCTATTATCGGTAATTAACTTTGTAAATTATGTCATGTGAGCTTCACAAATGTAAAGACGACGAAAACCACCATTAATTTTTCACCTTTACAATGTGTTTGGGTTCAGATAACCAAAGTGGAAAGGGTGTGAATGTCTTCAAAAAGACTGTTATATCATGTTATAAAAAGTTGATTTAATTGTTATTTGTGTAGGCTAACTGTGTACTGATACAACTGGTATGATATACACATTTGTTTTTGTTTACTAAAATGCAATGAACATTTCTAATTTGACTAAACATTGTAGAGATTAACAATAAATCAAACAAGAGCAAAAAGCATAGACTGTATCAAAAACACCTAAGTTTATTCAGAAACATAGACTTACTATAAGTGAACACTGAAGGAACTTTAAAGATATCATTATATATTATTACATTAGTTGTCATAATTTAAACTGAATTTTTATTAACTGCACAGCCATATGTGAAGAAGTACAAAGAGTGGAGCAAGTACAGTATAAAGAAAACTGGATTTTTTCTGAGCAGTCAAGCTTTAGCTGCAGAATCTGTGATAAAGTATGACATATTTGTAGCTTAAGGACTTTGTTAAAATAGAAAAGAGAAAAACTTCTTAATTTGATGTATAAATTGGCCTTTAGAAAACCTTGCCACATAAAAAGTGTGCCTCTGCTGCACTAAGTGATTGTAGCTGACGCAGAAAATAGTTTTTGTTTAAGAAATAATATTGTATTTTATTTGGTAAAAATGTAAGCCTTCAAGTTTGTGTTTTGCCGCTGACCTCTACTGGTAGAGGAAGGTAATAACACCTGCATGCGCAGTTCACGTGCGCTGTGCCCAGACATGTTCCTCCGGTGAGAGAAAGCGAGGAGAACAACGCGTGGACACAGAAATATCTGCAGAAAAAGACTGGAATACACGGCGAATACGAACTAACCGCTCCCATATGTAGGGTCAAAAGGCGCAAACGGAATTTATATTTTTTAGTTGTTTTTGTGTTTATTTTATTGAAATATATATTTGTCTTTTCTTTAGTTTTTCACGGTGGTTTGTTGGTGTTGTCCAATGAAGAAAAAATACACATTGTGAAATAAATATGCTAACTTAACATCAGTCGGAGCGTGGCTCTCTAATTCCCACTGAAAACCTTGGGAGCAGTTAGTGATTTTAAGACTTTATTTTTTTTACCAGGTGCAGTGAGAAAGAACTGTGTTACAATAACAGCTTGTGATGTGGAAAAGTAAAGGTAGTTACATTTAGCAAACGACCGGGAAGAAGAAGAGCATTGAGAAATAATAATTCATAAAGTTTTAATATGTTTGTTTTTGTTGTTGTGCAAAAATTACTTTTATTATCATGCAAAAAAGGTGAATTGGTCTTGTCCCTAACTAGAGGATTTGTGTGATAGCCTTGTTTTCTGTTACCAAGTCTAATTTCTTGTGATAAGTTAAATATTGTGTGTTCATTTTTTATATGTTTTGTCTTAACCTTCTGACATATTAAATATTGTAAATTATTTTTTAATACTAAACTTTGTCTATGCTTTTATTGTTTAGTAGTAGTTGGTACGAGTACCCATGGGAAACACAGTAGCATCAATGAACCAGATCCGGGGTAGATCCAGATTTGCATTTTATTAGATTTAAAGTAGCCTATATGAACCGGATCTGGGCTAGAATTTTCACTCGATGCGCAGGATAATAACCACCTCTGCGCCACCAGATCACATTTCTTTTCACTCGACTCGCAGTGTGTTAACCAGATGCGAATTAGTATACTGTTTAAGTGACGTAATTATTTTGAGTCGATGCGCGGTGTATGAACCGCTCTCGAACTAGTTAGAGACAGTTGTCAGAAAGTGTCGAGCGCCTGTGTGTTGCCCAGATGCGTGCCGAGGAACCGGGCGTACAGTCAGCCGGATGAAACGTCGTATGTGGGTCGTCAACGAGCCAGATAAACTTTGCTACGTGGGGAGAGTCCTGCTGCACAGACTTCAGACGGACCAGACCTCTTCATTGAGTCCTGATGTGGGTTTGGACAGTGGTTTGGACCAGATAATCAGGCAGATAAAAGAAGAGCCAGAGGAAGACCTCGTCGGACAAGAAGAGCTAAAGCAGCTGCAGAACATCCCAGAGTTAAATGTTTGTGTGAAGACAGAAGAGTCCTTCTCACTGCTTCTACAAAGTCAAACTGTGAACAAAGAGGAAGCACAGGCAGAGGAAATCAGCTCACACTTACACACAGACACAGAAGAACTCACTGACCACTCCTCTGACTATGATGAAGACTTTCCAAAAGCTCAGATGGAGGCAGAAGAAGAAGACAACAACAATGTTCAGATCCAAGACACAAGCACAGCTGCACAAAGTCTGTTCTTCCCCAAACACAAGTCAGACACAGAGGAACCCACAGACAGAGGTAGGTAGACCAGACATAAATGTACTCAAGCAAGAGTAATAGATTGTTTTTACTTGATATGTAAATGTTGTTATATTACTCATAAAAGTACAAAATATAAGTCCATGATATTACTCAAGAGTAAAACACGTTCTCAAGTGAGAGCAACAGTAATGGCAACTTTATGAAAATAATATCTGATTTATAACAGTAAAATGTAAATTATAGAAGAACAAAACATTTAAAGGTAAAACTTATGATGTTCTCTCATCATTAGTTTACTCAGCTGTATTTGAATTGATTCATTTATGTTTGAACAATCTTGTTCTCACCTACCACTTATCTATGTCCACACGCCTGCATTTATCTGTATTATTAAAATAGTCTCAAAATGATCAAGTAGCCACTTTTCAACAAAAACTATTTGTAATTGAAAATGAACTCTTTGTTACAGTTAAATTTAAAAACTAAACTGTGGAGCTTATCAGTTCTCCAGGAAAGCAATGGACCTACTTGTATTTCTAAGCCATTTTAGATTATTTTGTGCACATAAGTGTCTTTTTAAAGATCAGAGACAAAAACCTAAAACGCTAAGTTATGACAAAAGGAGCTGTGACATAAACAAATGTATTCTAATAATTTATCATCGTCGACATAGTTAGACATTTTGCTGCTAGCTTTTAAAAATGTACTCTAAAATGTAAAATTTTATTAAAAAGTAATTGTATAAATATAACTGAGTTCTACCACGTTCACCCACAGATCACTCCTCTGACTGTGATGAAGACTGTCCCAGAGTGCAGATGCAGTTAGAAGAAGAAGATGACAACAACGTTCAGATCAATGACACAAGCACAGTCTCACCACACTCAGGTCATTTCTTCCCCAAAGACACGTCTGCACCAGAGACTAGTGCTGCTGTAAACAATGACTCAAGAACTGCTGAAGGAGCTGAGAAGAAGAGACATCAGTGCTCTGTTTGTAAAAAGAGATTCAGATGTAATGCAGAATTACAAAGACACATGAGAGTTCACACAGGAGAGAAACCTTACAGCTGCAAAGTTTGTAAAAAAGGATTTACTCGAAGACATAATTTAGATATACACATGAGAACACACACAGGAGAGAGGCCTTACAGCTGCCCAGTTTGTAAAAAGAAATTTACTGTAAGCGGGAAAAAAAAAACACACATGAGAACACACACAGGGGAGAAACCTTACAGCTGCAAAGTTTGTAAAAAAGCATTTAGTAGAAAAGACACTTTAGATGCACACATGAGAACACACACAGGAGAGAAACCTTACAGTTGTTTGACTTGTAAGAAAATGTTTATTCAAATCTCAGACTTGAAACAACACTTGAAAAGTTGCTCTCACAGGAAAAAAGCAGAGGTGAACAGCACCTGACTGAACATTATTTGGTTGTTAATTTAATCATATTCAAAAGACTAAAGTGAAGTTGGAGGACTGGTCAGAATTGTAAATATTTGTAGTTTTTTGCGTTAGTTCACGGCCTTAACTCTCCAGCAGAGGGCAACATTTAGTTTGAGATTATTTGCCCAAAATACATAAAACTTTTTGAACAGTTGAGTCTGAAGAAGATACTGTGCAAATGTAAACTCTGCTTTTGTTTCCAGTTTGTAGTAAGACAGTGTTTTTGTGATTAGTTTCATTTAATTTAAATTTGCATTACTTGGGAGAAAAAATATCAAAATGGACCCATAAATATTGGCTGTTTGTTTGAAGACAACAATGTTCAGATCCAAGACACAGCTGCACAAAGTCTGTTCTTCCCCAAACACAAGAAACCCACACACAGAGGTAGAGTAGTAGATAAATTGTACTGAAGTAAGAGTAACATTACTTACTCTGTCTATCTAATGAATAGTTTGCAATAAAAAGTTCAAAGCATGGGTCAAAGATATAACGATGAGTAAAACATATTTGGGTAACTTTGGGTTAATCAGTAGGCTGAACGTAACATCTGATTTATTGGAAAAACAAAACATTTAAAGATGCACAAAAAGTAACAATGGGGAGAGGTATAATCTTTTGTCATTTGTAGAATATTTCAGAGTGAGAAGAGTAAAACTTTTCTCAAGTAAAAGTACTACTGTAAAGCTGTAATCTGAAAAGTATCTGTAAATGTGTCTATTATCATACAGGTCAGAGAGTTCACACAGATCCTTACAGATGTCCAGTCTGTAAAAAAAACCTTTTGTCACAAATGGCATGGACTCAGACACACGAGAACACACACAGGCGAAAAACTATTCCGCTGTTTAACCTGTAAGAAAGCATTTAGCTCCAGCAGTGGTTTGGTTTCACACACTAGAACGCATACAGGTGAAAAAACATTCGACTGTTTAACGTGAGAAATATTTTGCCCAGAAGTCAAACCTGAATAGACACCTTAAAAGTCGTATTCACAAGAGAAAAGCAGACTACAGAGCTCAGCTGTGTGAAAGGTTGTTAGTGTACTATCATTCATAAAATTAAGTTGGAAGATTGATCAGAATTTTAGGTATTTTTACATTTGTGTGTATTCACTTCCAGACTTGGTTCTCCAGCAGAGGGCAATATTGAAAGTCTGAAGAAGTAACTACAAAAGTGAGCTGCCCTGCTTTTTGGATTAGTTTTTAGTAATTAATAATTTAAAAATTACAAGAATATTTATTGTGGGTTTCTTTGGAATTTAAATAATCTTTATCAGCCACAGGAAATAATAAATCATATTAGATAAATAAAATACAACAACAAAAAAAGGTTTAGTCAGAATCTTGTTTTGATCCTGAACTGTGTGGATTTTATCTGTTCAAATGATATATTTTAATTGGTTGTTCAATCGTAAAACATTTTAAAATTACTAGTTCTACACTTTCATTTCAAGATTTTTTTTATATATATATATAAATGTTTTGGATTCTTTGTTTATCTTTGGCTGCAATGAGAAATGTTCATAACCTTTTAACATGTGATTTTTAAAAAGTATTTTGGTTGAAGCAAAATAAAGAAACATTGATCAAGATAATTTATCACGTTATTTATATTAGTAGACAAAAAATAAAATAATACAGACCTGTAACACACAGTAAACAAACAAGGTACTTTGTAAAATCTTTATTTTGGACATTTTATAAAAATAGGTGCACACAATAAGCAACACATTTTAAGGCAGATGTCTATGCAACTTTAACTCTGATTTGTTAATGTTACGAGCAATATTATACCATTGTTTGTGAGAAATCCAATGCTACAAACGTGTAATAACCACGTAGGCAACAATTAATCATAGTTTTATTACTACCCTTTGTATCTTTAGCTTTACTTCACTTTTGTTTTATTCGTAAATTTTAATTAAACACAAAACTATTGCACACAAAGCCTCCTCACAGATTTCAACCGAGCAAATCCACGTAAAGTCGCCATTTCAAAGCCATAAATGCCAGATTAAGCTAGCTCCGATTGCTAACTGTTAGCAATCGTAACTGTTAGCTAGCTACGACTGCTAACTGTTAGCCTAACTCTTATTTTAAATGTCGATAAATAAGTGTGGCGTCCTGGGCTTTCTATTTTCTGGGCAAACGTTTGTGCGAAACATACATATAAACAAATAAACAATATTAACTGTACACTTACAATTAATGGTTTTAAAGTATTTTTGGTTTGCGCATGCGTAGTTGGCTAAAGATACAAACGGTGCATCTGGTATGGACAGGGACTAGCTTTAACTAAAACTGAAATAAAAGATCTCTCAGACAATAAACCGACTGTAAACAGGTTGATATAGGCTCTTTGATATGTTTGTGATTACCATAGTATAAGCAGATTAAGCAACGAGGAGCACAACAGTGGTGCTAGTCCAATGTAACACACTTTTTTTTTTACACATTTGACTGTAACAAGATAACAGTGTGCTTGTAACATTTTGTACTTAACATTAGGCAGTAAAAGACATTGTTTTATGCAGAAGCTCAGTGCTGCTAATCTTTTTTTTCTGCCGTATCACATTTTAACCTAAAGCTATTGTAAAATTATGTGATATTTTAATGAAATGTTGTGATAAATATAGCGCATTAATGATCAGGTAAAAACACAATATTAACAGGTAATTTTGTGATATTATCAGGTAAAAATGCAACACAGATTTACATAAAAAATTATAATACAAACTTACATGCAATAACGTAATATTATCTACTAATAACATGACTTTATCAGGTAAAATCACATAAGGTAATAATATGATAACAGGTAAAAACGTGATAATATCAAGTAATTTCCGAATAGCTTTGTATCATGTTTTGACCTGAAATTGTCACTAAAGTACATGAATTGATTAAGAAATTACTTGATATCACAAAACCTCATAATTCTTTGTTATATTTTTAAATTGTTGCATTATTACCTGATAGTATCACATTATTATGCGACAGTCATTACAAAACGTCATAATAACATCAGGTACTTTTGTAATAGTTTTAGGTTAAAACATGATCTAATTGAAAAAAAAAAGTTGCAGCTGTGAGCTTCTGTAATTTTTGACTTTTCCAGCAAATCCCTGAGAAAAACACAAGCCAAATAATTAATAAACAATAAGCATAATTACTTCGATAGCATAAACAGTGCATTGTGTAAGATTTTTGATGGAGGCTCTGTAATCACCTTTTCACAATGTTGCTTAGAATGTCACACAATAGGGCTTAAACTTTGATATCTCCATGGAGACGAGGTCATGGTGCAACAAAAAACACCCACAGTGAAATAAACTGTAGAAACATGTTTAATGCTGTACTAGGAAACATTCTAAAGCAGTAACATCACCATGACGTCGGACAGGGGGCGGAGTCTCTACCACAAAGGTTACACAGTGCAAATTTAGGCCAAATGAATGCTTGACTGGTACATTTGTAAAACAGTTTGAGTTTAATATGAAATCATAGTTGTTTTCCCATTTTTTTTCTCTACATTTGCAATAAAAGCTTTGAGGTGAGACACTACAGCAGTGAGTTGTTGGTGATTCTCTCTGAAAACATGTTAAATACTTTACAAATGAGGAGAATATTTCACCAAAGAACCAAAGTGTGTTTATAAAAAGATGTGTTTGTCTGTTAATACTAACGCTAAAGTCTGACAATTTGAAAATAAACAACTTCTATAAACAGGGTAAATTCTTGGAAGCTGAAACATTTCAGTTCTTGCGTGGTCAGCAAACTCACCAGACATGTCACCTATTGAGCATGTTTGGGATGCTCTGGATCTGCGTATACTACAGTGTGTTCCAGTTCCTGCCAATATCCAGCAACTTTGAAGCAGCCATTGAATAGAAGTGACCAACAAAAGGCCACAATCCACAACCTGATCCACGCTCTGTGAAGGAGATGTGTTGCACTGCAGATACTGACAGGTTTTCTGAGCCACCACCCTCCAAACCATAATGGCACGTTTCAGAGTTAGGGCAGGGCAATGAAAGAGAACATTTGCGGTAACGATATAGTTGACAATATACCAATACTGTAGCATTTATAACTATTATAATTATGTGTTTCAGGCTGTTTTAGTTACAGTGCAAGTTCCCCCTTTCAAATGCTATGCTTTACTTCTGTCATTTTTTGTTTTAGCCTCTGCAGATGCTTCACTGTCTGGGCATAGGTTACTTTTGTTTAAGGTGAAAATTGTCAAGTCTGCATCTTTATGAACATTGGGCTTCTTTATTTGGAAAGTCGCTTATGAATTTTGAAAGTCAAGGGTTGTGAATTTTAGCATTTTTTTCAAGTTTGATATATGAAAATATCCCCACTAATGAAATGTGAAGCACAAAAAGTGTTTTAAAGTCTTTAATAATAATAAGATTGTCTGTTCTGGCTTTTTTCAAAAGCTTGACTCTCATTAATCTCTGAATATCTGGCAACACTAGGAGTTAGTCATAATTTTTGTTTGCCTCTGTTGCAAAATGAGCTGTGGTGCAAGTACAATCATATCACACAATATTCTGAAATTCAATTATGTGCTCACTATCACAGATTTGTGAAAAATGTTTGAGAGAAATGTTTATTTTGTTTACAAAGAAACTGTTCTAGATCTTTGAGTTCATCTCATAAAATACGCCAAAACAAAAGTGTGATTGTATTCCTGTATTGTCTCACCTTAACAGCAGCAAAAAGTTAACTTCACACGTTTCATATTTGTAAAAGAAAAGGAAAAACATTTGTGCAGGTTTACGACTGCTTTTCAATTACATACATCACTTTAGGATATTCACAAGACACTTTCACTTCCCAGGTTAAAATCAAATCAGTTTAAATAGTTGGCTAAAACACTCTTATAGCTGCTGTGTGCTGCTTTAGTTTTCTTCTTTGTAGCGGGGCAGTAGGATGATAGTTATATGTGCGTTTCCCACTCTTTATGTTGACTAAAACAACAACTTTGCCACATTTTACACAGAACTTTGGCTGACAACTTAACAAAACACATAATATTACTTCCTCTCATATAAAAACAAGCATGCTTTGGTAACACTGCATGGATAAAATAGAACAAAAGGCACAGATATACTTAACAAAAGGCAAAAAATAACAAATAAATACTTACGAAGTACTTGGAAGATATCTCACAGAGTCAAATTAAGAGTTCGTCCTCCATATTTTGGGATGTTTGTGCTTCTTTTCACGGCAGAAATGCATCGTCCTCGTCCTCCTCTTTTGGTCCAGGGTCACTCAGGAAGCGTGGCATCGTGAGACCCTCCTCCTCCGTGGGCTGATTGGTTGGTTTCTTCCTCGCCGCTCTCTGATTGGTCGGGACAAAGACGTCGTCCGGGCCCGAGGTGCCCTCAGACTTGCTCCTGTTGGGACTCTCGCTTTCGTCGTAAGTGTAAACCTTGTGCTCTACAGAGACATGAAGGATGAATTTAAGTCTGCTAGAATGAGTTGTAATGACTAGAGAATACATTTCCATGGTAACAAACATCCGGTTCTATTTCAGTCCAGGTGTAATTCTGCTTTAGACCTGGTCTGATCCTGGTTTAGATCTGGTTTAATGCTGAGATAAACCAGGTTCAGGTTTGGTTATTGCCAGTTCTTAATTTGAGGTTTATCGCAGTTTGTTTGGACAGTTTATAGAGCAATATAAACAGACTGCAGCTTTATTTATTTTCACTAAAGAAACAAATCTAATCCTCTGAATATTTGGCACAACCTCGTGTCAAAAGTGGTGACGTATTGTGCCACAACTCGGCCCAGAAGCCGTGGTCCTCGAGAAAATCTGGCTCTCTGGAAAATAAAGTTGAATACTAAAACACAGGGTTGGGCAAGTGGCGATTACTGGTGGAACATATTCTCATTATTGCAAACATAGGCAATTTAACCTATTATTTTGTCCATTTATTGTCAGCTTTATGAAAAACAGAAGTGCAGACAATATAAAGTAACACTTACAATCAAAGTAGGTCCACATTGACTGAAGAAAATTTTAAGACCTTTTTAAGACAATTTTAATGGCTGCTTCTGTCAGATTTAATGACCTGAATATATTTTTCTCTTTGACTTTGGCAATAAAAGTACATTTCATTTAGAAGCTTTGGAATATTTAACACTAATACCAATTATATTTGGATAAACTGATCGAACAGTCTTAAACTACTGTAAAGATATCGATTAGACAATTCGGCAAATGTAATCATAAACCGTGAAACATGAAGAGAAACTGACTAAACACATTATGAGAAAATTTAAAATGAATATTCTTGAAATGTTATGTTTTTTGTAGAATTTAGAGCTTTTAAGGCTCTAAACTTGACGCAGATATTCTCAAAAATGTGTTGAACGCCTGATTAAAACAGGCAGAGGGCCGCATTTGGCCCCCGGGTCACAGTTTGCTCAGGTCTGCTATAACATGTAATTGTACAAAGCTATAAAATATAGTTGGATTGCACTATAATGTCTATGGAAAACGCTACGCAAGACATTATCCCTTAAAAAGACGTATTGTGTTTTCTAATGTATTTAGAATTTCTGTAATGAGATGTAACAGGACAGACCTGGTTCAAAGCAGACTTTCCTCACTGAAGGCCTTTCTTGGGTTTTTGCAGGAACTGTGAGATAGTGGCTCATCTGTCGAGAAAAAAGTGAAACAGTGAAACAATTTCAAATGGAGGGCTAGGGCTGTGCAATAAAAAATTCAGTTATGATTATTTCTAGGGATGGGAAGAGATCTCGTGCCGCGAGATCTCGCGAGATCAAACTGTCACGATACTGTGCGCACACGTACTGAACTGTCTCGTGAGATTTTTCCATGGTCATGAAATTAAGTTTTGTAACTTTGAGCAGCTGTAGTAAATATTCTCCTCCACACACAGACTTGTAGCGGACTTATTCTGACAGAAAATTGTCTAAACTCTGTCTCAGTTTTTATTTCGTAAAGATAGGACCAATATTGACAGAGATAATTAGTCCTAAACATTGTAAAAGTTAGCGCGAAAAATATATAATCGTCAAATATACGCGCGGACATCGCGGGAACAGCGCCGTGTTTTTCACACTTAAACATTGTTTAAAATAGATCCACAAAGAGATATTTTGGCCTCTGTCATGTAAAAAGTAGGAAAGTCTCTCCTCATCTGTGTGCATCTGGTCCCTGCAGCAGCAGCGGCAGCGCTGTGAAGGAAGGGGAAGGGGGCGGAGTCTGAGCTACACACGGAGGAGTGGATCAATTTCAGTCAAATAAAAATCCAAGGTGATACACATAATAAAAGGTAAAGCTAAACTAAAAGAATATAAACTAACAATAATAAATCACACAAATCAAATTTTGTAATTTGCCTTGTTTAAATTCTAAATTGAAACATTTAATGCAAATTATTTAAAAATCTTGTCTCGTCTCGATCTCGTGGACCCAATCTCGTGGCTCGTCTCGTCTCGTGAAAATTCTGTCTCGTCCCATCCCTAATTATTTCTCTAGCTGATTACAAAAAATGTGTAGTTGAGTTATCGTAATCATTAATCATAACTTTTTGCTTACTATTTGTAAGCGCTCAAATATCTCCTTGAGTTGGAAAAGTAGGTCCCAGACAGGTGCAAGCAACAAGGTTTGGGGGTCGACTCTAGGGTGGCCCAGGACCTTTCTATGTGGAGCTTGGATGTTTTTCCAGTGTCTGCGCAAGTTTCCCCTACCACTCAAAACATGTGCAGATGCAAATTAGCTGTAAAAGCTAGCATCTGGTACAAGCATCTCTGCCAATAGCAAACACAGAATCAACTTTTGTCACTGTCAAACTGTGGATGGGGTCAAAATTTATCTACAGTTTCCTGGCCTTTTTTAGACATTTTTGTGTCTTTGCAGTTATGTGTGCAAAAACAGCAACTGTTCTGCCATGTTGGGCAAACGCTGTCAGTGCATTTTCAGTACACTGTATGTGGAAGTCACATCGAGTTGATGCCACAGACAAGCCCCCCAGGTGGGATATAAAAACTCCTCCCTCTGACACCACTACTGTGGAGAGTTTGAAAGCGATCACCTGCTGCACGATTACTTCATCAGTCATTTGGCTCAGCTTGGTAAGCGAGTGGTGCGACGTTCAAAGTTGTGCTGGTCTGAACCTTGTTTCGGTGTTTTGACTTTTCCTTTTTCAATTTTAGAAAATACTCACATTATGAGCTCTTCTGCTTATGTGGGGAAAAGTAAAGGTTTCATACATATGTCTGCAAAATACTGGATGTGCAAGTAACCAACTAGACCTAGTTCCATTCAGCCTCAGAGCTGTAAAAACCCCATCGCACATCATGATCGCTCTGATTGGCTCTCGCCAAGCTCGTTGTCCATATTTGGTGCTGTCAATCAATGTCTGTTCACGCCCACTGGGCATCACTTAAAAGGCGTCGGGGCATCTTCCACTTGTCTGTTTGAGGTTCAGTTGTGGGCAGAGTAAGTCTCAGACCGAGTGTTTAGCCTCACTTTAAGGTATATGTACATTGTCCTAATAAACCCTAACCTAAATGAATACATAAAACGTTCAAAACAAGGTTCTGCAGATAACTAACCTTTTAGTAAGTCAGAAAAGTGACTAAACATGATTTATTTTCCTCACCCTTCGCTCCATTTCCACTCTCTGTTTCCTGAAACGCATCTCACTGACATTGTCCTCCAGCAGGTCGAACATCAGGTCATGGCGACTGTAGGAACGCAGCTGTTGAAAAAAAAAATCATAACTACAATCAACTTATCAACAATAATTTCCATGTAAAAAAAAAAGTCTTACCCTCTGTCTGGTTTTCTGCAGATTCGCTCGGAGGATTTTCCTGATTTCTTCTTCACGTTTTTTAGAGATGCTCGGTATTGTTCGTTTTTTGGGAACCTCCTTTGGTTGAATATTTCTGAAAAAATGCAAAAAACATTTTCTGAAAACAGTCTTGAATTGATGACCTAGCTCACACCTGAGTTTTGGATTCCTGATTCCCTGATTTACTCAAATAGTAAGTGTCACACAACAAAAGCACCTCCATGCTGACTTCAGCCTTTTCCAGAGCACCTGCTTGTTTGTTTACAGTCGCGCCCACTTTTTCCACCCGGCGTTGACACTTTCCCAGCCCTAGTGCTCACTGCGGCTTGTTCAGCTGTTTGTCATGAGCAGGAGATCTTCAGGTGTAAAGATCTTTAGGTGTATTCTATATTTATTTAAGATGTGCTATAGATCAAGGACACGTGGTGAAAATATGACTGTGTTTATCGCTGCGTGTGTGAAGAACGCTGCTTATTTCTCCTGTCTGCTAGATACATTTACCAGCAGTAATCCTGTAGTTCTCATCAGGTTATTCAGTAGCTACCTTGTTTACTTTTTAAATGGGTATGGCTAATGTATTCCAATAGACGTTGGAGGTAGAGGTTTTGGAAAATATTGATTTGGCAATATATCGCGATACTTAAACTCCCAATATCGTATCGATGCTCACATTCCGATACTGATGCTTTGCTTTCTGGATTTCAACTGATTTCAGTGTCAATAGTGGTTCACAATGAGACTATTCAGCCACGACACTAGAGGGCAGCACTGTGTCTTTAAGAACGCTGTCTAATGTTAAACATTGACAAAACTTTTTTCCCTTTATATGATTATAAAAAGAGACAAGTGCTGTATTATATTTCGAAACTTGATTAGCTATACATTGTAACTTGTATGTCTAATCATATTGTATTTTACTCTATCTAAATAAACTAATAATAATGTTCACTTAATTCACAGTTAATTAAAAATTGCAATATATATCGTTGTGGGCCTCTGTAATGGGACGTATCGCATCGTGACATATGTATTGTGATTCGTAGCGCATCGTCAGATTAGAAGCATTGTACACCCCTAGTTTGAATACATAAAAAATCCTTTGCATAAACATACTAGGCAATATATAAAAAGGTAAATGCTCGATAGTCTGGTCTGGAGAGATGATGATTACATTTATGAGAACGGGTAAGTTTAGGAAAAGGGTTAGGGTGATGGGTAAGGTTAGGAAAAAGGTTTTGGTAAAAGTTAAGATAAAAAATACAACAGTTTAGGCCAGTTTAGGAACAGAAATAAACTCATTACCATGGCAACCAGCTCACTTCTGTCCCTCCGGACCAGACTATGTAGCACCAATCATATAGAAAATATAACGTCTGGCCACCATGTCCCTCTTTTGAATTTCAGTGGCGTGATTGACAGATTAATTAGCCAATTAGAGACAGGCATCGTCTTCCTATGAAAACCAACATGGCTGCTTACGACAGTTGGGACATTTTAACTGCAACAAACAGACTAAAAAACATATTTTTTAAGAAGAAAAAGGTAATAAGTTCAACTGTGTGTGATCTCTGTGTCGGTGATAAATGTGAAGGAAGGTAAAGTCTTGTTGTTAATCTGCTTTTCTACCACTGTTTACCTGATTTTCTCTGTTTACATGTCAGGCACAAACCCAGTATCAGCAGAGTTGTTGTGGGTTGAATTTGTTCTCAGACTTAAAGTGTCTTTCTCCTGTTTGAGCTGGATTTTTAACTTGTCCTTTCTCTCCATTGACTCTAGTTTCTTGCCACTAACGTTTATGTGCTGTCACCTGCATAACCTCTATTATTTCCATGGCAACCGTTATCTTTCGAGGTTGTTTCCTGAGCTCTATTATAGTTCTGTGAAGCCTCCTATATAAACATAGTGCATAATATTAATACACTTGTCAAATACTCACTGCATGGACACGGTGGAGACGAGCGTGGGCAGTTTGGCCGCGCTGCCGCTCTCCACCAGCATCATGGCCTGTTTCATCTCCAGCTTGTTGTAGAAGGAAATGAGCTGCGGCTCCGTGGAACGCTCGCCCGCGATCAGCCAGCGCTTCACGTACGTCTTATTGAAACGATTCAACCTGGAACGTGCACAGAGAGAAACTGTCACGCTACGAGCAGGGTTGCCAGATTATCAGAGAGCAACAAGCGTTCGAACTAGAAAAAAAGCCCAAAACAAGCAACTTCAATGCAAAAGTAGTTAAATTATCAAAGAATTAAACATTATGTATGACAGCAGAACAAAGGTTAATGGTTTTGACATATTTTAAATAGTATTTGATCATTAATAAAGGATTTAATGCGTGAAAATATGCTAAAAGTCTATATTTCTGTCATTAGCGAGTACATTCTCTTCAATCAAATTTGGAAAAACTGCTAAAAATCCTCTTGTTTATGATGTCAAACCTGCGACTGTCAAAATTCACAAGCGACTTTCCAAAAAAAGAAGCTTCTTTATAGTTGCTATAAAGAAGCAGACTTGGCAACTCTGACTACAAGGTATTTATAGATTAGCTAAAAAATATGAATGAAAAAATGACATTGACTTGACTTGTTTTATTATACTGCTTCCTATACTTTTTTTTAATATTTTGAATTAAATTAGTGAAGTCTATACAAGTTATTTCTTTGTAAGTGAGAATAAAAAAAGGAAGCAATTATTACAAATTAAAACCTTACTTGTCTTTCCAGTGATGATGCCCGTAATGTCCACAAATGTCTTCAATCCCAGTGAGGAGGTGATCCAGAAACTAAAAGTAAATTTAGCACACTGTTCTGTTATCTCTGACATTCGTTATAACAAATACAAGATTAATGTTTAAAAACTGTTCAGACCTGTGTGTGGATTTCCTCGTTTATAGATTCTTTGGTTTCTTTCTTTCTCTTCACGGCCAAAAGCTCGACGAGAGGTCTGATAGTCATACCCTGGAAAAGAGAATAAAAATAAAATACTTAATTTAACAGTGAAGCAGCACATTTCAAACTCTCAGGTAGGAACGTTACAATATCATATACTGTATGAGTGTTAATTATTACGAAACAAACTATCATGATTAAGCAATAATTCACGATTAAGGCTGTTACGACCAAATAACAGTGAAATCTGTCATTTTCATTCTTTACTTCTTGCGGACTTTTTCTCAAGTCTGTAAAAATAAAACTCTTGCTGTGACAAAAATATTTAAATGCTTGATATACACTGCATTGTTTCCAAAATTGTACTTTTTCTATAGTTTGAAAAACTAAATTTTGATTCTAGAATTTCTATATATATTTAAGGAATTTATGTTTTTTTTTTATTTATTTGTCTATAGAGGGATTTTCGGTCATCACTTCACACCCTACTGCGCATGTGTTATGCAGAAAGAGCTGTTTAAATGGAAAAACTTCTTTGAATTAAACAACAAAACGGAACGACAGCTAACTGTTTTCATCAGGTCTGAACCGGTCTGACAGACGTCTGTCTCCTGGAACTTGAAACACTGTTTTTCTCGCAATTTTTTCTCTCAACTAAATGTAACTTTTAGGATCAAATTTCATCCACAAATGTTGACTTAGCAGTATAACTTTTGTTTTCACACAGTGATAAACTCTTGTAGTTAGCTGACAACAGAGTTTTTTCGACTTGTTTCTATTGTTTGTGTCTATGAGCGGCGACTCTTTCTGCAGGTCGGGTTTGCACGCATCGCCCGTGCTGATAAACAAAAATACCTCTATAGTGATAGCCATAATCTGACCTCCTGCTATGGCAAAGAGATTTTTTTCTGATACTATTTTTTAAATTTTAAACCCAAAACAAGGCTTAAAGGGGCACTGTGTAAGATTGAGAGGAATTTTAATTATCACTTATAGTCCACAAACATTTAAATCATATTTATTCTTTACAACATGAATACTTAAGAGAGCACTGTTAACCCATACACATCAATTGTGATACATTTATACTTATTTGAAATATTTATTACGGGCCGGAATGTGTATTATTGACGCTAGATGTCAGCATGCTAAATAGGCAAAATGCATGTGAAAGGCTCCCTCTGGTGTTCAAAAGTGGAAATCACTTTGTTTGTTGGTTTTTCTTACACAGTGCCCCTTTAAAAAAAAACACAGTTTTACTTTATTAAAAAATTTACAAATAGTGAAATCTCTAGTGTATGAAATGTCTGCATCAATTATCAGTTCTTTTTCTGAACACCCGACTGGAACTGATATTTTGTTTACTCTCGTCGTACAAAACAAACTTTAGATGTTCTTTGTTCTTACGATTATATTGTGACTTGAATAATCACGATTATTGACTCAACTAATAATCTTTACATTCCCACTCTCAGGATAAAACACGTCTTATGCTCCAAAGCTTTGGCTCTAAATGTAGATAAGTAATTAGTAGCAATTATTCAGACAAAGAAAAAATGACTACATTTGAGTTGTTTATGAGGAAAGATTCCTTAATTATTTCATTATTTAAACTGACTAACTTTCCTTAACATCTTGTTAAAACTACATGTTTAAATTTTACAATCATTTTTGGCAATTGGTTATTTCTGCTTAAACCACTTCATACAGCATTTTATTTGTGGTTTTAAATGATAAAACACATTTAATCTGTATGAAGGAAAAAGTCCTCCATACGTTGCACAATAACAGGGAGTTGAAATCCATTAATATGCATTATTTACATTCTAGTAAACATTTGTTGTTGTTAAAAATGCAGTTTAGTAATTATGTCTTTGATAATGTTCTGTGTTATTTCTCTGTGTCTCACCTGCACAAAAACAGTGAAGAAAATGACCGTGATGATGGCGGTGAGAAACAGGTGCTTGTGTTCTTCATGTTTGAGCAGAAATCCCAAAGAGAAGGCGATTGCCCCTCGCAGGCCACCGTACGCCACAATGAACTGGTCCTTCTTGGTCAGCTTCACAATACGGAATTTATTGATGACGTACGTAAGTCCTATTACACCTAAAATAAGGAAAAAGAACAGATAGTCAGAGATCCAGCCTCACTACAAGACCAGGATGACACCTTTTATTTATGCTAAACAAACAGAAAAGCAACTGTGGTTAAAATGTATCAGTGAGTCACAAAGCTAACTAAAATGCTCATGGTTGCAATTATGTCTGGGAGATATGACAAAAATCTTATATCAAAGTTTTCTTGGAACAAAATCACAATTTCGATTAAATCACGGTTCTTGTAGACTTGTCTATTTTCCGATTGCCTTGAAGATAAACAAATGCATCTGTTTTCAGAAAGTCCTTCTTCACTCTCATTGCTTAAATCCAGCTGTAAAAGTCTAACCAGTGTTGCCAGATTTTCAGAGAGAAACAAGCGACCAAGCCTTTGAAAAAATCCTGACCTCAACCCTTCAATAAAAAGTTATTAAAATAATCATCACAATAATAATGACTGTGTAACTTTCTGGAGGTGAAAAGTCAAAAACACAATCTTAATAGAAAGATGAAACCACATTTTTAGACATTCTGAATGGTACCAAGATTTTATGCTTTAACATATAAAAATACAGTGAAAGGAGCAGCTTTTCTATAGAAACATACAAATAGAAGCCCTTCTCTACAGTCCATTTTGTGGCCATGGAAGTCTGCTCAAAGCAAAGATCTAGATTTATATGATTTATCTATTAAAGACATTTTTAAATGACAAAAACATGCTTTTATTTAAAGATGAGGTAACTGATTTTCAACCTGCAAACACGATTTTGGCTTTAAATCTGACAACTTCCTCTCATAAATCCTCCCACACATGGTTAATATCGACATGTATTCATCTTGGTTGCAATTATGGTCAATAAATGTCTTTTTACAAACACAAAGTGAAACTGGAAAGGACCACCCAAGCACAGCCAATCAGAGAGCTGGCCTATCCAAACGAGCTGTAAAACAGCTGCAGCAATCACATTAGTCCTGTGCTTAGGTCTTTACACTGACTCCAGTGGCTCAGAGAATAGACTTTAAAACAGCTCTGCTTGTGTTTAAGTCTCTCCATGGACTAGCACCAAAGTACATCTCTGACATGTTAGTGCTGCATGAACCATCTCGGACTCTGAGGACCTCAGGGACCGGCCTCCTGCTGGTGTCAGAGTCAGGACTAAACGTGGACCAGAGTCAGGACTAAACATGGACCAGAGTCAGGAAAGCACTTTGAATTGCTTTGTGTTTGAATTGTGCTATAGAAATAACTTTGCCTTGCCTATAGTGTTTGCATCCCTACACTACACTTGCTGACCCCTGACCCTTGAATAAGCGGAGCCTCTAGATCTGCAGAACTCACCCAGGACCCGAGACAGCAGGCAGACAAACACGGTAACGATGACAAAGGCCCAGTTCCAGACGTGCGGCCCGACGACGGTGGAAACGCCCAGGAAAATGAAGATGAGAGTTTCACTGACGCTGCTCCACATTTTCAGGAAGTATTTAATGGTGGTGTAGGATTTATGGGAAATATTGGCCTCGACGTACGGACGCATCATCACGCCACACGAGATCAGGCTGCAACAGACAGGAAAAGCACTGCATTCAAGAAACTGCATGATACTAGATATTTATTCTTTGGATCATTAATCAGTATTTATATTCTGATTTATCTGAGATTTACTCTTATTTAAAGCATGATTTTGTCTAATTTTATGCCATTTTGAGCTCTAAATTAGGCCTCATATTGTCTGAGTTTAGATCTTGTGATACTTGGAGAGCTAAATATTATTTTTAGTGGTACTTGATGTAAAAAGTTTGAGAAGTTTGAGATTGTAATGACATTTCCGATACAAGAAATGTTATCTTTCATTTGCAAAGATTAATTTGGTTTTGTTTTGTGCCTTTAATCTTGTTTGAAATTGTATTAAATTAAGTTGTTTAGTTGTTACTTGCAGCATAAATACCAGTTACATAACAGAATATGACCAATTTATTTATGTTCTGATGAGACAAAAAGCTATTTTTGTCTTTACACTGGCATCGGTCGATATTGAGTATACAGACAGACAGAGGTGGCAAAAGTACTGAAGTTCAGTTCTACTAAAACTTGTTTACTTGAGTAAAAGTACAAAGTATGTATATCATTGCATTGGCAAATTACTTCAGTAAAAATACAAAGTTGTTGTTAGGTGCATTTGTGGTGTGAAATGTGTTGAAACGGTGAGGAAACTATAATAATTTTAAAATGTAGGGAGTAGAAAGTACAGATATTTCTTGAAAAATGTAAGACGTAAAAAATTTGCAGATTTTTAAAAACTCAAGTAAAGTACAGAAACTAAAAAAACTACAACTTAAGTACAGTACTTGAGTAAAAATACTTACCATTTTTGCAGCCAGAGTATCGAAATCGGTTACGGAAATGAAAAAAACTTGATTGGTGCATTTCTAGAGTCTTGGAAAACACATTCAAAAGCCCCAATATCTGCTCCTACTGTTGTGAGAGGTGCTAATGTGTGAAAAAACTAAAAACTACACTTTTCAGGCAATTTTTGTGACTTACTTTGGCATTTATATAGAAAAAAGTAAATATTCTTCCATCACACTGATCTAAAATAACACATATATGAAATTACTGAATGATTACCTTTTTGCTACCTAGTAAAGAAATACACTGACATAGAGAAAACCCCATATGAACAGGAAGTTCATATAAGGTACACTTTACTGTCCCCGTAGGGAAATCTGTCCTCATTTAACCCATCCTTCAGTTTCCTCAAGAGCATCTCTTTAAGAGCAGTGCTCAGGGAATAAACTCCAGCACTACTTCTCCATGGTGCATGTTTTAGTTGGTGGTGAAACCAGAGTTCCCAGAGAAAACTCATCCAGACTCAGGGAGAAACATGCAAACTCTGCCTCACTAACATATCAGTGCTAAATTACTTTAATAGAAATCACAGACAGACATCAGCCAAACACACAGCTAGTTAAATACTCACGACATGATTCCAGACAAGTGGAAGACTTCTGCCGACAGATAGGCCATGTAGCTGTAGAGGAAAACAAACAGCGGCTCTATGACTCGAGTGTGGGACGTGAAGCGAGACGTGAAGGCCCCCAGGAGCCCGTAGATCGCCCCCACCAGGATCCCCCCGAGCGCTACAACGAAAAAACAGACCACGCCCAGCAGAGCATCGCCCACCGTGACTCCGCCCTCCATCGAGAACTCCTCAAACAGATGGTACAGGACCTGGAGAAGGAAGCAAGAGAAACATAAGGCTTTTTCCCACTGTAGGAACTTTTTTCAGTTCCTAGTACTTTATTTTTAGTTCCAGTCCTCAATTTAGGCATGTTCCCACAGAGCAGGAACTTGGGCCACACTTTAGAAACTCCTGCTCTGGTGATACAAGCACATTTACAGCACTAACTTTGTTTGGAAACATGTTTTTTGTATATTCAGACATTTAGAGAAGCTTTCCTTATCTCTGAGAAAAAATACTTAAAATCTGTAGCTCCAAAAATAAATTTGACATTGGTAAATAACTATTTTTAGGAATAACAATGAGCAATTGTGTTTTATAGTTAATTTCATTTATTTCTTTTAGCTTTTATACATCACGTTAAGTGTAAGGGAAAAAACAACTTTAGTTTTCCTTAACACAACTTAATGACTTATTTAAATGTTCCAGACTATACAGATACTAATGTTAAAGCTTTTTAGACCCACTTTCACAAACTGTTGCTGTGTGAACACAAACATGAGGACAGGGTAGTTCCTCTGACTGAACAGGGGCTAAAGGAATGTGGGGAGTTAGTTCTTGGTACTTTCATGTGCGAAAACGCCTTAATGAGCCTCTTTCTCTCTGTATTTATATATACTTTAAAGCAGGGGTTCTCAAACTTTTTCAGACCAGGGACCCCTTATCGGCTCAAAAATCTTTTTGCTCTGGTTCGGAAATTAAAGCTAAGCTATATATCAATTTTGAATAAGATAATATAAGATAAGATAAGATATTCCTTTATTTGTCCCACGATGGGGAAATCCCAGTGTTGCAACGCACATTTTAAGGATAACAGGGAAAATAGGAAACATGCAATCAAACAAGATAATAGAAAAATTGACTTAAAATGTATGTAAAGATACAGTAGTTAAAGGACTCTTATTTACAATAAATGTTTACTATAGCACAGTGCAGGATATGACAGGATAAATAGATAAAATAAATGGTTAATTTCCTATTGTCATTTTTACTGGTTTACTTGTTTCTATTCAAGGATGGTAAATCATAAGAAATTGTTGGATTGAAAAAATTACCAATGTTTCAAAAGAATTTGGGGGACCCCCTACACATGGTCCAGTGACCCCCAGGGGTCCCCGGAACCCACTTTGAGAACCACTGCTTTAATGACCGTTCTCACTCACCACAGTGACGGCATCGTTCAGCAGAGACTCTCCAAACACCAGGATGTGCAACAGTTCATTAATGTGGATCTCCTCGAACACCGCCAGCACCGCCACAGGGTCCACGGCTGAAATGATGGTCCCGAAAAGCAGACAGGACAGTAAGCCCACGCTCTCTAGCTGCACCCCTGGGATCTGACACACGCCATACATCGTCCCGCCGATGAAAAAGGCGTTCCACAGGGTCCCCACCACCGCAAAAGTCAGAATTGTGCCCAAGTTTTCGGTGAAAGGGCGAACGGGTAAGAAGTATCCAGCGTCCAGGATGATTGGCGGCAGGAGGTAGAGGAAAAACAGTTTTTCGTCTAAAACGGGGGGCTCCACTTGGATGGTTTTGATGACGCCTCCCACCAGCAAACCCACCACGATCAGCAGACAGCTCTCCGGGACGATGCCGGACACTCGCGGAATGATGTGGAAGCCTGTGGAGAAATAAATAATAGTCTAAGTACATCTGACAAAATATATGGGACTTCCCTGGTTAAATAAAGGTCAATTAAATTAATTAATTAATATACAACAAAAGAAAATCTTGCCCTAGTGACTGATCATGACAACACCTCGCAAAAAATCTTAAAGAGGACCTATTATGTAATATTTACGTTTCCGAGTTTTTAACCTTGTTACAACAGTATTCTCTCAATATTAGTTTACTTATTAGTTGTATTTGGATGATTCTGGCATGTTTGAGTAAACTTGAATTGTCCTGCAGTTGATGCTCCAGTGCTCAGGAAATCCCTGTTTTCACCTACCACCTATCTCCGCCCACTTGTCTGTGGGGATGTGCTATGATTTTTGTGAGATAAAATATCATGATTTAGCGATAATTCATGATTATGACAAAATTTAAGTCTCATTGTCAAACATGTCACTTTTCCTCAAGTTTGAAAACTATTTTATGACCCAAATTTTCCTCACTAGATAAAAATGCTAATGTGAAAAATGCTTCTACAATTTTAAAATGCGTACAGATTGCTTAAAAATGACAGACATTTTTTTTTTATTTATTTATTATTATTTGACAAACTTTTATTTGACCTCTTTCGGTTTGTTGATACCAATATTTGGATTTATAAATCACAAATTTACTTTTCAGCACAAAATAAAAACAAAATGTATATACTGTATTTGGGACAACAACATATGTTCCAAATGTTGGTGTTTTTTATGTAAACATAGCTGTTGTCCAAACTGTAACTGACAGTTTGTCCTTCCCTTAACACAAACAAATTATTATTCTCAGATGATTTTCTCAGTTTTTATTCATTTTATGGCTTTTTAAACAAGAACATGATAAAATATTCCAGTCTGACTCAGTTCAAACTCGTTTGCTGCAGGTTCTTGTTAAATTCAACAGTTCACTGACAGAGTCGACAGGTGAAGTCTGTCCTTTTGCCCCGGCTCTAGATCAAACTGTTGGAGAGATCAGAGAAATACAACTTAACTTTACAGAAGATCAGACTTTTCAAGGAGCCATGGATCTGAGCCACATCAGTGCACAATGATACAACTTTAACTAAGTTTGTGATTGTACACACTGTTTCAGTAATGATAAAAGTTTCTTTTTATGTAAAGAAAATAAAATGCTAAATTCCAATCTAGCTTTCCGAAATAGAATTAAACTAAGACTTAGGGCTCGGCAAAAGGGCTGTGCAATTATTGAATTTCAATTTGAATTATGATTATGATTATTGCCATAATCGACAACAAAGTTTTAATAATCGAGTAATTGTGAACTCTTAACTTCACTCCACACACGTTTGTCTTTCTTTGAGTGGAAAAGTTGCTCAGAAATGTTGGTGTGTTTCATAGAATTAATTTTCAGCTGAGCATTTGTATGAGTTATGTGACATACTTTATGTATTTAAGCTGCACTGATGCTCTGCCTTCTCTCTAAAGTAATAATCGGCAGAATAATCGTGATTTCAGTTCTGACTTAGTAATCGTGATTTATTTCATCTATAATCGAGCAGCTCGACTACTGTATACTGTATAACAATATTGACAAAAATGTATATCTAGATACTGTATATTTTTCATATCAAGATATCCGATATACAGAATATCTCGATATCTTTAAAATGACATCTTTGAAGTTAAGTCTGTTTCTAAGCCTATAGATGCTGGTTAGAAAGTAGAAATGTACATTTGCATTGAATACATTAATTTAGGTGATATCTGGTTGAAGTAAAACTAAACAAAACAAAATTTTATGCATAAAACAAATTTATAAATTGACTATTGCAACAAATTAAAAAAAGTAACCATTCTCTTTGTCACTTTTCTCTATCTCTTTCATCTCTTTTTACCCAGGGTTACATTATTGAATATTTACAAAATGGCCAAAATCATATCTTGTCCAGTAAATATCACATTATAAGAAATGTATTGATATTTTGTCCAGCCCTTCTAGGACTTAAATTCATTTTTGTTTTGATTATATTTCCTCTAACCAATTACAAAAATTATGTAATAAAGTAACAGTGATTATAATCATTATCTTATGTTTCTTTAAGTAGAAAAGTTCTATCTTTAGCTTTGTTTTCTGCAGATTATTGACTTTGAGCTGAGTCTTTCCAGTAACATCTCAGGGACAGTAAACGTGAGTGATTTGAGTGCAGCCTCATTAAAAATGCAACATGCCAAAGCTCTGTTCTATGGAAAATACTGACAGTGAAGAGCAATTTTAAAAGAAAATGTTTGGGACGAAAATAATGCAGAAGGATTATTCACATTTAACCCACACATATTATATAAAAAATAGTTTACAATATTGAACTATTACCAAGTTAAACTGTCAGTGCTGATGGATGTAAACATAATCCACTGTACTAAAGGTTTAGGTGCAGATTAAGTACAGTTAAGTCTGTTGTTGTTATCTGTTCTGAAGCATGAGGAGGACGTTGAACCAGCCCCTTTGGAAAGTGACAACTGCAGACAATGATAAGACCATCACAGCCTCTTCAAACTCAACATTATCATCCATGAGAAGTCAAAATGAAGAGCCAGATATTCAAGGAGACATGTTGTGTATTTAGAAAGATACTACATAAACCAATATTTTACATTTTGTTCAACCGTTGTGACATTATCTTGTATGTGAAGGTCTTAACGTGGAAAATGAGCATCTAACAGCAACTTGTTGTCCATTAAATAATTATTCCAGCACATCGGAGCTAATTCTCCTTAGGGAATAAATGGAACAGAAGAGACAATCTGCAGTTTCGAGGCAAACCGGGGCTAGACTAGAGCCGCAGCGTGAATAGCAAAATTTTGACAATATTAAATGTGCGGTAACCAACTTTTTTAGTTGTAAATGAATACATTTTTTTCTTTTCCACCAAAAAGCATATTGTAATAACAAAGCTTTGTGACAAATTTAGACCGTTGTGTATTTTCTCAATCAAATATTAAAGCGTTTTAGTTCTCAGTGATAGCAGAAAGCATCGCTCTGATTGGCTGTGCTTGGGTGGTCCATTCCAGTTTCGCTCTGTTGCCTATAGAGGGATTTTTGGTCAACATCACTTCCCGCCCTACTGCGCAATGCTCCATGTAGAAAGAGCTGCTCTCCATCTGCTTAGCTGGGGAAACTTCTTTGATTAAAACAACGAAACAGGACGAGAGCAGCTGTTTCAATCAGGTCTGAACCGGTCTGACAGACGTCTAGCTCCTGAAGCTTGAGACAATGTTTTTCTCACCGTTTTTTCATTCATCTGAATGTAACTTTTAAGGGTCATAGGATCTAATTGCAGCATAACTTTTGTTTTCACACAGTAATAAACTCGTAGTTAGCTATCAATGGAGCTTTTTCGACTTGTTTCCATTGTTTGTGTTTATGAGCGGCAGCTCTTTCTACAGCGGGATGCACGCGAATCGCCCGTGCAGTAAACAAAAAATCCCTCTACAGAAAATGTTTGAATGCTCCAATTTAATGTAAAAAAATGTAAGAAATACTGGAGGAGCTAAAAAGTGGTTAAACAAATTTAAATACCTACTTCCATAAAAATGAGATGATTCACAGTAGTAACTATACTCGATTTTTAAAAATAAACTAACCTGAAATTAATTTCCCCCAGCACAAATGTCTTGTTAATGTAGCTATCGTCGTATCTATCGTATAATAATTGTTCATCAAACTCCACTGTCTGTTGTTGTTAGCATTGTGGCTAACCACAGTTACCATACCGGCAAGTCTCACTCCTAACAGCTGTGAAAAAAAACTTAAAACACATCGTGGTGAACAATTAGGAGGGTCAGAATGCATTAGGTAAGTGAGCAAAACATGTAGACTCAGAAATTTCAGACGGGAGACATTTTAGAGAGCCGACACATGCTTCAAATGCTCTAAAAAAACATCGTCACGGAGACTTACAAGACATTTATTATGGTAAAAATGTTACTTCCTTCTTTGATATATATATTTAGTTATATTGCTCTTGTAGCTGCTTGTAGCGTCAGCATTAGTCACCATATCAGCTGAATTTCACACATGTCCTTTAATAATAGCCTTTAATCTTTAAAATCACAGCTGTCAAACTGCTATGCGAGATGTGTTGAGAGGAGTGGGTTGTATTTTGTGAAGCGGACGCAGCTCTGTTTGACCTTTAGACTAATTAAATGGAAACTCGAGCCAAGTTTTCAGTGAGCCTGGTCTAAGCTGAAGGATCGCAAACACAGCTGCTTATTTAGTTACGTATATAGGTCAATTTAACCACACAGCATGGAGGAAAAAAATCTAATTGCGACGTTTAAGACCATTACTGTGATTGCGATTAGATGCGTACATTAGTTTAAGTGGTTTAATGCTAGTTATTACAATCATACTTTCTTGCTGTATTGATTATTTTCCATAAAATTCTCCAAACTGACTCAAAATGATCTACGATTCTTTAGTTATTCAGATAATAACTCACATTCATGTTCTTTTTAAGCCTGAACTTGTTCCATGTACCCTAGTCCTTACATACTCCTGGTTGGAAAACACTGGACTAGAGAATTTATTGTTTTTATACAGAAGTTTGTTGGATGTTTTGATGCTGGTGAAGGAAATTATGGTATTTCAAAAATTACAACTTGTGCGATTTGAGTTAATTGATCTGAGCTAATTGAGTTTATTAAAATTGTAATTTTACTTAGATTTTGAAAATGATGCAGCCCCAACATGTACTAATTTACACGAGGTCCTTAATTTTTAAAAGGACTGAAAATGTATTGAAATTAGGGATGGGACGATATACGATATTATCGTTAATCGCGATAATTAAGGGCCGCATTTAAATAATTGTGGCGTTTTTTCATAATCGTGATATTCGTAATCGCAATTAATCGCAATAAAAGCAGCAGGCGCACACCTGTGGCTTCATAAGAGCATCTAAAATCTGACACTGTGAACTCAGTAAAAGCTGTTTTATCGTTAAACAAGAGACAAAGTTTGTAGATTTTTGCACAAAATTGTAAACATTTGTTATCTTGAGTCATTGCACTTTTACGTTTAGTAAATTATTGTGATTATATCGTTAATCGCGAAAGCACGGTTATTATTACATGGTAAAACTCAAAGGTAACATTTAAGTAACTTTCAATAGACACAAAAAGCTTCTGACCAGCCCCATTATCGATACGTCTGTGTCTGTGTCGGCATGAACTGAACTGATTACTAAAGATTTGTTGTCTCTTGATGGAAGCTGAAAGCAGATCCTGTTTTCCCCACAGGTTTATAAAGTTGTTATGTTATTGGTCTGTTTGAGTGTGATTACGTGATTTAAATGTGTTTAGAAGGTGCACACATGAACAGTCAATCCATCAGTCGTTTCCTCCTCAGGCAAACTTGGATAATCACCAAGAACTTTGACACTTCATCAATTTGATTAACTGAAGGAGGCGAAGGGAATTTTTTGTTTAAGTTGTATTATTTACCAAACAGAATTGTTTTTTAAATTTTTTTTGTTCAGATTGAGCAAAATCACAAGTTTCCGGTTAAAATTAGGGCTGCACATTTTTGTACAAATATCTAATTGTGATATTTTTAACCAGCATTGCAATTTGTGATATGTTGTAAACAATTTAAGCTCAGAGTTCACCTTTTAATTGTGATTAGGAGGACAGACAAAATCAAATATGACGATGAACAGATAAATTAATAAATACTGTATTTGCATGTAAGCAAATACTGTTGTTTATAAAGAAGACAGATTTTATTGCGATTTCGATTTGATTAGCCCTAAATAAAATTGTCCCCAACTGTACTGCAAAGGTCACTGTCATGTCTTGTACAATTGTGTAGTTCCGACCTCCAAGTGGGAAAAACGCATTTGAACTCTGCTCGGATCGGAATTTCAGCTTGGAAACTCGGACGGAAGTGTTGGAGGCTGAATTTCTGAGTTTATGTCAAATGACAAGACCAAAGGCTGAACTGATTGATACTGGAGCAGAGAGACGAAAAAAAAAAAAAAAACAGTTTTATATCACACTGTGAGTTCCGCTTCACCAGTAAAACACGTTTAAAACCTTAATGCAGACTAAATGAATTTACAACAAAACAACTTTACAGGTGATGTCCAAAATCTTTTATTTATCAGCCTTTTAACGATAGGAAAAGGCACAGCTTCACATTAAGTTCATGAGTTAAAACTAGGGATGGGACGAATCACTTAAGTCACGATTAAGTTTTGAATATTGCAGCTACGGTTTTCGATTTTGTTAGTTTATCTTTATTAACACAAAATAAAACCTAGTGAATTATATTTGAAACAAAGCCTTAGTGCTCAGAACTTTTTTATGAACATTTGAACAGTAAACATACATACATACATAGTCATATTTTTTGTCCATATTTAGAGGTTCATCCATTAGTTATTAACGCAACATATTAATGCACATTCAGTCAGGTTCACGTTCTGTTTCTTCAAACATCGTAGCTATTAGGGCTGGGTATTGCCAAGAGCCTTCCGATACAATACGTATCCCGATACAGAGGTCACGATACGATACGTATCCTGATACACGTATATGCAGATATAGTTTCCCTATGATGTCACCTATCAAGTGTCAATGCAGAGGAATTGTATTTTCTAACTAGAATAGAATAGAATAGAACTTTATTGTCTGTCATGTTTAGTCATGGCAGAAATTTGTCTTCGGCTTGCTCAGCTAGCCACACACACACACAGCACATTTCAATACATACAAAATTCAAATAAAATTAATGAGCATGCGGTATTAAAATTCACTGTGGACATAGCAACAGACACAGTAACGGGCATCATGATTTGTTTAACACTCTTATAGCACTGGGCACAAAGGAATTTCTTTAGATGTTTTTCTTAGCACATGGAACTCTGTATCTCTGTCCTGACGAAAGAAGCTCAAAGTGGTGAAACAGTGGATGGCTGTCATCATCTATGATCTTATTACTGAGACGATTCACTGCCTTGTTGTAATGCACAGACAACTGTGTTTGTATTTGGCCTGTGATTTTGCTGCCTTGTTTCACCACCCTAGCGAGTTTGGCTTTATTTTTGGCAGTTAGATGACCAAACCATGAGACAATGTTAAATGTAAGGACACTCTCAATTAATGATTGATAGACTTTTGTCAAAATATGATCACTGACTTCAAAACTTCTCAGCTGCCGCAACAAGAAGAGTCTTTGCTGTGATTTTTTGTAAATACAGTCAACATGGTCATTAAACGTGAAGGATTTGTCCAGAACTGTTCCTAGATATTAGTCTTTATGTTAGACACAAGTATCTTACAAATAAGCCATTGCTCAGCTCAATAGATTCAGCATTAAAGCTGCAGTCCAGGTTCAAATGTGTAAATTATATGAATTTAAGTATGCCGATACGTATCCCGATACACCTCTTTGTAACGATACGCGTATTGCCAATGAGCTTGTCACGATATATCCCTGTATCGATACATTGAGTACAGCCCTAGTAGCTATTATTTTATTATTGTGTGTATTATACAACTACAGAGTGTATATCTAAGTCAGTGGCTGCATGAGCAAAACTGATTGATTATGGCCTTTCGATTCGACCGCTGCAGACTTCGATCGATTTTCAAATTTTTTAAACTATTTTTTCTATCCCTAGTTAAAACATGTCTTTTTCACATATCTCCATAGAAAATCAAAGTAATGCAAATGTTTGTTAATGTCACTGCTCCGGTCTGTTTTACAAGCTGCTGTCATAAACGCTCTGGTTTTGGGAAGTCCGATGATTACGTAGATACCTCAGAGTTTCCAAGTGCACATGAATGCAGCAAAACCCCTGCTGCAAAATCAATCTCACTGCTTCACTTCACTCTCACCCAATTATTTCACCTAATCCTATACTTTCCCAGGAGACAGCTCTGTTTGAAACATGCTTTGGGTGGAGTTTAAGAGCTTGCTGTCCTGTTTTCAACTACCACTTATCCCCGCCCACATCGTGTACTCCTGCTAGAGATGCATCCGGTTATAAGTTGAGCTACATTTCAGTGATAATCTACATACATATAATTCAATCAATATATCTAAAAAAAAAAGTTGCATGTTTCCATACTCAAATCTCTCCCTTTCCCTCACACTTCCAGAAATATGAGAACTATAAGTTGTGTCTAACATATTGATGTCTTGATACATAAATGTAGTGAGAGATAAAGAAATAATTATGCCATGTTTTCACTTCTACTCACCAAGTTTCATGAGCAGCGCGAGGAGTATCCACAGAGAAATCACGAAGGGCTTTCGCACTTTTGGATACTCGAAGGATAAAACAGGAAACGCCTTTTTATGATGGACCTCGGACTTGTTGTTGTGATCGTGTCCATTGACTTTCTCCGTGTATCCATCGCTGTTTGGGAAAACGTCACGACTCGAGGAAGAGGCGACTGCAAAACAACAAGCAAGCAGCACCAAAAGGCACCAAAACACTGCGGTAAAGGAGCGAGGACGCGAGCCACTACTACTATTCTGGGTGGGACACTGAAACAAGCCAGGGAAGACAGCCATTTTTAAGCTTAATTAGTGCTAAAATTAACCAGGAATCGTTCACATTCAGCTTGATCCAGGACTGCGCCAGATCCGAGACAAAATCGGAAAAGCAGTGGTGGAAGAAGTTAAGAAGAACCAATCACTTTTACGCGCGGACTTTGCTGACATTTTCTAGCCATAACAACTTGCTGCGACAACATGTGTAAAACGTGACATTGTGTAGAAGATATTCCGCGTCTTGGGTCAGCGTCGGGTTCAGCATTGTCCAGTTTTGGTCCGGGTAAAGTGTGTAAAGGCATCCACTAGTTGCAGCAGCCTCTTCTTCCCCGCGGCGGCACGCACAGCCCAGTCGGTTTTTCTCACGCTCACTGCTCATCATCATCTGGTTAACGGACTTCCCAAAACTCCGTGAAGCAGCGCCGTCTGGTGGAGGGATGACCAAAGAGAATAGTATAGAAATGTACAAGTGGATAATTAGATAATAATCATAATTTATTAAGCTATTATGTATCATATCATTTCTGATTGAGACTGCCCAGCAAAGATAGACTAGCAAACATGCAAGTTACCATGGCTACCTGTCATAGCCCACCCACTTTGTAGCTTTAGCTTTTTTACTTCTCTTACATTGTTTTATTTGTTTAAGATGTTTAAATAAACACAGGCGATACTAAACTGTTAGACACAACACCCCATACAGATTTCAACAAAGCAAATGATTGTAAAATGAGATTATCACCAATCAAAGCCGTAAATGCCCGATTAAGCTAGTTCCACCGACTGCTAACTGTTAGCCTAAAATTTTCGATAAATAAGTGTGGTGTTTTGAGCCTTCTATTGCCAAACTTTTGTGACATACATTCATATATATCAATAGGAATATATAAACTGTACACTTACAAATAAATAGTTTTAGAAGATGTAATTTTGGCCTGCTCATGCTAGTAGCGCTAAAAGGTACAAAGTGGGCAGAGGTAACAGGTAAACAGGAAGTGCCCTGCCAAGAAAAGTGGGCAGGGCAGAATAAGGTGCAGTCTGTCCTTTCAAGGGAGTGGATCGGTTCTCCTTCACTGTGTTTTTTTCTTTCTGAGAGGGAAAGTTCAAGGACGGGATGCTCTGATACAATTTTCCATTTGCTTGTCTGTTGAATAATCTGCTTTGACATGCTTGACCAATGCTATTTCATTGTTTGATTTTCTAACCTATGATGTTTGCTAAATCAACAATCTTCCACACAGACGACGGTTGTTGTGATTGGGCCTACAAAATTAAATTTACACTCTTTTAACAGCTGTGTTAAATTTTTACACAATTCTTGTGTTACAGCTGTTTATGTTGTGTAAAAATGTTGAACAATCATAATTTTTTGTGTAAACCAGCGCTACACATTTTTATGTTAACCTATTAACCTAGCACATTGCATGTTTTATATTATTTGTATTAACTTAGAAACCAATCATGTTGCAGGGCACACAACACATTCTGGTGTTAACCCACTAACCAATCAGACTGTAGGACACAGAGTGACATATGTTTTATGCAGATATCTCTTCACATGTATTGTTAGTACATCATGATTCATAACATAGTCCCCAGGTTCGATTTTCGTGCCCCCTAAACCCACTTTGAAAGGAAGCACTTTGGAAAAGGTGGTAAAACAAAACACTGAATAACACACATTTTAATTGTGCTGATTCATTTAACACAACAAATGAGGTCAATGTCCCAACACAGTCACTGTGTTAAAATTAACACATGTTGCATTGTTCTTAACTAGACATGCTAATGTGTTAAAAAATGTGTTGTTTTTAACACATCTGTATTAAGAGTGCAGTTCAATTGATAAAAAGATGTTTTTGTGTCTAAATGCAAACGCTAACAGGAAATATTCATACTTACAGAAGTTGGCTATTTTAAATATAAACCAGCTAACTGACGTTCCGTGCGCAGAGACAATTCAGTAAAAAAACAAGTATAAAGATTATTGTACTTGTAAATAACTACTGTTTACAATGTTGGCCTGAGAGAGCATGTTTATTGTTTGGTTAAGTTATTCTATTTTACCAAAATCACTGCAAGTTCAACACCCAAGTTAATGCACATGTCAAAGAAAACCATAATTTTATTGTTTTCTAGAAAAAAAATAAACACAAATGTAAGCCTATTACACATGACACATATCTCTCATGACGACGCTGTTTTTCTCTGTGAACGAAGCAGGATTTGTCTCAGGAAGTTTGTGTGAGCTGCTCCATTGTCCCGATCATCTGTGCGTCTCCTGTTGTATTTAATAACTCACTCTGTTGATTTACACAGGCCACAGTTTTATTCAAACCACTGACCGACTCAAAAACAGACAAATCCCGCCTCTGCCGTTTCCCACCAAACTCTTCTGCACCAGTGAGTCCAGAGCCAAGGCGCTTTACATTTTGTTTTATTTTAGATTATTCAAACCAAACAACACATTCTTGGATTTACATTCACATTCAGACACTTTATCAGTTTAAAACAACTTGTACAGGGTAATACCATTATGCAACACTTAGATTATTATAAAACTCTTTGGCATGGTGTTCTTAAGTTTACAAATTTTACATCTACATTGCATGTTTTCTGCTACAAATACATCTATAAACAGTGAAAAATACAATAGAAAATAAATAAATTTTTGTTGGCTACACAGAATCAAAAATGTGGCTTTGTGATTTACTACAATAGACCTAGTATTTACTACCGTACTACATTTTATTACCATCTATTTAAATGTTCTTATTATATATATAAACAAACCTGTCATAACTTAACAAAAACTCATAATTTCACATACTTTTACCTTCACAAACATGCCAACATATAACATTCTCCTCTGACTTACACAAACCTTCTTTTCCCTCAGTTTAATGGTGAGACCAAGTAATTCTTTTGCAAGTATCAAGTAAGTCCATCGTTTTTGGCCTCAAGCCCTCAGTCTATAAACTACACCAATTATTGTATATTTAATTCAGATGAAGAGCAGCTAAAAAGAATATTATTTAAAGTGTCACCTTGTAACTTTTTGCAGGCAAAAAGTCACTAGCACAATTCAGAAGAGATAAATTGATAAAATAATTTTCTAGAACAATGTTATTGGCAGAAAATTACATCAAGAAATATAGCTAAAAGAGCTGCTTCTGCAAGGAAACAAGCAGGAGGCGGTTCTGCTCTCTCCTCTAATAGTTAATTTTGTGATTATTCAATAAGTGCCATAAATACACCTAAACGAGAAAAAAGTGCTTTTATACTTTTTTTTTTAAATTATTATTATTTTAGATTTTTTATGGCAAAGTACATATTATATACTAGGAAAAACAATGCCTCTTGCCCTCAATCTGCCTTATGACAAAATCAAATTCTAAAACAGGCCAATATAACTTAAGGCCCAGGGGGCAAAATTGGCCTTCCAGAGACCTGACCCGGCCCTCAACCCAGCATATATTTCTTATTTGCTGGCTTCTTCCTGGTGGTGTACCTTAGACCTGAGTTGATCCATTTTTAGTTTTGGTGGAGTTCTGCTTTAAACTTGACCCACTGGCAGCCTAATGCCAGTTACTCATATTTCAGACTTGGCAAGTTATGGTCTAGTCCTTGTTTAATTTTGATTCAGTGCTGGTTTGGACTTGTAGAACAATCCAAATCAAACAGAGGTTATAACAGTAGTGACGAACATTACTGAAATAGTTCATACAACCCTAAATTTTGGCAGCTATGGTCGAATAGCCCTGTTCTAGAATGTGAATACAACTTATTGTATTTACATGTGGCGATGTCATAGAGCCAGATAGTGGGCAAGAGCTAGTTTTTACTATAAAAAACATTTAACACTAACCCCCGCAGGGCCTGAAGCATGAGACAAAAGTAACGGCTAATAACGAGATAGTTTCTATTAGTGACCCATTCATTTTGTGCTTTACAAAAAGTCATGCTTTTAAATAATGTACATTTTAGCTGTACTAGGAAAGAAAAAGTAAAGTGTCCTGGTCACAAAAGAGAAGTGATCTGTGGCAGGTTCCGATTTGTTCATGTAAAATTAAATTACACACTTTTTTTTTTTTTGAGGAGAAGCACCGAGTCGTCTCACATCACGGACCTTCAAGTCCAAGTCGAGTCCAAAGTCTTTGTTCATTTTATCAAGTCACATCTAAAGTCATCAAAACAGTGACTCGAGCCTGACTCCTGGCCCTGATCCGGGTCCAGACTCAGGCGTGTTTGAAGGCCATCTGCCTGGTGCTGTAAACGGAGACGCCCAGGCCCAACGCGGCCATCGTCATGGCGATGGGGTCCAGGAGTCCAGACTGGGGCTGGAGCCGGACCTCGCCTGAGACCTGCCTCTGAGGACGGACAGAAAAAAAGATGAAACAGTCAATAATGTTTTTTAAAGGAGATCTATTATGTAAAAGAGTTTTTAACCATATTATAGCAATGTCATCATTAGTTTATCTAAAGTTACATTTGGATTGATTCCTGCATGTTTGAGTAATCTTGTATTGTCCTGCAGCTGATGCTTGAGTGGTAAAAAAATCCCTGTCTTCACCCACCACCTATCCCCGCCCACTTGTCTGTATTTACTTCCGTTTAATAAAAATAAGGATTGCGAGTAAAACATGTAAGGTTCAAAATGGTCATATTGACACTTTCCAACAACTTTAAAAATTTCATTTTTAAATCTGTGACTTATTAAATTTAAATTATACAATGAAGAGGCGGAGCTTATCAGTTCTGCTGTTTTGAACAGGAAGTCAATGGACTTGTTTCTATTTCTGAGCCATTTTAACAAATTTTTACAATGAACAAATGGGAATTATTGATCTGCCTATGTCACAGTTTCTTCCTAGATATCCAGAAAAATCACAATAGGTCTCCTTCAAACAAGTACTGTTTTGCATTCAGAAGTATGATTACACAAAAAAGGTAAAAGTGACGTGCTAGACAATGAGAATGCAAGAAAATAAAAATGTAGCTGCTATTTGGTCGTAACAAGCGAAATCGTGATATTTTGTCTCATGATAATCGTAATAATGAAGTTTGTTATTGTGACATTCCTGATAATTATACATATTTATTTATGTATCCATACATTTAGATTTCTGCAGCACCTTGAAGTATTTTTTATTGTTTGCGTTTTTCAATAAATCTTGTACCCAAGTCATGTCAAGTCTCAAGTCACAAAGGGACAAGTCACAAGTCAAGTCAAAGTCTTTTGGGATCATAAGTCAACCTCTGTCTTGAAGTGACAACAATACATGGCCAAAACTGAAGTAAAATTTGCATAATAAAGGCCCCTTAATAAATGTTTGGATGTTAAAAGACAATGAGCAAATTATCCACTGAAATACTTTATTGCCACAGCACATTCCTATAGCTAGATAATAACAGTTATTTTATTATATTTTAACAGTATTTTTGATGCTGTGAACCCCTTGCGCAGAGGCCTGGTGGTGGAGTTTATTAAGGACAGGTCACTGTTGCTGTGAGGTGAAGACGTCAGCTGCAGCGAGAGGCGGAGTCTGACCTCGTTACATAAGACATCAAATATTCATCCACACGTTTGTCTAAAAGCATTTGTGGGAGCTTAAAAATGGAAACATGTGACGACAGTTTAGATTAAAAGTGTTTGGTTTTGAAAATATGACCTGAGTGAAGTGAGATGCCTAATTAATTTGTAGTTTTAATAAAAAACGTCTCAAACCTGAAGAAGGCGAAAGTATCCTGGAGTGAGTCGTCCCAGTCTGATGATCATTTCTGCCGTTTTAACTTTACACCTGAAAAAACAAACAAGTTCAGTAAGTTTGCCATAGAAAAAAAAGCATAAAAAGCTAAATATGAATCAATTTTCTCTGATTTTTACAGCATAACTCACTTATATCTATGTTATTGTTTAAAGTAATTTATTTAGAATGAATGTACTGCATTTGAGTCGATCCTCTGCTTGAAATAACTTGAAAAATTGTTTGAAATTAGTCTTACAATTAACATTTACAACATAAATTATCCATTTATGTTCCCATATGAATTACTAAAAAGTAATTAGTTTGTTCTGGTTCACTAAAGAAATAGATTTAATTTGATAGAGCTTATAAGAAGGTAAGAAACTAGAAGAAAAAATGTAAAGTTACAACATTAGTAACTACTTTTGACTCACCTTTATGAAGCGGTTCATGTCTCTCGGACTAAGTTCCGCGTGTTGGCGAGTGGATTTCGGTGGGACTAAAGAGGGTCGACTCTGTGCCTCTGTCCTGCTCTGCTTTGAACGTCCCGGCGCACAAAGAGAGAGAGAGAGAGAAAGAGAGAGAGAGAGAGAGAGACACTGGGCCTGTCACAGATGATCTGCTCAAAACGCTATGAATGAATGAACTCTGAATGAGAGAGGGAGGGAAGAAGGAGAGGAGGGAGAGGATGGAGAGAGCAAGAGAAAGGGGAGTGTTGGGATGAGGAGAGAGAAGGAGGGAGAAAGAGGAAGAGAGAGATAAGGGAGGAGTGGAAAGGGCAAGAGAGAGAAGGAGAGGGAGGGAGAGTGAAAGAGAGATAAGAAGTGATGTGGCTAAGGAGAGAGAGGGAGAAGAGAGAGAGAGAGAGGATTGCGGTGAAGAAGAAGAAGAGGAGAGAGATGAGATTGGGAGAGGAATAAAGAGAGAAAAGTGGGAGTAAGTAACTTACTAAAAAAGAGGGAGAGAGACACAAAGAGGAGGGAGGAGAGAAGAAACAAGAGGTGCTGGGGTAAGGAAAGGGAGAGAGAGATGAGAAGCGGAGCAGGCAGGGAGGATCAGAAAGAGGTGGGAGCGCAAGAGAGAGCAGGGAGGGGAGATGACTGGCGCAGAGGAGGGAGCTCGGTCCTGCTTCCGAATCATTTGGCGACCGCGGATGGCGTCGCTGGGGCATGTTCAGGCAAGCGCGATACGGGTAAGAAGAGCTGGTAATAGAGGAGGGAAGACACTGCATGAAAACACGCATAGGAAGGTTAGCAGAGAAGATAAGTGGAAGAGGGTAGGAGAGCAAATGCAAAAAACGAAGCGCATAAGAGGCACAGGAAGTAAGAAGTCAGGAGTAGGTAGAGCATAGTGAAACAAAAACACCGAACGCAAAGAAGGAAGCACAGAAGTGAGCATGCAAACGACAGGACGTCGGGAAGAAGGGAGAAGCAAGCAGAAGTAAGCAGGCTGCAACAGAAACGAGAACGCAAGAGGACACAGGAGTGTGCAGCATGCAAAGAGACTAACGTGCAAGAGAGCAACAGGGCAGATGGGGCAAGAGGGAGGGGGAGGCGAGGAAGCGAGGCAAAAACACGCCAAGAGAGGCACAGGGAGTGAGAGAGGAGCTGCAAAAACGACACGACGAGCGGGACACTTTTGGAGCATTTGTGCCAAGAGTGAGCAGTGGCAAAAAAAAAGCAAACCACACCGCTTTTCATCACCATCTGGTGTCTCAAACGCTAAGAGGACAGGAGTGAGCTGCAACCACATGACACCAAGAGGCACAAGAGTGAGGCAGCAAACAACAATGTCGGCTTTTAATACGAGCAAATGAAGGCACAAACAGGATGAGAGTCATCTGGCAAATATATTCACGTCAGGGATATGGCCCAACAACGAATGTGAGTACGAAAACTTTCAAATACAATCAAAAAACATCATGTCAAGAGGCACAGGATGATTGTAGCAGACAAAAAACACTGACAAAAGAAAAAAAGCGAATTATTAATATACTGTAGATATGAGCGCTGGCACATAAATTAGCTGAATGAACCTGAGTCATTCCACCACATTGGGTGAGGTCTTCAACGTCCCATCTTGTTGCATCGTGTCCTGAAACTAGCTGCTGTTGTTTCTTTCTGAAGACGGGATTGGTGCAGGACTATGTTGTGGGTTCCAGACAGTATCGGAGAGCCCAGGCCCCTATTTTTTCTGTCTTTGTTGCTGCGTTTGGCTCTCGCGAGGTCGCGTATTGCTTGGTGTTGCGTAGTACGTAATGGGCCACGAGCCTAACTAGTGAGTACGAGCAGGGTTTATTGTATTTAGTGTCCTTGAATTGTTCACATCTGTAGCACCTTTTTATATTTAATTATTATCACCATCCCAGTACCGGAACATCTCCCGCAACAGAATGCAGTTGGAGAGTAGAGAACATGGGTTGAGCCCGACAAGCACAGTTCGCACTTAATACTAACTATATCCGTACTGTTTTTTCTTTAAATTTGGGTTCTGACTTAGAACTGATCCACTATTCATATCTGTCATCACAAACATGTGATGCTCAGATCTTTCATCACTAAATAAGACAGTTCGTCGAGAGAGCGCAGCATTACTCGACAGAGCGTGGCGTCGAGAACGAGCGTGCGCGTCCGAGAGGTGGTAGGCGTCTGAGAGACAAGCGTAAAAAGCGCGTCGACGAGAGCGTCGTGCATGGTCAACTTCATCAGGACATGAGCAGGTGGCGTCGAGAGATGCGTGGGACGTCTGAGAGAATGAGGCCAACATAAAGCTGGTGGTCCAGACACGCCCACGCGTCATTATCTTACGGCGTCGAGAGAGCGCTCAGCAGGCTACTGTCAATTGGATGCTTAGGATTTTGGGGGACGAGACGTATTCATATTTTCCTGGGGGTGGTGATTTGACGACTCAGACGAATTTACACATGGATGTTAATATACCTAGTTCAATTGGTTAATAGTTTTGTTTATTGGTCTTTTGTTTTTTCTATTAAATAAAGCAGACGTTGGTCTCCTAGAATGCTCAATAAACTAATTACTATGTCTTGGAAAATTATGAAAATAAATTAATATTACTTTTTTACTGTCTTCGTAAAGTAAGAAATGGGTAATAATATTGTCGAGTCTATGTTTTTTTTTGGTCACTGAAGAAAAGGATTTAAATCACGACCTAAATATCAAGGTTAAGATAAAAATAAGCGTGTAAATGATAAAATAACGGGTGGATGTTAATCGATATACAAGCTACGAGGAACGGATTTGATAACAGCAGCAGTATCCATTGATATCCCAGAGGGGGATTTTGGTCCCAGTGTCACTTTCACTTCTACTGCTACGATAAATTGGGCTTTAGGCTTCCTGCAGAAAATTAGTGAGGAGGACTCCCGATAGCGCTCTTAACGGCTACTAATCAAGCTATCCTATGTGATGCTGAGGAGCACACTTTTTATGGGGTTATATAAATGAAGCCACATATTAAGAGTCCAACAGATGTCGTGCCGCCTCATGTAGATGTTTTGAGATATCAGGGTATAGAACCGGTCCATGTATATAAACGCAACTAAAGGTTCCTTAGGATACAGATGATATCTGAACCGGAATCTATGAACCAGGTCTTGATTAGCCTTCAGAGATAGTGGTCAATGAGGATTTGATCCTGGTTTCTGAGTCAAGACTTGGAAGTGTAAGCTCTTTAATACATGGAGCAGATTCCGTTATTGTTTGTTGGTAAGTTTTTCTAGATATCTCAGGGATAAATTTGTGTTGAAGACAGGTTTGAGAGTTAATCAGCTTTCAGAAATCTATCTGGTTTCTGCCCCTCACAGATAAAAACCTCTTTGGGACTTACTAGACAACGGGAGCTCGGTCAAAACCTTGTTTCTATTGTTTGGTGTCAATCGAGCGACAATGCTTCAGCCCTAGTCATTCTACAAGTCCTGGCGGCGTGGTGATGTGCATTTCGCTCACCCCTATCGCTCACCTATCCTGTTTGAGAACACCAAAAAAATCCCTCTCTTAAGAGCCCACGTAATTTGCTCGTCTTAAATTTTACGTAGAACTTACAACTATTCCCATTGTCTCGATTTGTGCGGGACATGCCCGCTATGCAGATACTTTTCATATAGATCTCTCAAATAAATATCTATCATATTCGGGTATGGAACTAAAGGGCTTGCCGTCGGAACTGCACCAAGCAGTCTGAGTTAGCTTAACAATCATATATTTATTATCCAAATAACCAAATACCCGACCATCCGCTACTCAACAGACGAGATCCACCAAGTCACAAGAAAATGAATGATTCTGGACATCTTCAAAATACTTCTACCAACATGCAACGTGCGACCTCTGTGCTGCTGTGGGATCTGCTTTCGCGCCTAAAAACTTAAAACCAGATTAAAGGACAGCACAAGGAGAATTGAGTTTATAAAGAGAGTGAAATCAGTGCTGATTAAGCAACATCTTGTGTTATCTTATATTAAAGCCAGTGCTGCACAATCACCTCCGCCGCGCAGGAACACACAGAAAAACAGTGAAGTTAATCTGTGGGCCGTCCAATCACAAACGCAGTCTAATGGAATTCTCTCCTGCTTGGTTTGTGCTGGAGCACATCAGAAAACACTATCTGAAAGGTCACAGGGTCGGAGGTTTGGATCGTTGGCGCGGTTTAGGAAGACAGCATTTTATTAATAACAGAATTATCTCTATCATGTTTGTCACAAATGTCTGCTTCCGGCCCTAAGTAGAAAACTAAAAAGAAAAACATATTTGAATCCTTTTCTTTCCACACGACTCAGACATTCATTCAACATTTTCCGTTTAGGCGATGTATAAAATGAGCAAAACAGACCCAGCTCCCGGATTATTTTCAGAGACTTTCAAAGTGTGATAAACAATATAGAAGCGAAGGAGGAGTCACACCAGAGGCCGGAATCCTTCACAACCTCGGCAGGAAACAAAAGGAAACACCATGTTTGATAGTGATTGCGACACGGAAGGAGCCAGAGGCAGGAAACAACTGGGAGATAAAAGTGGAATAAAGTGAGCTAATGGTGAGCTTTAAATGTGGGCTAAGTGAGTTTAAAGTGAGCTGTGGTGGAGGAGTCTGTGGGTTAATCAGTGACTGGCTGAACTAAAACGTGACTAAAGAGCTGAATTTATGTTTGTCATCACTGTAAATGTGGGAGATGGGTGAAAATATAAATATGTTGCCCACTCAGGTAAAATAACTTCTGGTCTCGACAGTATCTAAGAGAGCGACAAACGACATGGACACTGACTCATGGAGCTGGGAGATTAGCGGCTTTGATTTGCGATTATATAGGACTGGACTATTTTAGAAAATAACACACCTACGCGTGCAGTGGGCTTGGCTTCGCAAATGTTTGTCGCAAGTAATTAAACAGCGCACAAAACGGTGGGTGACGTGCAGCTATCATGGTGTTAAGGGCAGCTCCCCTCTAGCAAAGGGCGTTTAACAAAACAGAAATCTGTTAGATGTTATCTGCCTATGGTGAGTTTTCGGTACTGATTACTTTCCTCGTCAGGTGATTCTTGTCGCGTGTTTGGCACTATTCTGACGACTATAAGTAAAGCAGGAGAAAATAACCCAAGTCTTTGCTGCACTAGGTGTATTATCAACTGGGTGGTTCTCGGGAGCAGAGGATTACTAAGATAATTAAGCAGGGATCCGGCTCCAACAAGAGGGACTCGCTTTCGGTATTGGTAGTGTTCCCGGAGCTAAAATGCGCTGGATGTATCCACTGTACTAGCGCAGGCACTAATATCTTTCTCTCCGGGTATGTTCTTTTACACATTACATATTTTCGCTGTAAAGGGGATCAAATGCTGTATCTCGTTGGTGATCAGCATTGTCATCGGTCTTGCCTCGGCTAATAGCGCTTAAACCCCAATGACAGCCAATCATGGAAACGCACTGCATAATTGCCAGCGCGGTAGGCAACACCTAGCTCTGGGGGCCACCAATTTTGCCGAGGGGGCTTTGGTTTTGCTCTGTCCCAACTATAGAGCACATTAAATGGGGCTCAATAAGAGACTGTATCGAACAAGTGTCAGTATTGCCTGGTGAATTCTTAAACAAACAAGCGCAACAATCGCAAAAAGGACCATTCTGAGATACACCACTTGTTTTGAAAACTTAGAAACGTGTTGTCTATCGGACCTCATAACAATAAAACTTTATTAGGACAGATCTTTATTTGGCGTCAAATACACAACGAGAACAATTAGTTCCTCATTAATATAGAGAGGGACCAAGTAACAGAGGATAGAGAATCAAAGCTAGATTTATTATTTGGGAGTTAAGGACGGCTTGGCTATCTATTATGGATATGTGAAGCAAAGGTTCTAGAAGACCTGCCATTGGCACGTTGGTCACGGCGAAATACGGCGGGAATTATTTTCCCACATTTATGTTAGATTCTTTCAGAGGGAAACCCCAAAACCGAATGGATCTAGTTATTTCTGTTCTGAACAAATTACAGACTCTTGGTTATTAATTTTTTCATCCTTTTCGGATTACAAGCTGTAGCGCGAGATGCAGCTTACAAGACTGACTGCGTTCCCGAAAGTGTGAGTTTGTCGAGAGGGAAGCAGTCCTGCGCGGAGGCACACCAGGAGAACGTTATAGAGAGAGGCCAAAGAGGGCTTCTGGGGCCCCCACTGGATAAGCCATATTCTGGTCATGATGGGAAAATTGAAATAATTAAAATGGATTTTAATGTTCTAAAAACATCACAAGAATCTAAAAGGAAAATGCTTTTCTTATTATTCAGTGGGCAAGAGGGAATTCCATAAAAAAAAAAAAGGAAACACTTATCTTGTAGGAGCGCAACCACTTTAGTACGATAAACTAGAAACACAGATAGATTTTATGATTTTTATAGGTGGATTAGTGGTAGTTTATGATGGTTTCGTGTTGGGGGCCCATCGTGGTACTCAGTAGAAAGGTAAATGGAGAAGTATTGAAGGTTTTCAGTTTTTGTTTGGTATGTTTGTGATGTTCGACAGTGGTTTCTGAAGTATTTTTTTTTTTTTTTTTTTGGGGGGGGGGCATCCTTTTTTGAAATCACTTGGGGACAGTTTTGAGGGGGGCAGCCAATAGCTGCGGAATGGCCTCTGAGTCTAAGCGGCCCTGATTGGTGACATGGGGTGGGGGCGGCGAAAAAAATTTTTCTAGACAGAATAGTTGGTAAATAGTATACAGTAAATTTTCGGATGCAATTTCCATTGCATGATTCTTTTTTTCCTTTTCACCACACAGATCGAGTGCATGTGCCCTCTAAAATTCCCACCAGGTATAATGAGTCGGTTCGGCTGCAGCGCGCTGGCCACATGACATTTGTAAACTATTTCTTGTTTTGGCTTCTTGTCCAGAATCAGAGCATAGCGGTCCTCTGCAGGGGTACAGATTGTAATTTTGTCCCTGGCCTAGACGCTCCCGGTCCTGTGGGGAGCGAGGAGAGATTGAAGAAGGAAAGTGGAGCGAATCACCACCAGAAAGATAAAGGAGAGGAAGAAGGAGGAAGAAGCCGATGCTGAGGGACTTTGTGGTAAAGAGTTTTTGAAAGGAGTGAACTACCACTGGGGGTTCAGTCCTGGCATATATAAGCGCTATTTTAACCCCTGTCTGGGCTTAGAACTGGCTGGGAATTAAAATTATCAGATTACAGGGATATCATCCTGTATAGACCTCTCTCGCAAATCTTTGGGGGTCCTTCAACCTTAAGCACAAATATAATGAACAGATAGCACGTAAGTTCCCAGATCTCATCGATAATGATGTATGAAAAGCAGAGCTGGGTATAGGTGGTTGAGTTCTGTCTCTAAAATCCACCAGCTATCACACAAGGCGAGACACATAAACAAATGTACGTAAATCATGTTGATGTTAAAATTACAAGGTTGGACTCAAGGATGGCACAGACCCGTAAAAACAAATCAGTGTAATTATTTTCGACGAGAGGGGTCCAAATTTTCCTTAAGCAAAATAGATATGCCCTCACAAATTTATTAAGATAATATAGGTTGATCTAAACGAGTTGATTTTATTTAGATTACTATTTGTATTTTCCTCCTTTTTATTACTAATCATCCTGACGAAGAACGGGAAAAATAAGAGTATTATCCAACAACAATCTAACACGTTCTTACAAAACTAGCCTTCCCGGCATACGTATCCTCTCCCAGTGTAGACCATGACGGTCACGTGTCTCTGCTAGAAACACCAGGACACTTCCAGAGAGATCTAATACAGAGATCGCGGCTCCTACAATTACTTATAAATTGGACACCTTACACGGGGAAGTCCCCGGCGGCAGGACTCGTAGCAGTGGCTGTCAGTACTGCAGGGGAACACACGCATTTTTTCAAACGTCGTCAGCTTCGCTTCCTCGCGGAGTTATAAGAATCGCACTCAGAACAGAATCAGAAGTCTGAAATCTGGTTCAAGCGACTACAAATTTACAGTATCAGTCTTAGACTGTGGGGCAAGACCAATCTACCGGGATCCTGAAACTCTATTGCCTGTAAATACGCTACATCGGGGATTATTCGTCGCTCACAGGTATACGTGTTCTTTTTATTTCGGAGTTACCCCTGCTTTAAAATATCTCACACCCTCCTTTTTTGATGTAACGTCAGCATGAGCAAAATCCTCTCGGCCAAGGGCTTTGATAGAGCGTTTCATTGTTTTGAAAAAAATCACTAAACGGGATATATCTAAAAGCTTGCCAGAAACGGGGAACAAAAGTATAAAATGTGTCTGGTTCCGTTATCCTTGGGCCTTCAAAATTTTATTTTATATTTCAGCGTTATCAAAACTTACAACGAGTAACAGACGGAAGAAATGTCCGACTAATTCTCGGTACGTTGTACAAGAACGGGCACCTTTTAATTTACATAAAAAGAAATATATTCTCGGTTAAACGACTTTTAATGAAAAATAGACAGCCCTTCCCATGATGCTCCGTTTATTAATCATTACACAGATTAAACAGGATTCTTCCAGTGTTATTGCGACATATAAGATCTCATGGCTCCTTTTTATAATTACGTGCGCATCGCTTTGATAGCCTATAAAATACGCCGACTTTCGTCTTTCCTCATTTCTCCGCTGCTCTCTCTCTCTCTCCTCTCTCTCTCTCTCTCTCTCCCCCGTCTCTTCTCGATCGTCTCTGATTGGCCAGCGCCTCGTCTTTTTAACTTATCCTGGTCCGGAGCAGGTTATGAGTTTGCCGCATGTTGTCGTTGAGATCTGCCCCGATAGGAAGTGATCCAGTTTCGTAGGACCGCCAGACCAGTTTAACCCAGGACCTCGTTAAACCCCAAATCTAGCTTCGTAGTATGACTCTGAGCCATCCAGCTTGTGGCGCATCATGGGAAGAGCAGTCTGTTTATCATAAAAAAAAAGTCGTTCGAACGAGAATATATTTTCGTTTTAACGTAAATAAAAAGTCGTTCGAACGAGAATATATTCTCGTTTGAACGTAAAAAAAAGTCGTTTGAACGTAAATAAAAAGTCGTAATAACGAGAATATTGTCGTTTGAACGTAAATATAAAGTCGTTATAACGAGAAAAGCTGGAAAAAATGTTTACTCCACACTGGCAGCTCTGGACTTCCGTAGAAACTCTATTCTAGTCATTTATTTTTATTTGCTTTGATAGGTCACTAAACAGTTAAATACAGATAACAACACATTTGTTTACTACTACTACAAAAAATAAAAACATTTCCTAAACAAAAAGCAGCCAGCAGAGGGCAGCCACTGTACATCTCTACAAAGCATCTTAAACAGTACAAATAGAGTTGTTATAATAATGTTTATCAAAGTAAGGGTAACGTTAAAGTTGGGGTAACTTTTTTAGTTAGTGACCTTTGTGATTTCCACTAAAAAGTATATATTAAATGCAGCACTGAGTTCTGTTTGAACAAGTGAATAATAAAGAATTTTAGTTCTCAACAGGAGTCGAAAGCTGCGTTCTGATTGGCTGAGCTCGGATGGTCCTATCCAGTTACACTTTACTGTTTGTAAGTTTTTAAACCATAATTACGACTAAAAATGAATACATCTTCATATTTACCATGATTTAAAACCTAAATCAAGTTTGCAGTGTAAAAATCAGCTACCTTACCTTCCAGCATTTATTTGGTCTAGAGATTAGTGTCTTTATTTATCAAGTATTGGCTCACGAGCAGACTTTGACACAACTGTAACTTGTGTCTCACACAAGCACTAAAAAGGCAACATTTGAGGTGGTGCAAATTGGTTTTGTGGAGGATAATACATGTGCATCTTCCAATAGTAAAACAAGTGCAAAATGCTCACAAAAAGATTTTTTTTTCATTTGAGACTAGCAATTTAGCACCAGGATTGATAAAAGAGGCACTTAGTTCCAGTTTGATTGAGAAGAGTTTTTTCTGTGTTAGTGACACTATTGAAAATACCTTGACTGGATGAATCGTGTCCTCTTCAGTTTTTACTCTGGACATCTCTCTCTGAGCTTTCACTTCCTGTTTAGAAAAAATCAGTGATTCATCAGAAAAAATATAACACATTTGAATCTGAAGTACAACTCGTTTTAGACCAGGCATGTCCAAACTATGGCCTGGGGTTCAAATGCAGCTCTTGGACAATATTTGTTGGCCCCTCAAACTTTGTGCTAAATTGGTACAAATTACAAAAAAAATATTACTTTTTACTGTTTTCATAATCCAAACTACAACCAGTTTGATGCTATACAAACCAAACATTTATGTTCAATTGCTTATTTAAGAAGTTGTGGCTCGTCAAAACTAATCCAAATGCAATTCACTTTATGTCCATCTAATATGTGACTATCTGCCCCATAGATTTTTCAAAAAGTGACCCTCAATCAACAAAGTTTAAACACCCCTGTTTTAAACCGCTCAATACAATTTTCAACACAAAATAATATGGATTATTTATGTCTGATTAAGATATTGAAGCTATTATATGCATAAACTCCTTTTAATGTGATTTTCGTCAGTATCAGTACATTTAAATGAGAATCTGGCTTTAATCAATGGGTGTTTTGTAACAGACTAAATAACAATAAGGACAGAAGATGAAGTAACAAAGCATTAACATTTACAAACAACATAAATTTACCTTCAGAACTTCGTAGTTTGACGTCTTGGCTACATAATTATTCCAGGATTTTTTAGCGAGTTCTTGTTGTTTCCAGTGAGATTTGATCTGCCACAAAAAGCCAGCGTCAGTCAGTCAAAAATATTACAATTTAGATAAACATTATGCTACATTTTCATTGTTTCTCACCCCACCTCAGTGTACGTGAGCTGCTCCTGACTGAGGTTTTCTTTCTCTTGTCTCTGCAGAACGCTCGTCTGCTCCTCCATGACTTTTCTGGCCGTTTCCTCTGAGATTTTACAGATGGTTTCTAAACTTTCTCTGTCTGGAGATATGGGTCTGATGTCGTCATGGTCCAGCTCTGCCCTGAGCTCGTCCCAAACCTCGCCCACCTGCAAACAACACATGAAAAAGAATGTTGCAGTTGGGGTAACTCACTTTGTCAGTTGTAAATTAGGAAACTTTGTGCTTTCCACTAAAAAGTCTATGATAAATGCAGCACTCTGTGAAAAAATTAAACCACTGTGTACTGTCTGAAATTAATAATAAAGAATTTAAGTTCTAACCATGAGCCAAAAGCAGCTCTCTGATTGACTGTGCTTGGGTGGTTCTCACCAGTTTCACTTTATTGTTTGTAAAAAGATATTTATAAGCCTTAACTGCAACAAAAATTAATACAAGACGATATTAACCATGTGTCTATAGATTTATGAGAGGAAATAATCAGATTTAAAATCTAAACTGTGTTTGCAGTGTGAAAATTAGCTTCCACACCTTTAAGTGCATTGGGAATTTACAAAATATTCTAATGTATTGGAGAGGTGACCAGAAGAAGAAAAGAATTGAGAGAAAGGTCCTAGTTTTTATTGAACCTATGGGTATTTCCTGAGCTCTCACATGTGCTAATTGTGGCTTTAAAACAGTATTAATAAAACTAAAACAGCAAATAAACCACATATTCAGATATATGGATATAGATTAATAGATTAAAATACACTGCTTTGCAATTATTAAGGTTACGGTTTTTTTTTTTTGGTTTTTTTTTATAATGATAATGTACCATGCTTAATGTAGAGAGATATGTGTACCAGAATCTAGCTTTACTGCTAATTTCCATCTGCAGTCCTTGGGAGGGGAGATGCCACTGGACATACATGTATTTTTAGTGAGCGAAATCAAAACACTGGGAAGAAACCTACGCAGACATGAGAATAATATGCAAACTTCACATAGAATGGTCAGGGGTTGCTTGGAATTCAAACCAAGGATCTTGCTTATGAGGCCAGAGCGCTAACCAGAAAAAAGAAGCTGTATTTAAGAAATTTAGCCATAACAACATGCCTGTTTTTTATGACTTTTTATAGTTGTTATGTACAATTTCGATATTTAAATCTTACTTTTTTATAAAGTTAGAAGCGCACGTTTGTACCTTAAAGTCCAGATATCTTTTGACAATGCTCAGTGTCACGTAATCCTCACTCGATAATCCGGGAAGATCATGAAATCCTGAAAATACCAAAAGTACATCAAATATAAGCATTCTCATCATCTACTGTACATGCCGAATAGCAATAACTAACTTTTTTAAAACACACACACACAAACATAATTTTGCGAGTGACATTACCGACTGCGCAGAAGATGAGGTAAATTTTGGACCTCAGATTCTCCATTAACTCCAGAATCGCTGCACTGGACGAACCGTCGAGACACAGGCTTCGATTGTCCTCCTGCTGTTTGTGAAGAAGAGGCTTTTTGGGATCTACAAAAGAAAAAAACACATAAAAACACGTGCATACGTACTGTACATAAGAAATGATCACATAAGTGTTTTGGACTTGCCTGTGATGCACCCCTCTGGGCTTCGTTGCACCTCCAGCTCGGCCTCGTCGTCCCTCCACATCTGCAGTAAAACTCTGGGAGCAGTTTGTCCCTCTTTGTCTCTCCAGCTCCTCAGGTGAGACACTGTGTTCGGGTTGTCGCATAACTCCAGCAGCGTGGCCAAAATCAGACTGTGGACACTTTTAGGACTTGACTAAAAACAAACAAAAACATATTGTTTACTTACAGGTATTCTTACAATAGTCAAACATTATTTAGACACAAGAATAACATACACAAAGCAGATTAAGGAGAAGACAGACTCCCTCTTGGGCCAAAAAGAAATCTTCAGTCGTGTAGCAGCCAACAATGCAAGACCTATAATATGTACACATCCATTGTTATACATTTTACATCACACACACATATATATGATATAAAAATAAATAAATAAAAGTGGGTAACCTGGGCTGAAATGGATACATTTTTGATAAATTGTAAGTAGTGTATTTTAGAAGTTTTTATTTGAACAATATATTTGATCAATGGTCTACTATCAATAATCAGAAATCCTCTCACAAGTTTGAAATGCCTGGTTTATAATCTGTCTCATTATTCTTACATACACACTGAATTTTGCAATGTCTTTGGACCAATGTCAACATGATTTACTTTAACAAACATGATCATAAGGTAAAGCAAAAGGTGTAAAATATATTGCAAAAATAATTAAATGACCACACTCAAATACAGGCGCCTGAACTATGCCCTGGCCAGGTTGCGACCTTCAGACAAATCTTGGCCATCAGATTTACTTATGAAATTGTCCCTCTTCAAACACACAGCCACAGTTTAAAGCTAAAAGCACCTTTTGTCCTAACACATCCAATGCCTCTATCAACACTTTCTGCAGAATTGTTGAACAGGAAATCAAAAAATGTGTTGACAATCCTTATTACTTTAGACAAAATTTATCAAAAGAAGAAAAGACTGCTCTAAAAGAACTGATAAATGATAAAGACATTGTGATTAAGCCAGCTGATAAAGGGGGTGCTATCTGTATTCAAGACTATGAAAAATACAGACAGGAAATTTTATCACAATTGTCAGATTCCCGTGTTTATATGAGGATGGATAAGGACCCTACAGTGGCCTTGCAGGCTAAACTTCTCTCATACCTCCAACAAGCGAAAGCCCAGCAATGGATTTCTGATAATGATTTCGAGTTCTTATATTGTAAATATCCCATGTGTCCAGTTATATACACCCTTCCTAAAATACATAAATCTTTGATAAACCCTCCGGGGCGACCCATTGTTGCACAAACCAATTCGTTATGGTCTCCCCTTTCAACATATGTTGACCACTTTATCAAGCCCTTTGTACATCAGCTACCAGCTTATATAAGAGACACTACTGACTTTATAGAAAAGTGTTCTGGCTTAAAAGATATACCTGAAAATGCTCTGCTGCTAACTTTGGACATAACCAGCCTCTACACTAACATTCCCCATCAAGAGGGTATAGAGGCTTTAAAATATTATTTGCTGCTTAACAGTAGTACATCCAGGCCACCTGACCAATTAATTTTGGATCTTACTGAGCTGATCATGAAAAATAATTATTTTTGTTTTGAAAATGTATTTTATCTACAAGTATCAGGTACAAGCATGGGCACAGTGTGTGCACCAAACTATGCTAATTTGTTTGTTGGTTTTTTTGAAAATAAATTTGTGTTTAATATTGATAAAAATCCGTTTGCCAACAAAATTCTTAATGGTTCAGATACATTGATGATATCTTTTGTATTTTTAATGGGAGCCTTCAAGAAGTACATGATTTCGTTACCTTGCTCAACAGTTTTGTACCAAGTCTTATCTTTACACCACAATGTAGCACTGAACAAGTAAGTTTTTTAGATATGCTGGTTATGAAATGTAATGGGGCCATCATCACATCATTGTATAGGAAAGAAACTGATAGGAATACTTTGTTATTAGCATCAAGTTTTCATCCTACACCGCTTAAAAAGAGCCTACCTATTAGTCAATTTTACAGACTCAGACGGATTTGTCACTCTGAGGAGGATTTTATCACACAAGCTAAAGACATGAAACACAGGTTCATACAAAGGGGTTATCCTACGACTTGGATTGACAAAGCTTATGACCTTGCTTTTAATAAATCTCGTTCTGACCTGTTAAAAAAGACTGTTAAAAAACAAAAAAGTTTTCAGTTACCTGCATCACTCAGTATTCCCCTCATTCTGCAGCTGTTAAAGCCATTTTCAAAAAACACTGGCACATCCTAACATCAGACCCTGAGCTTACTGACATCTTCAAACACCCTCCACGATTTGTAAATAGGAGGGGAAGAAATCTGCGGGACTACCTAGTCAGGGCCAATGTCAGCCCTAAAGCCACACCCGCTCAAACACTTTTGACCCCTATACCCAATGGGAACTATCGTTGTGGCAATTGTGCTCAGTGTAATAATACTTTCAAAACCAGTTTTTTTCAACACCCCCACAGTGGGAAGAAAATCCCATCAAACAGATTATCACGTGTGCATCCACTCATGTGGTTTACTTATTGCGTTGCCCTTGTGGATTGGCATATGTGGGAAAAACTTCAAGAAAACTGAAACAAAGAATAAGTGAACACAAAAGCACAATTCGCAGAAATGACAGGGAGTACCCGGTGGCTGCTCATTTCAATGATGCCCACCATGATGTGAGTGCTCTTCGCTTTGTTGGTATAGAGTTGGTCCCTCCTCCTGCTAGAGGAGGTGATCATGACAAGCTCCTCAAACAAAGAGAAGCTTATTGGATTGATACATTGCAGACTCTCGCACCAAAAGGACTTAATGATGAACTGATTTTAAATGTATTCTTATAGAATAAAATGACTCGGTGTATTGTATATATTTTAAGTGTACATAGATAAAGTTTTGTATAATATTTGTCTATGACATGTATTACTTTAATATGTGTGTGATAATATGTAATTGTATCCTGTATATATTGCATAAGACTAATTTCTGTGCCTTTGTGGGAGCATCCGGTGGCGCAGTCTGCCAGCCACTCCCTACTTAAGATGGCTTCTCATGCTCAAAAAGATATTTGCCTGATGAAGGCCACAGGCCGAAACGTTGCACTGATTTAATAAATTTCACTGGTGTTGCAAGTACACAGTGTGCGAGAGACTTTTCTTTCTAAACTTATGAAATTGCAAACAATATTCTGAAAAGTATATTTTATAACAAGTAAAAAAAAATAAAAAATACAATAAAAAAAACTTTTTCACATTTTAAATGTATTTTGAAATCCTACAGGAGTTCTTCCTCACAATTGATTCATGTATTTTTGCCTCTCGCTGCTAAAAATTTGGGCCGTTGTGATGTCATCTTTGTAAACTATATTGACTATTGATTTGTGGTCTTGAAGTGCATATGACAAGTAAAAACACAATGAACATGATTATATATAGATTTCACCAAACGTCTTGCTTGTATTTGCGCAGTTTGGCTGTTTTGATGTGGTTTAGAAATGTTTTGGTCCAAGACATAATATGTGTGGAGGTAATTCCATGACTGTTACCTAGCATCCACATCATTCATGAGGATTATCTACATAAATGACACAGACATTACAATTTGAGAAATTATAACACTTAGTGACAATTTAAATTTGTTAAATGATTGTTAAATGATTGTTGGGGGTGCACGGTAGCCAAGTGGTTAGAGCTTTGACTTCCCAATAAGGAGGTCGTGGGTTCGACTCCCGGGTCGGACCATATCAACATCTCACGATCTCTCTGGATGGAGTTTGCATGTTCTCCCCGTGTCACCGTGGGTTTTCTCCGGGTACTCCGGTTTTCTCTCACCTCCAAAAACATGCATGTTTAGGTTAATTGGGCATCACTGTAAATTTCCCTTAGTGAGTGAATGTGAGAGTGAATGTTTGTCTGTCTAACCCTGCGGCAAGTTGGCCACTGTCCAGGGTGTTCCCCGCCTAAGGCCCAAAGTCACTGGGATAGGCTCCAGTCACCCGCGACCCCCAACGGGATTAAGTGTTAGAAAATGAATGAATGAATGAATGAATAAATGATTGTTTAAACTTTCAGGAAACTGTGTCAGTTGTGAGTAAATTGTCTTTGCATTTTGATGTTTTTTTGAGGACAAATGTGGAGGAATTCTGTTGTAGAACTGAAATTACTTTCTGTTTTCAACTTTGTTCGTTTCTTTATCATTTGTAACTAAACTGCTGTAATGTTACCACAAGAACTATCTGTCAAATAAGCTATCGGTCAATAAGTTGTAGTCTAAACTCAGAGTGTACTTTTTAGGCTCTGTACTGACCACACCACAGTCGACGGTGGAGAGCAGGAGTTTGTTGTGCCCTAAACCGCTGTAAAACCTGTCGCCTCCTTTCTTCAGAAAGTGAATGGCCATTTCCACTCCCTCGGACCCAAACAGCTCCTGAAAGCGTCGAGGCAGGACTGTGTTTAGAAATACAAGGTGACGGTGGAGAGGTTTATTAAAAGTCTTTACCTTCCTGTGCATGTCGTTCTCGCACAGCGCAGACAGGATCAGCTGAATGTCCGAAATCATCTCCAAGACAACGGCATCGTCATCGTTAGAGCTGGCCTCCATCTGCATCAACACACCTGGAGGAGAGACACATCAGTCAATACAGAATAGAAGCAATATGATCTAATTTGCACTACTTTTTCAAAAATGATACGCTTAAATGAAAGCTCCGTAAAAGAAATACAGCTACAATGAACATCACAAGTTAACTAAAACTAAATTTTAAACATTTTTAGACACTGAATGAGAATATATAAATACATTTTTAGGCAAGAGACTGCAGGTGAAAAGGAATTGTGTTTATGAATGATAGCTCTCAATGTGAATTTTTTGCTGATGTTTTCTCACATAATTGCAAGAAAACATGAAGAGTTTTCCTTATGTCATGTTTTGATATAGGAATGAGTCATTTTATGTGAAAAATGGGCACATGTGGTCAACAAAATCTGAAAAAATGGAGAGAGCCACAGACAAACTTGCAAACTTGATTTGATTTCGCCTTAATTATATCTTTATTTTGTAATTTATGTAATAACGCTAATGCAGAATGATTCCTGATGTAAAACTCTGCTGTACATTTGTCATTTCCATTATCTAATCCTTTCGCCTTGACAGTACAGAATGTGTTGTGATCATATTTGTTGTACCCAGTAGATCTCCGATGGTTCCCTGGTCACTCAAGTCCTCGTTCACGACTTCTTCTCCCAGTGACGTGACTGTGGTGAGGAGTTTGACACAGAAGTGCATCAGGGTCTTTTTATCGTCTCCTCCAGGACCACGGAAACCTCGACTCTGACCGGGGACGTCGTCTGGAAAAGAGAGAACATGAGATGGGACCAGATCTTGTGCCTGGTTTCTCTACAAGATACAAAAATGTAGGACAGAACTTGATACTTTTCCATTTGTTTATGTTTGGATTAAAAAAAAGTTGTGTGGAAAACAAATTTCAGTTTTACCTCGGAAAGACTGGGGAGACAAAGAAAGTTTTAGTCTAGTCTAGTCTAGTGATGATGATGATGATGATGTTAATGATTCAGAAGCAGTGTTATCGTGACAGCAGTTAATAAAGATAAACTGAAAAGTGTTCAATTTATGCTTAAATCAAATTTTATCTTCAAATCCTGATGTGAAGATAAATTTTTTTTTTTCTTTATAGTATCTGTCTAAAACAAAGAAACAAACTATTTGTAATCCAAAATGCTTCTGCTTAAGTCCTGACTTGAACCAGGAAGTACCATCACATTAGTCCTGTGCTTAGGTCTCTGCATGGGCACCCCGTGGCTCAGAGAATTGACTTTAAAACAGCTCTGCTCATGTTTAAGTCTCTCCATGGACTAGTTAGTACCAAAGTACATCTCTATCATCTTAGTGCTGCATGAACCACCTCGGACTCTGTGCCATAGTCGGGACTAAACATGGACCAGAGTCAGGACTAAACATGGACCAGAGTCAGGACTAAACATGGACCAGAGTCAGGACTAAACATGGACCAGAGTCAGGACTAAACATGGACCAGAGTCAGGACTAAACATGGACCAGAGTCAAGACTAAACATGGACCGGCCTCCTGCTGGTGCCAGAGTCAGGACTAAACATCAGCATTTCATTTTTATGCAACCAATTAAGACAGGCCTTTACTCTGACAATGTTAAAATCCAGGCTCATAACATTTTTGTTTGTCTGTTCATATGACTGAAAGAGTTTTGATCTACACTTGTTGTAAAGAGTGGCGAATCTAGACATTTTTCTGTGGGGTGGCCATGAATCATACAAGGGTGGCACAACAATTGGCTCAGTGCAGTTGACTTGCGTACGTTCAAAATAGTACATCCTGTACACTCAACCACTTCCTGTTCAATGATTTCTATGAGGTTTTCACTACATCAGTTTAAAACGAATAAATCCTCTTTAGATCAGTTGCGGTGATTGTTACAGAAAACATGTTAAAGACTTTACATATCAGAGGAATATTTTACCAGAGACACTTGTGTGTTTAAAAAGAGACGTGTTTGTGTCTAAATGCTAACGCTAACAGGAAGTGGTCGTAAGTACAGAAGTAAGCATTTTTGAACATACGCAAGCCAACTGAAGTTCCGTGCACACAGCCAATTGGCGGCCGGGGGGGCTACACTTTGGCTCTTTGTATCATTATAGTCAATGTGGATAATTCGTTTGTAGAATCATCTACAAAAAACAAAACTGCTTACATTAATGCAAGTCAAAGCAGGAACTTAAAAGTGCTTAAAAGGTAAGGTGCTGCTTACATGTCTACAAAGATACTTAACATAAACTTAAAAAGTGAATATTCCAGTTAAGTTTATTTATCCGCCACTGAATGTAAATCTCAAGTAAAGTAAATCTCAAGTAAAGCAAATCTCATGACTATCATTTTAGATACTCCATGTCTGTTGTCTGACCTTCCTGAATGCACCACTCCATGAGCCGCAGCACAAAGGCGTTGCCGTGGTAGGACATGTACTCGTCCAGCAGCAGAGGAGTGAGAGAGCACAGAGTCTCCAGAGCCTTCACTGTCAGCTCCAGGCTTTGACTCGAGGACCAGCCCCGAGAGGCAGAGCGAGCCCGAGGTGAAGCCGGCGGAGGCTTGATGAGGAGCAGCAGAGCCATGAGGACGTATTCTTCTTTGTAAAGCTTCAAGACGAGAACAGTGAAAAAGCAGAGAAAGAATTAGCTATTGATGGGTTTCAGAGATTGTCACAACATTTTACAGGACAATACAAAAGGACGAGAGAAGTAAATGAGCATAGCAGGTTCTCCATTTTAGTAAATAATAGAAATGATCAGTATCCTCTAAAATACTTCTTATGAAAGCACAATGTAATTAATAGATGATAGACAATTTCAGCCAAAAGAAGAAGTTTAAATCTGTGAGAGATGCACTGTTTTGGAAGAATTTTATTTGCTCAACTTAATTCATCATTATTGGCAGTGATTAAACTTATTCCAAATACGAAGTCAAATTGTCCTCAAGCTAGCAGTTAAAGAGCTCATCTACACTGAAATTCTGATCTTTAAATTGCTGCGATTGTAAAATGTTGCAATGGCACATGAACTCAACCCAACTGGCAGTATGACATAATCACATTGTATAAAGAGCTCATTTCAATTGTTCACCTGCAGGACGTCTATATCTGCAGACATCAAGGACAGAAGGTTTAAGAGCATCTTCTTCATTTTCAAGTCTTCATGTGAGTAGTTTAGCTTCAAGGTGACGATCAAAGGATTAGTGGGTGTCACTAAAATGCATAAATAAGAGAAAGTTCTTGTACATCCAGGCACATCAAAATACATTTATAGTGAATGGTTTCTTACGTTCTGGGTATGTGGACAACAATGTGAGAAGTTTGGCAAATAGACTCTCCTGAAAAAGAAGATGTTACATTAAAAGCAACACTTTGAGATTTAAACTAATTAGAACTCACAATTAGCAAAGTGGTGCCATGTTCAGCGATTAGCGTTGTGAGGACGAGCAGGTCATTTCTCAGGCTCAGCTCTGAGTGATGGACCGCCGTCAACAGCTGGTGCTGAAAAGCTTCTTTAAGAGATCTGTGAGGAAATAATAAAAATGATTAAATACTGATCAATGGCTCTTTTTTGTACAGTTTCTTTTTTTTGTGAATGTGTTCCTTTTTCATCTGGAGCAAATAAGCAAAATATATATTAAACTTCTTATCAATCCGGACGTCTACAATCCTTGAAATGCCGGCTATTGACTACATTGTTCAAAGACACATGTACGGTATGAAATAGTTTTTCTGTTCTTATTTTGCTTTAACAGGTCAGTCTCTTGTCTCTACAGTACATAGATAGAGCAGGGCAATATGGCCTAAAAATGTGTATCACGGTATGAAAGAGAACATTTGCAGTAACGATATAGTTGCAGATATACCTACATTTTATATATAATTTTTCATTGTTATGTTTCAGGCTATTTTAGTTACATTGTAAGTTCCCCTTTCAAACGCCATGTTTTAGTTCTTTAAGTGCTTGTGTTTTAGCCTCTGCAGAACCTCCACTGTCTGGGCATAGGTTACATTTGTTCAAGGTTTTAGAGAGATCAGATGAAAATTGCCAAGAGTTGCCAAGTCTGCATCTTTGTAGGAATGTTGGGCTTCTTTATTTGGAAAATTGCTTATGAATGTTGACAGTCACGGGTTGTGAATTTTAGCTGTTTTTCCAAGTTTGATCTATAAAAATATCCCCACTAATGACTTAAAAGTGATGCACAAAATGTATTTTAAAGTCTTTAACAATGATAAGATGGTTTGTTTGGGCCTTTTTTGAAGGCTTGTCGCATATTAATCTCTGAAAATCTGGCAACACTGGGAATTATTCACAATTTTTGTATGCCTTGGTTGCAAAATGAGCTGTGGTGCAAGTACAATCATATCACGATATTCTAAAAATCAACTTTTATCACATGCGATTTGATATTGCCCAGCCCTATATATAAAAAGTTACTTATCTTTTTTTGAAATGGCATATGTCTGTTCTCTTTTTCTTTAACCATGCATAGCAATACTGTAATTTTCCCATTGTAGTATAAATATATGTTCTGTTATTTATGTTGAACATTACTGTGTTTTCTAAAGAGTATTTGTGATAATCAAGGTGATACAGAAATTATTATTGAACATCAAGCCTTTTTTTGTTTTGCCAACATTTGAAATTTAAGTCATACCTAAAACACCAGTGAGCAAGTAAATGTGTAGATTAATCAGATGAAGCAGCTGTTCCATTGTACGTACACTAAACACTCGATGTTGCTGAGCTGAGCCACGACTCGGTGTTTGTTCCCGCTCTCGAGGAGGTTCCACAGGATTTCGGTCGAGTGAAACAGGACGGCACCGTGAGAGCTGGACTCGTTCATGTGCAGACAGATGCTCTCTGCTCCCCGGGCCTTCAGCATTAGGCCACAGTTCAAGTCTGTTAAACATATAAGTCGTGATTAAGGACAAACCCATTGACATCCATTGACTTTGCCTCAAGGACACTTAAATCACTGTTTTGCTTGTTTGATTGAAACACATTATGCCCTTCAGATACTTTCAACAATCAACGACATCGAGCACTGTTCACGTGTATTTAGTCCAGTAGACTTGCCACAAGTGTTGCTTTAGTTTGTAGTTCAAGTTATTTTACACCTGTCCTGAATTCTTAAAATAATATTGCACTATTACAGCAGCTACACAAACGGTCAAACATTTAATTTTTTTCTGGCACCATGTTTGTTCTTGTAATGAATACTGACCAGAGGAGCAGGAGAGCAGCTTTAGCGCCTGCAGCAGCTGTAGTTTGATGTCGGGCCGATGCTCCACAGATGCCAAAGATAAGACAAGTGTTTGGGACAAATCGCTTTGCTCCAGCAGCTGAAGCCTGTAACCGGGAGATGTGGGCTGGGGTCCTGACAAAAACAATATGTGACAGTGAGCACAATAAGAATACAATGTAGTATTACTGTAATCCATCCATGGTTTCTAAATTATAGGAAATTAAAACCACTGCCATGATGATACTGGTAATTGGTGAACATAACATGAGCATTTAACGTAAAATAATAAAATGCTGCAGAAAGCTGACGATGCTCATGAATTGGAGGAAAATTGTGGTGTGGCTGTACATTCAGAATTTAACCAGGGTGAAAAAAAAAACATTTTGCTCAATAATAAGAAAACACAGTTAGATAATTGGACATGATCAAATTCTTAACCCTTAAAAGATTTCAATAAATACCTATGAGAAAGCTTTAATTTAAAGTTACTCTTAAAAATAGATCAAGTGTCTATAATTCTTCTAAAAATCAATATGACTGAACTCCACAATGACAACAAAGATTTCTCTAGTCACTAATATTCTCAATGTAACAAGTTTGACAAGGGAAAATGTCTAAATCTGTCTCCTGTTAACTCTTTTCAAACCTTTTGTTGTTTAATGTTTAGTAACATCACACTATCAGTTCTCGTACAACAATCACTGACACAAAAACACCACCAAGACCATCACAGACAACACATCTGCACCACCACAGGAGCCACCGAGTCTCACTTAAAGGCAGTTTAGAAAATCGATTCTCAAAGTGGAAAGGCCTGGCTGTGGTCCAGTGTCTCCTCTGCGTACCATCGGGCAGCTGCCGTGAAGTCACACACTGATAGAAGGACTTCACACACTCCACGATGTTTTCTTTGACTGATGGACAAGGGACTCGCATCAAGCAACCTAGGAGTGGAAAGACATGATTACTTTTACATACAAACAGAGACTTCTGCTTTAAAGTTATAGTTTCTATTGTGGTACTGAGTTTTTATACGAGAGCTGCTGCATTGTATCAGTCAATAAAAGTCAACCTGCTTTCAGAGTGGTTTTCATGTACCTAAAGGGAACCCTGGTTGTGAAGACAAATATGGCTAAAACACTAGTACTGGTCATGCTTATTAAAATTAATTACAAACAAATATATAACTGTTTGCTATTTTTTATAAAATTGTCATTGTTTATGTTGTTTTCAAGCCACTGGGAGCCGCCATTTTGGTTGATGACATAAAATAGTGTTTCCATGGTTACTCCCACAATTTCATCTGTGAACAGTTGCCACAAAAACACTACTGACAGTGTCCAGTTCTTGCCTCTTCCTCTTGATTAGCTTCAGCTTCTTAACTAGATTCCACATAATCGTTCTGTATTTGGCTCAAACCGACAAGGTTTAACCCAGGAGTTCATTTTGCTTAGTTACCTGCTACTGCCTGTTACCTTGACAATACTATTTTATGTCATGCCTGCAGCAAAATGGCAGCCTCCATGTGTTTTCTTCATAACACTATTTTAATAAAACTACAAATACTTCCAAGGTATTTGTCCTGTATTTATATAAGTGATGATATTATAAGTGTTTTAGGGTAAACATGTGATTATATCCAGGGTTCACTTTAAAAAAGTTTGTGATTCTTTGGAAAGCATAGTTGACATGCAGCTAAAAGATGTGCTTCTAGTCTAATGTACAGCTTACCAATATGGGACAAAAAATGAACAACATCTTGGGCATAGTTTAGTTCATCCGATGTCCTCTCCTTCAAGAAGGGAAGCCTAGAACGAAAAGTTTTATTTATTCAATGTACTTTAGCTGGTCATTACATACTCTAAGTAAAATTACCTGCTCAATTTAATCGCTTCACACAAGAAAGGCAGATAAATTGGATCCTCTTTAGATTTCTCAGCACAGACGTCAAAAACTTTGGCCAAGCTTTTTAAATCCTTTAAGAGCTGAAAATAGTTCAGGAGGTTTTCTAAGGACTTGGGTTAAATATGCATAAAGCGTGAATCCCATAGAGGGATGTGAAGTGTTGACATCAAAACTGAGGCTATTTCTGAACAGGGAAACTGCTGAGAGTCGTGTCAGGTCCAAATTGGAGCCGTGGGGATGGTGGTTGCCTCTGTGATCACTGTGCATGAGAGCGTATATTTCCATGACAGTACCAGGGGACAACCATTGGGAAAATGTGACAATTTGGGTGATAATTAAGAGACAGCAGTCACCTCACCTGCCACATCAAAGGAAGAAATAATATACCAAAACTGCATTATTCATAAACACATGCAGATTTGCTAAAATATTTCATCCATAAAAGGACAGCTTTGTAAAGAGACAGATTGTCTTCTTCCTACACCAGATTTTGACAAAAATATTAGAGTAATCTTTACGATCAATAATGTTAAAAAGGATACAAAGCCATTTGGATTTCTCTTCAATACTTTCTTCAATACAAAAAGGTGCCTCTCTTTTAAATTGCCCTGAAACAGATGCCATTTGATGAAATTACATTTAACTGAAATGGTGACAGTCAAAAGCATGATTTTAACTTACTGTTAATGGATCCTCAAGGAGACGAATCACCTTACTAAGCTCAATGTTTTTAGAGCTGGCCTAAAAGAAATAATTCCAATTTAAAGTTAACAATTTTATATGAACTGGGCATGTGGTTGTCTTTGCATTTGCTTAAACTAGCTAATCTATTACCGTACTTAATTTACGTTACAATTAAGTAACTGCTAGCTAACGTAGGGTGACCAGACGTCCCTATTTACCTGGGACAGTCCCTATTTTGAACCCTGTGTCCCATGTCCCAACAAATGTATCCAAAACCATTGTTTTTTCCCAGTTTTACACAAATTATGTCCCAGTTTTTGACCCTTTTGACACTTCCCATCAGTGAAAGGAGGAGTATATTGCATTTTCTTTACTCAAACTAGACCAAAAGCATGCTTGAAAATAACCAAAACACAACAAAAATGCATCAATTTGCACTGATAAAAGTTTGAGAGAATGCATGAGATTTTGAAGGATCCTCGAATTGACTAAATGCGTAAGAATACACTTATTTATCTGTTATTTTCACAAAAACTCAAGTGTGTCCCAGTTTTTAATTTTGAAAATCTGGTCACCCTAAGCTAACGTTATATCAAGTTTAAGCTAAAAAGTAAAAAAGCATCTTACCTCGAGTTGTTTTCTGTCAGTTGCTGATTTAATTGTAGGAATTTCCGGTTTTCTCAGTAGTAGTTTCCCTGAATCCATTTGTCTAACGTAATTTGTTAGGAATCCCACTAACCGAATGACTTACGTTGAATTTCACTTTAGCTCACACAACTAATACTCATTTTAAAAGTCATGTATTTTTTAAATGTAGACTAACCAGTAAAGCTTCCTGCAAGTCATGTAAGTAATATAAATACTCAAAATTTCAAGAAAGTCGACTAAAAAACACCCAAACATCAGTATTTATCGCCGCTCATCTCCGCATTTGCCGCTGTTGTTGTCAAAGTCCGAAAGGCGTTCTGAAGTTGCCATGGTGACGGGTGTAGTACTACCGAGAGCGACGTGAGCCAAAAGAAAAAAAACCTGACAAATCGCGAAACGCCCTCTTCCTCTTAAAACAGGAAGTGGTTTTCGTCTCATGTCGTCGCATTGATTTCACCCACAACAATAAAATATATATACAAGATAGTACACATTTTATCCTAGCGTTGCAAAGATAGATTAAATCCTGCTTGAAGTGGGGCACCGGCGTAACTAATGCTGTCGGACACAGGTCAGTGTTCAATAATAAACGATAGCATTGGCTGGCTACGTGCTACATTTGACAGAGGGCTAGCTGGGCTGGTTTTAAAGGGCTTGTTGTTGTTGTATTGCCCGGTGTTTTAATGCTTTTTGCCCACATACTTCTTAACTTCTCTATTTTCATGTGTATGCCTGTCTTTTATTATGTTAAGTAAGCTACAGTTTAATAGTGATTTCCTAACTAACTGTCCATATACAATAAGACAATAGCTTAGCCTGGTTTGTTATTTTATTAGGAGTTCTGTTTTATAATGATGTTGTAGTTTATATATGAGGTTAAGACACTGTTATTGGCCATTAATGTTTGTATGTTTGTATTTTCTGTGTCAAACTGTTAATGTAGAAATGCAAATTAGGAACACTAACTGGGACAATAACTGCCTCTTTGTTCACTCTAAACTAGGGTGACCAGACGTCCCTATTTACCTGTGACAGTCCCTATCTTAAGCCCTGTGTAACATGTTCCAGCAAATGTATCCAAAGCCATTGTTTTGTCCGAGTTTTACTCAAGACATGTCCCAGTTGTCCTGATTTTTGACCATTTTCACACTTCCCAACAGTGAAGTGTTTTGCGTTTTCTTTACTCAAACTAGACAAAAATTGTGCTTGAAAATAACCAAAACACAACAAAAATGCATCAATTTGCACTGATATAAGTTTGAGAGAATATAGTGTGAGTGTGAAGGAGCCTCAAGTTGATTAAATATACAAGAATATACCTAATTATCTGTTATTTTCACAAAAACCCAGTGTCCCAGTTTTTAATTTTGAAAATCTGGTCACCCTACTTTAAACATTGTGAAGAAGTCAGCAAAATATTCTGAAGAAACACTAATTCGACTATTGACTCCTAAATTTAAATATTTATCTTCAGGAAGATCATTTTCCTTGCCCCATTTTGTTCTTTTCATACCCATCATTAATCATTCATAACAATATAAATATAGTAGGAATCTCCAGGTGGTTTAACAACATTTGAGTCTTGTTTTGCACTGTTTTCAGACTACTCGGGGAATTCTTCTGGCTCCCGTCGGGTTCGAAAAAGGAGCTCAGGAGAGTCACCAGGAGAAAGCACTCGCTCTGCAGGACGACAGATGAACGTCAGGGTCAAACGCACCAGCAACCCGCCTCCATCAGGACAGGTGAACACTACACATGTCAGCTTTATTATTAACCATTTTGAGTTCACAGAAAAAAGACATAGCATGAAATTTGTCTCTAAAGTATTTATCTAAAATATTATTTCTTTTGTATTTAGATCAAAAGAAAAGCCACAGACACAGAAGAGGAAGAGGACCAGTCAGAAAAGAAGTACAGGAGATGTGAGAAGTCCGGGTGTTCAGCCACATATCCAGTTTGTTTCGCAAGTGCTTCTGAAAGGTTACCTTCAACTGTTCTACATGACTACACACCAGTTTGATAAAAATATCTAAAATAATAATAATATTACTTTCCTAGGTGTGCAAAAAATGGATACACGTCTCGCTGGTATCATCTGTCATGTGGGGAGCATTTTTGCAACGAGTGTTTTGATCACTACTACAGAAGGCAGGTTTTTCTTTGTATTCCTACGTTTGTGAACTTGATTCTCTAAAAAATAGCAAAGAAAGACTGAGTTAAAGGGTTCTTTAATGTCTTCAAAACCAGGCTAAATGCATTATGAACTGCCTTGAAACTACGCTGCCTCTTTTCCAAAAACCTCTAGAAAAAAGGTGTATTATGTCAATGAGACTCTCCTGATTAAAGAAGAATAAATACAGTATGAATAAATAAAAAATAATCTCTGTGAATTTATTAGTTCTTAGCAAGAGATTAATCTGTATTTGGCTCAGTATTACCTCAAATAAAATCTGATTTCTATACTTTGTGTCATTTTCTAGTCACAAAGACGGCTATGAGACGTTTTCTGCTTGGAAAAAGGTCTGGACCAGTAACGGCAAAAGTGAACCCAGCCTCAAAGCTTTCATGGCCGACCAGCAGCTCCCGTACTGGGTTAGTTCATTCACTCAAGTTGTCAATAAGAAATATGATCTTGATATTGGATCTCAAACACCATATTTCACGCTGTTCTTACTTCTGTGTTTCAGATTCAATGCACAAAAGCAGACTGCAGAAAATGGCGTCAACTAACCAAAGAAATTCAACTCACAGCTTCTCTCGCTGCGTCGTACCGATGTGGCATGAAATTTAATAATGTAAAGGTAAAAAATTAAGTAATTTAAAAGGACTGAGACTTAGTTTAATTGGTATTTTTTGCAATTACACTTACAATGTTATATTTTTTCTTAGACTGAAGGAGCAGATCATTGTTCACAACCCGAAGACTTGGTGAGTTAATTTTAAATATTTTAAATAATTGAAAGCCATCGAAATGACCAGCGGACAGTATAAAAATATATTAAATGCATGAACGTCTTCCTCTCATTTAGTTATTACTTTAACATGTCTATTTATGCAGTCACTGTTTCTTTTTTCAGAGGGTGGCGGAGGTCGGTGAAAACTGGTGGCAGTCGATGCTCATTTTGCCTCCTCTGTTCAAAGACAGTCCGGCGAGTCCTTTCCTTGCCGCCTATTACCCAGACTGTGTGGGCATGAGTCCCTCCGGCTCCTCTGTGTCTCCAAACGAACTCAGAGCAGACCACTGTCGAGCTGTACAACCTAAAAGTGAGTCTTCTTTCATTTTAAGACTTGCAATTTGGTAAAGATTGTAATCAAGCAGTAAAAACTAATATATGATTTTATTCACCTAAGTTTAGCTGGCACAAAAACTCATTTAGTTGATCGTGTTGTTTACATCTTACATTTACTCGATGTAATTATTTGATCAAGTTGTTTAATGTGTGCTTTGCTCTTGTTTAAATCGTGATTTATATTGATGCATATTTGAAAATAGTAGAAATGAGAGTCCCAATTTCCCCTTTTAATGGGGGTAGCAAAGCTTAGCTCTTTGCTACCCTCAATATTGCAATTTTTTTTATGATAAGGTGGTCTATCTTTGATTAATTGTTTTATGTCATTAACATACTTGTTGGAAATGTTTTGGTCTGCTAAAATCAGTATATAAACGTCTGTAGGTAAGTTTTACTGCCTTTTGCCACATTTAACATCCTGGTAAAGTTGCTACTCTGCATTTCCTAGTTGTCTAAGAATACATTTCTCAATAATAAAGCACACTTGATTTGTATCTATTGTTATTTTGTTGATGGAGTAGATGCGATGGAGGGTTGCTGTATTAATTGCATAATGTTTTATCAATTCATTAGATATTTCATAAGTGTAGCAAAATAAAAAAATATTTTTTAAGAAGCCCTCTGCAAATGAAGCAGCATTGTGGAAAAATGTAGATCCTGACTCGCAAGTAGGTCTTTTTATAGTCTTAAAAAGGTCTTAAAAACTCTTAAATTTGACCTCTTGATCCCTTTATAAACCCTGTACATGGCTCTTGCAAGTATAAAATGGAACCAAAACTAACTTGCTTCAGCTTGAATGACAAATATTTGTTTAGTTTGTAAGTTTGGTTGGTGTAAAACATGTGAGAGGCGCTGTTGTTTTAACCCTGTGCTTGTTCTCTCTGCAGTCCCAGGTCTGTGTCCGTATTTTCAGCCCTTTTACCAGCCGAATGAATGTGGCAAGGCTCTGTGTGTGCGGCCGGACATGATGGAACTGGATGAGCTTTACGAGTTTCCTGAGTTTTCCCGAGACCCGACGTTGTATCTGGCTTTAAGAAACCTCATTCTAGCTTCTTGGCATCGAAACTGTAAGGTAAACATGGTGTCATTTTATACCTGTTATTTGTATTAGTTTACAAATGCATCCTATAGAACAGACAGTTATTATAGTTAATATTTTGAGTATTTTTTTTTTAGTAGAATGCTCAAATGGGAAATTAAATTCTTAATTCTTTGTTAAATGTATGTAGGGTAGCGTTTTGAAGGCATGCCTATAAATAAATGAAAATGTATGAAATTAGTTAAAAGTAATAATAAAAACTTGCATAATTAAAAATGGAAACTGAAATTAAAAATGGATGGCTGTAGATTGCATACAATATTACTGAACCTACATAAAACCAAAAGACAAGTAAGTTCAACATTTGTGAACTGTCAGATCAGACTTTTCCTTCAAAAAGTTATCTCTGTGGAGCAAAGGTATTATAGGCAGGAAATTCAGGGCCCCAATGCACAAACCAAACCCTGTCAGTGGGCTTGTACTTCATGTTCTCTTTTTGTTACATGCACCTTCTCATGCATGAAACACTTAAAGGTCCAAGTGCTGTTCAACTCCCGAGTCTGATGCATTTGAAGTTATTTTAATCAATTGTGATACTAAACAAATAAACAGCATAAACAAGTAAAAACAGCTTGCTATTGCATTGTAAACTAGAAATGTTATTGTTATACACACAATGAGGCAATTTAGAACAATTATTTTTACTGGAAGCTACAAATTGCCCACAATGTATTCCTAACAGTTGATTCGGTGTTTTGTTCCTTTTTGACAAGACAACGTGGAAATATAATGAGAATACTACTATTGTGTGTTGAAATTTACAGTTTAATGTTTTCTAGGTCGTTGTAGTTAGAGCTGTCAAGCGATTACAAAATTGAAGAGATGAATTAATTATGATCTGTAATTAATTAATCTATTTTTAATCTCACCTAAAAATTGCTGAGAAAAGCACTCAACTTAAGTGTTTTGTTTTTATCCAAGTTAATGAATTATATTACTGTTGCAGATAGAAAAATTAATATATTGCAAAAAATGAAGACTTTAGGAAGTGTTTTGTTGCCAAGTTGTCAAGTTGAACAACCCTTATGTCACTTTGTAACTCCCATATGGAAACTGTGAAGTTAAAGATTTCAAAATAGATTAATGTGATTAAAAAATGTACTCGATTAATATGTCTGTAATTAATTAATCTCAATTAATGCACTAATTTGACACCCCTAGTTGTTGTAAAAATGTTGTAGAGAGTTGAGCTTTAGCTTTATTGCTACATACACGTGATTTACCTATTACTATTATTTTTCTCAGGAGGTGCTGACGTCTGAGAAATGTGCCCTTCATGTGATTGTCCGAGGTTTGGTGAGAATCCGTTGTGTTCAGGAGATGGACCGAGTGCTTCACTTTATGACCCGGAAAGGCCTCATCAACACTGGAGTGTTGTCTGTGTCCCGGCCTCTGCTGCCAGAAACTCACCGCTCCGTAAGCACGCTTTCTCTGTAGAGAAAATTATAATTTTAGTTTTAGTTTTATTACAAAAAGAAGTCAATCAAAGTGATTAAAAGTTTTTTACTTGATGACAGTGCATGGTTTTTAATTTAATACCTCAGTCATGCTGCATTAGCTGGTTATTGTTAAAAGAGCTGACAAAGTCCCAGTGGGAGGTGTTTTCTAGGCATTTGACTGAAGTCTCCTGGGAAAACTATGAACATGCTTGATTTGACTGGACATTTATAGCCTTCCAGTTATTTATGTTTCCAAGAACATTCTGAAATCCTGCATTTGTTTTGTGTAGTTAGTTATTTTGACTTTTTTCTTACCATCACAATTACAAGATAATAAATGTATTCTGTCAATATTAGAAATGGATACAACTGTGTTATGAAGCTTTACACATAAATATCTCATAAGAACTTGTGTTTTCTTGTAGAAAAACGTCATCATCATTGGAGCAGGAGCATCTGGTTTGGCTGCAGCTCGACAACTGCACAACTTTGGGACTCAGGTACCAGCACAGACAGAATGTTGTCTCTTAATGCTGTAGTCGACCAAAGAAATTCTTGGTCGGCTAAAAACATGTCCCATCGACCGATTAATCGACTAAAAAGGGGGCGTGGCAAAGACTAGCTAAAAGTAGAGTTGTCAAAAATATTGCAAATCAAAGCTAAAACTGGTGACAAAAATAGAAACTCATTTGAACAAATATAGAAAACATTAACAGGACAAACATTGGAACAAAATTGATTTGAAACTAAAATGTTTGATCATAAACTTGGATTTTGTGTTGAAAATGTCAGTCCATTGTATAAAAATCTGACTTCCTTGAAAGGACATTCTAATTCTCATTGTGATATCAAGAATCAAGTTTATTCCTTAGTATCAAAATCGAGTTGGAAATGTTAGTATTGTGACAACTCTTCAAGAAACTTTCTCAAAAAGACTAATACTCTTATTTAGTTCATGCAAAGACTATAGTTTATGCAAAAAATGAAAAGAAAACAGTGTTTATATAAAAAAGACACACCAGACCAACTCTTCTGTTGCTGTTGAATACAAATTCCTTATAATCTAAATAAAATAATTAGTCGACTAATAAAATGTTTGTCGACCAAGACTCCATCGACCGATTAATCGACTAAACGACTAAAGAACTTCAGCCCTATTGTCTCTCAGTATTGAATATATTAACTTATTGTGATATGTGCAAGTGGAAATAAATGTATAGTTGATAACATGCCATTTTTACTTGATACAATATAATTGAGTTACAGTTTGAGACTGTTTATTAACTGATGTTAAATTAAATTCTATGTTGATGATTCCAGGTGGTGGTGCTGGAGGCGAGAGAGAGAATCGGAGGTCGTGTTTGGGACAACACTTCGATGGGAGTCACTGTGGGTCATGGAGCTCAGATTGTCAACGGCTGCGTGAACAACCCAATTGCACTTATGTGTGAACAGGTAACAACTTAACGTGATTATTATTGTTTATACGTATCTCTGCTGATCTCTGAGCTGATAACTATTCTAGCTGTTGTTGTTTTGTGCCTGTAACGAGTGCTAAAATTGTACTATTATGATGCTGTTTTTTGTTTCAGATGGGGATAAAGATGCACAAACTCGGAGAGCGCTGTGACTTGTTTCAGGAGGGAGGGCAGGCCACTGATCCGTCCATCGACAAACGGATGGACTTTCACTTCAACGCCATTCTGGACGTCGTCTCCGAGTGGAGGAAAGACAAGTCCCAGAGTCAGGACACGCCACTGGGAGGTGCACGGCTGCTTTATCTTTATTCATCTTTAGATACTGTATTATACAAAATCAGCTTTAATTAACTTTTAACCTTTGTAAAACTGTTTCTTCTTCATGATTGGTTACACAAACTTGTATTTTGGTTAAATATGTTTGAGTTTTGACTTGCAATTAAGGCTTGAGCTCAAAAAATTCCTGTTTTCACCCACTCCCTATTCCCAACAACATCCCTGTAGTAACTTATGATTTTTTTTTGAAGAAGTAAGATTGATGTTGGGACATGTTGGGTTAAAAATGTTCTGTAAAACTTGAATGAATGACTATTCAAGTTGACAATCCGCTGCTTGTCATAATAAAATGTCACGACACTGCAAAAACTATAAATCTAGACTTGCTTAAATTGATTTGGAGTCAGAATTTTAATCTAGATTTGAGCTGTTAAGATGGATAAGATTTAAATACTTATGCAATGCAGAATAGTTCACTTGCTTCAAGACAGTTTTAACTGGTTATAAGGGAATTCGGCTTAAAATAAGAACAAAAATTTGCCAGTGAGGTAAGAACATTTTTTTTTTTAAACCATTGGCAAATAATTTGGCTCAATATTTGAAGCAATGTCTTGAAATCAGTTTGAAACGGTTTGAAACAAGAAAAATAATCTATGTCTCTACAATAAATCAAGTTTTAGTTAGTCAAAATGCTTGAAATTAGGTTCAATTCCTAGAATCAAGCAACTTTAACTTGTCTTGAAATTCAGGAAGTCAGTGAACTTACTTTTATTTTTCAAGTCATTTTTGAAAAGCTTGCGACTTTAAAATAAACAAAATGTAAAATAATGATCTTCTTATGTCATAGTTTAATACATTAGTATTTGAAAAAGCATAAAACGTGTTTTTTTAGCTCCATTAAGAACACTTGTCTATGAGAATAACATTTTTTTATAATATTTTCAACTAATTAATGAAATTGGTACTGAGTGGATTTTATTAACTAATAGCATTTTAATTGCAATGAACTACATTTGACTTTTGAACATTGCTATTGACCCTATTTTGTCCCGCCCACTTTTCTAGGACATGCACTTCCTGTTTAGCTGCATTTAGCCTGTAGATTTCAGTCGATGGGTTTATTTTAACTGTCATTATATTTAATTAAAATTGCCCCACAAGACAGACAAACAAACACGTTAGCTACCTTAACAGAGCTAAACAGGAAGTGCACTTTCCAAGCCAAGTGGGCGGGACAAAATAGGGTCAATACAACTACATGACTTTTAAAAATGACATTAAGGTTTTATAAAGCCCATGAATCAACATTTAACATTTAATTTTGCTTTGTGTTTTGTAGAAAAAGTCCAGGAGGTGAAAAAGAACTTCCTGCAGGAGTCTGGGATGCAGTTCAGCGATTTGGAGGAAAAAGTCCTTCAGTTTCACCTCAGTAACCTGGAGTTCGCCTGCGGAAGTCCTCTGGGCCAGGTCGGAAACACGCAAACAACAACTTTCATAGTTCTACTGATTATTCTCGTTCACTGTGTTCTAATTGTGGGTTTGGAAAAAGCTCATCAAGGCAAAAAATATGAGAAATACACCTGATTAAATGTGGTTTTGTGAGACTTTTTGACCTTAGTTTTGTCTGCAGTGCAATTTTTTTTCCGTCGTCATAGCAACAGTGCAAACCTAGCTGGCTTGAGTTTGCACTGTTGCATTTTAACTGTTGCTCAAAACATAATTTCTTCATCAAACACACTCAGAAACATATTTTTATGTGATGTGTAATGCTATAGAACATTGTCGGTGAAAAATGTGAGAGAAGCTGCATTGTCCTGATGTTTTTTTCTGTTTTTCTGTCACTGTTTACCTGATTTTCTCTTTTTACATGTCAAATACATACTCACTATTTTGAGGAATTGCGTTTAGTTGTATTTCTTATCTGACTGTTGCTACTATTTTCAATAGTAAGCCTTCTGCACACTACAAGAGTTTGATCCGATTTTAAGCCCCATGTGCCCCTTTACAAGTTCGAGGAGGTAATTTCTGTAAGAGATTTTTTGTCGTTTCTCTTTTTATGTCTGAGCGTTACTGCCTTGTAACGGCGGCTCTTCAAACGTCAAATGAAGAAGAAACGTTGCCTCATCATCTGTAAATAAATGTAATGCTTTGTTTCGTTTTCACAAGCACTACACGCTTCATCTGCAACGCAACTGCTCCTTAAATGATGTGAGAAGCAACTTAACTAGACTATAGAACATGGCCAACAAGGAGTTTGTTGGAACCTTTTCATTTCACTCCCACAATCTGTCAGTGTAGCTTCTTACCTCTAATGACCCTCCTTTATAAACCTTTATAAACCTGGTTTTTATCCACGCTTTTCATTGTTAATTTTTATAACTGCGCACATGAAAGAAAACACTCTGCGCTCGATCACGTGGCACACACACGGTTCTCCGCTCGCTGCTGCGCTTCATAAGTCAATGTCGTCTCTGTTCTTTTGCCACATGATGCAACTGCGAGACAAATAATCTTTATAAATGTCCTTATGTTCTGTTTTGTTTTAGAAGCTTCTAAAAATCACAAAAGATCTTAAACTCCTCTAGTGTGCAGCCAGCTTAAGTTGTGTTTTGAGCTCTTACAGAAGACTAGATAATCTGTAGTATTCAACTGAGGTGAAACTGCAGAATTGTCTATTATTACTTTGCTAATTTTGTGGATAACAAGAGAGATTAAAGGTGGGGTTGGTTGATTTTTACACAGCAAACACAATTTAGGTTTTAAATCTGACAACTTCCTCCCTTAAATTCTTCGACACAAGGTTAATATCGACATGTATTTATTTTGGTTGCATTTACGGCTCATAAACGTCTTTTTACAAACAATAAAGTGAAACTGGAGAGGACCACCCAAGCTCAGCCAATCAGAGCGCAGCATTCAGCTCCTGATTAGAACTAAAATTCTTTATTATTCAGTTCACACAGTACTCAGAGGTCTAATTTTTTCACAAAGTGCTGTATTTACTACATACTTTTTAGTGGAAAACACAAAGTTTACTAATTTACAACTAAAAAAGTTAGCTACTCCATCTTTAAATAGTCACATTCTGAGTTTTATAATGACACCACACAGGAAAAATTACTTCTTAAGTGCTTGATGTATGATGTATTTTCTTGTTTGTTTTTTTCTAATTCCAGAAACGCAGCTGTACTTACAAATAGTAGACCTTGTCCTATTGGCAAAACTAATTTTCAGAAACTTCAAACACACTTAAATCATGCACTGTTTAACTAATGCTATTTAATTTAACATTGCATTTTTTTCTCAGTGCATAGAGTCAGTTATGAAAGAGGACTATTAATACAGTTTAAAATCTATAAAAAGGCCTTAAATTACGTCTTCTTTTGTCTAGGTCTCGGCCAGATCTTGGGACCACAACGAGTTCTTTGCACAGTTTTCCGGAGACCACACACTTCTCACTAAAGGTTACGCCGTTTTACTGCACAAACTGGCTGAAGGACTGGACATCAGAACCAAGTGTCCGGTAAGTCACTCACATAGTACAAGTGCAGCGCTTCATGATGCTAAAAGTCAAGTTATTTGTTATGTTTTGTTTGATTAATTACAGGTTAAGTCCATCGATTACTCAGGAGACAATGTCAAAGTGACCTCAGCCAACGGATCTCAGTGGACAGCACAGAAGGTAACAAACACTGACTTTATAACAGTCTGTAATAACTACAAACGATTTCCAATAATGACTTGAGAGAGAGTGGCTTCTGTTGCCATGGCAGCCGCGGTGGCCATTTCATGAGTAGAGCAAACTGACCCTGTGCAAGTAAGGTGTTTATTTTCACATTGTCAGACTTTAACGTGAGCATATGGCATTGACAGACAAACACAACTTTTTATTAACACACTTTGGTCCTTTGTTTAGTCAAAATAACTTTTATAAGATTTTAACCTTGTTATAATGGCCTTCCGTCACCATTAGTTTACTCAAAGTTAAAAGAGTAATCTTATATTGTTCTTCAGCTGAAGCTCAAGAGCTCAGAAATTCCTTTTCTCACCTACCACTTATCCCCTCCCACTTTTCTGTATTTACTTGTTATAATTCAAAAGATTAATACTCAAAGTGAAGCATAAATGGTTCAAAACTGTCCCATAGCCACTTTATAACAAAAATAATTTGTTATTTTAAGTCTGTTGCTTCTTACAGCCCCGCCTCTACATTTTAAACTGAAGAGGCGGGGTTTATCAGTTCTGCAGTTTTGAACAGGAAGTCTATAGAGCTGTTTCTACTTTCAAGTCGTTTAGATAAATTTTGTGTTTTACAATGAACAAAAGGTAAATTACTGATCTGCAGATGTTCTAGATTCTTACTAAATATATAAAAAAAACACAATAGGACCCCTTTAAAATGTTTTCAGAGAAAACCTCCAACAACTCATTGTTCACTGCCCAATCTTAAAGTATTTTTTCATTTTTGACTGTGGCAGTGAAACCCATAGAACTGAACTAAACAGGAAACAAACATGCCAACATCATTTTATCATTTTTGAAAATAGATAAGCCAAGTGTCTCCTGTGCACAAAGCCAACTGGAAACTTTGCTGTGAAGCGCTTTGTCACTGTTTCTATGAAAAACGCTGCAGAGGGATTTTTTGTTTATCAACGCGGGCGATGCGTGCGCACCAAACCTGCAGTAAGAGCCACTGCTCTGCTCATAGACACAAACAGTGGAAACAAGTCAAAAAACCATCGTTGTCAACTAACTACAAGAGTTTATGACTGAGAAAACAAAAGTTATGCTGCTAAGTCAACATTTGTGAATGAAATCCGATCCTACGACCCTGAAAAGTTACAATCTGAGTGAATAAACAACGAGAAAAACACTGTGTCAAGCTTCAGGAGACAGACGTCTGTCAGTCCAGTTCAGACCTGATCCAAACAGCTGCTCTCGTCCTGTTTCATTGCTTTATTCTAAGAAGTTTCTCTAGCTAAGCAGATGGAGAGCGGCTCTTTCTGCATAACGCATTCGCACTAGGCCGGAAAGTGACGTTGACCTAAAATCCCTCGATACAAATACGACTTACTTACTTTTCTGACTTACTTACTTTTCTAAATATAGTGTGACTTGTCAGTTCTTATACAGTATATCAGTGAAATGTCACTAATATTTGTTTGAATCCTTTTTAATTTCTGCTTTAGGTTTTAGTGACAGTCCCACTGACGCTGCTGCAGAAAAACTTCATTAAATTCAACCCTCCTCTTTCTGATCGTAAAATGAAAGCGATACACAGTCTTGGAGCTGGCATCATTGAGAAGGTAACCTGTTTTAATTTATTACTTACATATTGTGGTTTTGTCTGCAGTATAATTAATGTTGTTTATTCTATGTAATCTTTCCTCAGGTTGCCCTGCAGTTCCCCTTCAGATTCTGGGACGGTAAAATCCAAGGAGCAGATTATTTTGGTCACATTCCCCCGAGTCCAGATCACAGAGGCATGTTCAGCGTCTTTTACGACATGAATCCACAGGTGAGAGTTAAACCAGTGTCAAGACGTACAGTCTTGGTTTCAATTTTGTCAGTTTTGATTTTGACAAAAGGTGGAGACAAAAACTTATAAAATGGTTGCACTATATCATGTGTTTCAGAGATTGAAGTTGCTATGCTTGATTTTTACTAGTGATACATGTAATTTTGCTGGATTGAGTATCAGCTCTGAGCATCTCACAATGTTTGAACATTTATTCACATAAGGTTTAGTTGTGAAGTTGTTATACTCTAAATACAGTTACATAGCACTATATGACCCATTTTATAATTAGTTAACTGAGTTTTGAAAAAAAGCAATTTTCAGTCCTTACACACGCTTCAGTCAATTTCAGGTATCGACAGATTCTTAAAGGTACTATACTAGATTTTTTACAATTAAATAACTTTAAATCAGTTTCCCCCTAGCACAGAAATCATGTTAGTGTATACCTGCAACCTTTTTACAGCAAAAGAGACACATTTGTCAAATTCCAACCAAATCAAAGTCTGAAAGAACCACAACGGTACTTATTTCAAAAGAAATCCTAAAACAAGACAAAACAAAAACATTTAGACTGTTAAGTGAAATAGCACAATATTTTACAACATAAAATATAGTGTGAATTCACAAAATGGATTTTAATGGCAAGACTAATCAATCTGTTTCACTTAGCACCTATTTTCATTATGTAATGCACCTGTGCAGTTTTGAGAAAAAAGGAGAACTCCGGATACGGTCGTTATAACATTTGGAAATTACTAAATAACCATTTTACATACACGAAACAATTGTTACTTTAAAATAAACACCTACTCTAAATAGAATAGAATAGAATAGAATAGAATAGAATAGAATAGAATAGAATAGAATAGAATAGCAAAGGAGGTTCTTAAACCTTTTTTGTTCCTTATTCTCAATCAAATCTCAAAGAGCCGCACTGACGTATTTAAAGAGCCGCATGTGGGTCTCGAGTTGTAGGTTGCAGACCCTTGATGTATATATACGTATATGTATGCTATTCAGGTGAAATTTTGTCCACAATGTTCTACCTCCATCGAATAATGTCCCGTTTGTTCACCAATCTCCACTAAATTTGTCTGTTGTTGTTGTTGTTAGCAAACTGACTCGTCTCAATCCTAACCGCTGTGAAAAAAGCTTAAAACACACTGTGATGAACAATTCAAAAATCAGAATTTACTAACTTAGAAACTGATGTAGGAAGTTTAAAATTAATTATTTCTTGTTTGTTTACTCTTTTCAAAGAATAGACATTGTACCTTTAAAACCAAGATATCAAAATAAGTTTCGAAGCTAAAAAGCTAGATGAGTTCATCCTTAATTTTTACTAACAATATATATAAAACACATAAAGAATGTTATCTAAAATCATGAACATAGACCTAAATTTAACACAAAAAAAACAACAACACTAATTTCTTTTACACACCTCTGCCTCCAAATGGTTCCTTATCATTATAGCTCTATCTAAAATAAATTGTTTCCTGATATAATTGTTTCATTTAATAAGGGTACATATTGATTTGACATGCTCTCTTCTTTTTCTGTGGACAGGGAAAACATGCCGTTCTCATGTCTATTATTTCTGGAGACGCCGTGGCCGCTGTCAGAGAAATGGAGGAAAAAGCAGTGATTGAAGTTTGTATGAAAGTCCTTCGAGAACTTTTTAAAGAACAGGTACACAATGTGTTTTTAGCTAAAACAAAAACATACAAATATATTTATTATAATGGCCTGATCTTTTGCAGGAAGTTCCAGATCCAGTGAATTTCTTCGTGACGCACTGGAGCAGAGACGTGTGGTCGCAGATGTCCTACAGCTTTGTGAAGACAGGGGGCAGCGGCGAGGCGTACGACATCCTGGCAGAAGATGTTCAGGGGAAAGTCTTCTTCGCTGGAGAAGTGAGTGACATTTACACAGACACACATCAGACAGCCGGAATAATCGGATAACATAATAAATACAGCTGGGTACACATTTACATTCACTAAAGAAATAACTTCGTAAATACCTGGGTATATGTGCCAATGCAGTTTGAGCATAACTTTTGTATTTGGAAGACAATATACAATTATTTTGAAATGAATTTCCTCTTTCATTTTTTTCTTTTTTACTTTTTTTTTTTTTGCTACACTAGTTTAAAAATGTTCCTTTCCAAACCTGCACAGCTATGAACGGTCAGAAGAAATCACATTACTTGCATAAGATGTAACTGTCTAAAATATGCAAAAAGAGAGTAGGCTGAAGCCAAAGCTTATGGCGCCTGTCCCTTACAAATCAATATAATGCTGATTTTTATTTACCTTAAATTGCTTTCAACATAAAATGCAGTAGCACGAGCCACGTTGACTATAGAGGGATTTTCGGTCTATGTTACTTTCCACCCTACTGCGCATGCTTTATGCAGAAAGAGCCCCTCTTCGTCTGATTAGCTGGGGAAACTTCTTTGAATAAAACAACAAAACAGGACAAGAGAAACTTTTTCGATCAGGTCTGAACCGGTCTGACAGACGTCTGTCTCCTGAAGCTTGAGACAGTGTTTTTCTCACAGTTTTTTCACCTGAATGTAACTTTTAGGGTTGTAAGGGTGAATTCCATTCACAAATGTTGATTTCGCAGCATAACTTTTGTTTTCGCTCAGTGATAAACTCTTAGTAGTTAGCTGACAACAATGCTTTTTTGACTTGTTTTCACAGTTAGTGTCTTTGAGCGGTGGCTTGCTTGTGTTTTTCTTAAACAAAAAATTCCTCTATATTTGGTGAAAATGTAACCAATTAAAAATACTATTTACATTGTTTTATTCATTTGACATTTGAGTAAAGCATTATTATTAAAAAGCAATAAATGTTAAAATAATCATGCTAGTATCACTCTGAAAACAACTTTGAGATTGTAAGTAGGAAGGGGATATTACTATAACATGTAAGGTTTAAAATATAGACAAGATTCCTTTAAAATAATTTCCCTCTGTCTTGTTTCCAGGCCACAAACAGACATTTCCCGCAGACTGTAACTGGAGCCTATCTGAGCGGCGTGAGGGAGGCCAGCAAGATGGCGGCGATGTGAATCTTTTATCCAAACTCTCCCAACATCACCAGCAGCAGCATCGGCCCCAAAAAATGCAACTAAAGACTGTTATCCCGCCTGAGAAATCGCATCCTCTTCACTTGAAATTTCATTAATCTTACTGTGACCTGTCTGTTTAAACTTTTATGTGTCATGAATTGAGTCAAAACGGGCTCACAAGGGCTTAGAAAATACTGGTGTCTAATTTATTCACTTCTTCACGCTCTACAGATGAGGAGACAAATGTTACTTTGATTTAAATTGTGTCGCTTCTAAAGATTTCAACTGCATGAAAGACGATTATTTCTTTTGGAGAAATTATTTGATCTCCATTATGTTTCAAAACACTTACATTAACTTAAGTATTGTATGTTAATTGTCTTTGTCTATGTGCTGATGAAATGATTTTAGTGGGAGTATTGATAGCACTATTGAGTTAGAGCGTTTTTTTGACTTAAAACAGTAAACTATCGTTGGTTTAAGCTAGACTCACCTTAATTCTCAGGGTATGATCAGGGCAGAAAAACATGTTTGATACAAAAACACTAAATTATTATTATAAACTGTTGTGATCGATGCATTTCCTAAACACAACAATGTCATTTCTTTGATTTATTGAGTAGTATTGTTTCTGTCGCGTCTGTTTGATCATGTCCTAATGAAATTTCGTGTTAAAAAGTATTTAACTTGTATGTGTGTAATAAACTCAGCTGTTGACTGCCAACAATAATTATCCACTCATTAATTTTTTTTTTCTTATTTTCTGAGTTATTTATCAAGTTTTATGTTGTTTGTTTGTTTTAAATAATTATTTTTTTCTGTAGCACCCATTTCTAATCTACAGAAAAATAATTGGTCTTTTTAGTTCAGTATGACGAGAAATTAGAATCGTTGCCATGGTGATTAACAATCGAAAATCTTTTATATTTTCTATATTAAAATAATACTAAAACGTTTTCAAAATGTACACGTAAAAGGACGGTAAAACCAAGACGTTGGACGAAAATAAATAATATAAAATAATAATGACAAAATTAATTAGAAAAAGTTGCTCGTGACGCCATCAACAGTCGACGCATTTCCGGTTCATCCAAAACATCCCGCTCTTCTGCTCGAGCTGTCATTTTGATACATTTTGTCTTTTTATGCCTTTTAAATATCATTTTCCCCCTTCCATGTTTCCGTATTTTTCTCAGTTTTAGTCATTTTTATTTTCGTTGCATAGTTTTGTCTCATTTTGGCGCGAGGATACACGGTGTGCTCACGTTGTGTTCGGAGATGAGCTGTGCAGTGGACAAAGTCAGCCATTCAGGTAATAACACTTATTACAACTGGAACAACCAAATACTCACTGTCTATAACTAAGGTATATGTCTATCGAAACCACACTTGTAGCTTGATACATTGTTATTTCTGTTAAGTGCGTGAGTACTAAAGAAATATGACGCAGTGGTATGTTCAGTTGGGCTGCAACGATTAATCAAAAGACGTGATTTCTCAACTTCTAAAAAATAATCTGAAAATACTATCAAAGTACAGATACTTAATGAGTTGTTTATTGTAAGCAGAGGTGGGTAGCGTATTGTACTCAAATAAGAGTAAAGTTATTTCTAATTAATGTTACTCAAAAGTTAAAAGAAGTGGTAAAGTAAACTACTCAAGTAAGATAAAAAGGATTTGGAGAATCTCAAGTAGATGTAATGTTAAGAATTACAATTACTTTCTGGATGTTACTTTTTTTATATTAAGCGGGTCCACTTTCGAAAGGCAGAACTTTGAAAATGCAGTTTGGTTTCTCCAAAAGATTCAGGGTAAATTTATTGGTGAAAGAAACACATTTTCATATTGTGAGCACACATGTTTAAGTGTATTCACAATGGAAAGAGACAACAAAACCTTTACTCAAGTTTTGAGTAAAAGTAAGCAGCATAAAACCCTCTGAAAAATTAAAAAGATAATCAAGTATAAATGTAACTGAATGCATGTAAACCAAGTTCCATCCTTCTAATTGTAAGTTGACTACTTAAAAAATAGTTACAGGCAAAATTAGTATTTAGATGTTCGGTGATCAAAGCAGTGACATTAATGACAACATAATTATCTATATAATGTCCCGTGATGTGTTTTATCTTTTGCAGGAGACTGTTCAAACTCATCTTCAGATGAGGAAGATGTGCCTCTGACCAAACTTGTGAAGAAACAGAATGAGAAGAAAAGTTTTGAAGAAACAAACAGAGATGATAATGGTAGAAAATCATAGATTACATTAACTGAATTCTTAATTTTCAGTTTTGTTCATTATTGTGAACTTCTATTTTCAGATAAAAACAACTCCTGCTCTGGTGATGACGTGCCACTCACAAAACTGGCCACAAATAAACAGAATAAAGAGAAAACAAATAAAAAACAGGACCAAAGTGGTGAGATTTGACCATTTTTTTTATGATAATGTTTTTGTGGGTTGTTTGTGGACGTTTTGGCGAACACAGTTTAACATACAGTTAACTATTTGAGAAAACACTAATAATACTTTATGACAGTTATCTACAATGTTTGTGTTTTGTTGTTTAGGAGAAGATAGCTCTAGCTCAGTGGAAAACATCTTTATGGGCAAGAAAGCAAATAAAAATTATTATTATTTGATAAAAATGCTGTTATAAAGTTTGAAAATGGTAATGACCGCACAAAAGCAATCAGTGTCTAAAAATTAAAAGTGAAGTTGCTTAGGACTTTAAAGATTTGTGGTTGTAAGTTAGGTCACAAATTCTGTGTCGATTATCTTCATTATTATATACTGTATGTATTTTTTTTTTAGATGATGGGTCCAGCTCAGAGGATGATGTGCCTATTTCAAGGTTGGGGAAACCAAAGCAAAGTAAGAAAAGTGTGGCAACATCGCGTTAACTGCTTTGGCTGTAGAATGTGTAAATATTTTAATGTCTCTCCTCAGGAAAAGACAGCTGCAGCTCAGACGACCGTACGTCTTTGAAACACAGCGAGAGCAAAAGTGTGACGTCGTCAAACAATGAAAATGGTAAAGACATTTGTTTTATTTGTCTGTGTCTGTGTTTAATGTATGCTGTTTGTATGTTTGTGATGTTTGAGCTCTATAGTGTGATTTATTTTAAAGAACAATTATGCATAATTGTAAAGTCCTGGTGCAGTCACCGTGGTCAGTCCCAGTCTATGATGTTCAGTTCTGAGGTTTTCCCCTGCTCCCATGTATCCCAGACAGTCCATCTTAGCTCTTGTCTCCCCACTGTCCCAACTCCAAGGGTTCTTCTGCTTCTGATTGACTGTGACATTAAACCAGATCAGAGAGGAGTTGAGGCCACACGGGCAGAGGTGTGAATCAGAGGGAAACCGAACATAGTATTTAAAACATCAACCCTTTCAGATGTTGGAGACATCTCAGAAGGGAAACAAAAGTTTAGTTAGCACTCAGGGACCTATGGTCTCCTGAGTAACACGAGTTATTAGAACCTTATTTTAAAATTATTATCTTGTTTGATTGCATGTTTCTTTTTTTCTGCTGTTAGCAAGAACTCCTTTGAAATAAGCACCAAGTTTACACATAACTTTCTTAGCTTGGAGCAATAACACAAACTTTTTACTTGATGGAGGCTCTGAATGAAACTTCGCATGTATTTTCTCTTAAATTAAACAAAAATTAAACTATTTGTACAATCAAAAAGAACATGAACTTTATCTCCTACAGAATTCTCTACCGCGTGTGCCCCATAATCTTAAGTTTTCCAAGGAACTTAAAAAAAAATCAAAGGACAAACTAACACAAAGGTTTAATTAACATTTAAAGATTTCATAGCAGTGAACAATGTGGTGTATCAAATAAAAATAATCAGAGAGGTCCACGTGATGAATGTGTTTCTTTCTTGTAACTCTTTCTGTCCAGGTAACGACAACTCCAACTCAGATGAAGATGTTCCTCTCACAAAGTTGGCGGCGAAGAAAACAAATGAGGAGAAATGTGCTCCCACATCTAAGAAAAATAAAAATGGTGAGGTTAATTTCACTGCACATTGAATTTCTGTCTTTTTAACCGTGCGTCATATATTTACACTGACTATGCTGACAATATTTGAACAATTTTATTCAAAACAATCTATATATTATTATGCTTTTGTGTTGCTTTTTGTCACTCCAGTTAAAAAAAAACTGATTAAGTCAAGACAATATATTACGTGGATAAAGTATAATGTGATTACTATTATTTTTTTTTTTATTTTGGGGCAACCATTAGACTATGGGAGAGGAACCAGTCTGCTCTGATTTTTGTCTTTTTACCTGTGCTGGTAAACTAATTATGATTCTTTCTGTTTAGATGAGGACAGCTCTGACGATGAAGTGCCTCTGTCCAAGATGGCACCAAAAAGTCAAAAAGAGGAGAAGAGCGAGAAAGAAACAACAAAAACGTCAAAAAACAAAGATCGAAATGGTACAATTTATATTTTGTCACAAATTTTACATTTTTTATTATTTTATTTTATTTTCATCTGATATTAAAGGCGCTATATATAATTTTTACCACCTCAAAAACATGAAGAATCCAAACCCTCTTATTTAAAGTTTCACAGACAGAGCCACAAAGCGCTTCACAGTGAGATGAACCCCTCCCATCCTCACCCCAGTGATAGTAAGCTGCCCCACAACCTCTGACCACCTCCAAGTGTTCCCTAACATGCATGTTATTGGTTGGTGGGGAAACAGGAGGAAACCACACAGACACGGCAAACTCCACACAGAGTCGTGCGAGAGTCTAACCTGCGACCTTCTTGCTGTGAGGCCAGAGTGCTATCCGCTCTGCCACCGTGCCGGCTTCATAATTTTTCAGCCACAGTTAGTACAGAAGAGCTTTTCACATCTTTCAGAGGCCAGTGTCAGTATGCTAACAGCAGCTAGCTCATACTAAAGCAAAAGAGCCTTTCCTCTGTTGCTCCACTATTGGACACGGCAAACAAATTTTAACCCAAATTTATTATTTTTTTAATGTATACAAGGGCCTTGGTTATCTGGACATTACTGTGCATTCTAAGTTGCCGTTGGATATTAATGTTTTTACTTTGTAGTCAATAATGTTCTATATTTATTGTATTTGCTCAGGAAATGACGGCTCCAGCTCTGATGACGACGTGCCTCTGACCAAGATGACAAAAAAGCAGACTAGAGGTAAGAATACAGATTTTCAGAAAGCAAGAAACGCCAAAGCCTTAAAAACCAACATCCCAGGAATAAGCAACCCCAGTCCCACAAAACAGAACAAAATAGGTGTTTAGTTGAACAAGTGCTAATGAAGTTCACATATTTTAATGGCACAATAATAATGACTTTAAAACATGTTGAAAGTTTATATTTCAGTCTGTAGCGGGTTTATAGTTGTGAATCAAACTTTAAAATATCAAGAAACAGACTTGGTACTTATGTAACCCCGGTCTCACACTGGATCCGGTCCGTACTCCAGTCCGGCGTACGAAGGCTTTCCGTTTCTTGAAAAGTAATGAGAGGCTCTCACACCGCGATCCGTCCGGTCCGGTGAGCCGCGCGGCTCTGCTCCGTACGTCCGGATCGTTTCCGTTTCATTTAAATTTTTCCGGACTGCCGGAGCGCTCCGGAGCACTTTTTGGTAAAGTTGTGAAAAGAAGACACGACAAACAGGAAACCAAGCGCTCGCGGGTGAAGAGAATCCGGTGTTTTTCAAAGTAAAAACATTAAGTTTCTGCTACTACAACAAATACGGCAAAATGCTCAACATATACGCAACTATTGAACACACAGGAGGCAAATAAACGTCTCGTACTTACCCATTATGCGTCGAAAAATCCAACAGAAAATGAAGTGACATGAAATAAGCCCAAAACACAGCGCAAGTGTTCCTTGTTTACATATCCATGTGCCAGAGATCACGTAAACTCCCTGAAACTCCCGTGAATTCGTGGTCTCGCGAGGCCAGCAGAGTCCGTTCATACGCATGCATATTCTGGAGGCAGTGTGAGTGACGACCGGACCCAGACGGATCCGGATCCGGATCTGGATCTGGATCTGGATCTGGAGGCAGTGTGAGCCCGGTGTAAGAATGATGCAGCATGTAATATTGTACAGTGTAAGAAACAAGTGAGTTTAATGCTTTTGAAGTTACAATAAGTTATTTCCATTTTGTTTGTTTAGAAGAGAAATGTTAACAACTACTTTATAATCTGTTCTGCTGTTCTGTTGATTTGGCTTCTTTTTTTTAGAAATTAGTATTTATTTAGTTGCAAACATCCTTGTCCTTTTGACAGCTTACACACTTTTAGCTCTGGAGATTTTGATTCTGTTTTGCTAGCTGTCTTTGCAAGTTAATTTTGTATTTTAATTGTTAAGAAAAAGACGGCTCCAGCTCTGACGACGACGTGCCTCTGACCAAGATGACAAAAAAGCAGAGCAGTAAGAATGGTAAGGAAAATAGTAAAAGGTTATAATTTATGTTAACTGAACTGACTGAAAGTTTTTTAAGCGTAATAGTTGTTTATCAGTTTGTTTAGAGGAAGACAACAGCTCTGGGGAGGATGATGAGGTTCCACTTTCAGATCTAAAGAAGAAGAAATCTGTGAAAAAGACGCCACAAAAGAAAAAATCAAAAGCGGAACCTAAAGGTGAGAAATTATAGTGTCCAAAGCCAAACTAATCAACTAAAACTACTATGTATTTAATGAAAACCAAGCACATTATATTTTAAAGCTGCAGAAACATACGACTAAACTACTAGTATAGAAATAAAATCCCTACATTTATTGCTTTTTGCTTTTAAGATCTGTAAAAGTCACAACTTCTGGTGCAAACATAAGAAAGATTGACACTAGAATGTAATAAAATTGACTGTCATGTGTAGTAAAATATGTTCTTAACTCTTACAGTATTTTGTTGTTTGTATTTACAGAGAGTAACGACTCTGAAGACGACGTCCCTCTGTCAAAGGTGGCCACGAAAGCTCAAGTCAAAAGAAACGTCTCAAAACACAAGAAACAGTCAGACAAAAGTGGTAAGAAGATTGTATTATGAATTTATAAAATGCTAAGGCTCTAAGAGTCAGTAAATCAAATACTGTTGACTGGTTCAAATATATTTATTACAAGGGTAAGAAAATGTTTTAGTTTTAAAATATTTTATTGCAAACATAGACCGTGAAGAGACGTTAGAACAGTGCACTGTTTACCAATTTGTTGCAAAGTTCAGTCTTTGAACATTTAAACGGATGTCATGGCAACCACAGAGCCAATCAGGAGCCTGGTTGTACAAAGTACACACTCCGTTCTGCCGCACCTCTGATTTCCACAATTACTGTAGCAACAAGTTATACTAGCTGTCATACAGGCTGGGCTTGGTTGGTTTTTATTTTTATTGGTTCAAAGTCAATGACAATATTAAAACTCCAGGATCATAGAGAGTTTTTCAAAGCAAACCTTAAAACCTGTATGACATGAGCAGCAGGTTTCTAATTTTGACTTAGTTTGGTGTTATGGTTTTTGTGGTAAATATTTATTATAGTTTTACAGCAGTTAAGTCGCAATTCATGAAGAAATTATGACTTGATTGTCATCAAGAAATTGCAAATTTATTGTTGTCAAAAAACGCCAAAATGCAAAGACCATTTAGACAAACAACAACGACATTTACAATGCAGTTACTAGGTAACAGTTGTGGGTTCACCTCTGTCATATTTATTGGACAAATTACAACTTCAAACCTCATAAAAATAGCCAAACCAAGTGAAAACAAATCTTATAATCTTGAATATAATCATGTTCACTGTGTTTTACTGTAAATATGGTCTGTCCAACACACTTTAAGCTAGAATGTTGAGTTTGTCTGCAGCAGTTACAGAGAAAGAGACACAGATAGTTCAATTGAAAGTGAACGAAAAAGAGACATAAGGGGGCCCAATAAAACTGTTAATGACTTCCAAAATTGGCACAAAAATTCTATATACTGTACTTTTTGTCTGTGTTTACAGAGAGTGAAGACTCTGAAGATGACGTCCCTCTGTCAAAGATGAAGACTAAACCACAGGCCAAAAGAAAAGTGTCAAAACGCAAGAAACAATCAGACAAAAGTGGTAAGTGATCTAGTAAATGAGTACATTTGTTTTATTATATTTAGTATCTATGTATCCATTTTTAACAACTCAAAAAATTTTATTGAATCATAGCTTTATGTTTTAAAAAGGAGAAGGATGCAGTTCAGCCTCTGTGCAACAAACAAGAGACTGTTTTGAAATGTTATCATTATTTTATACTAGAGCAGGGCTATTCAACTAAAGTTTCCAGAGGGCCAGATTTTGCCGAGGATCATGGCTTCTGGGCCGGTGATTGGACAATACGTCGTGTCCATTTTTGACATGAGGTTGCAATAAATATTCACAAGACGAGAATTGTTTCTTTAGTGATAATAACTAATGCTACAATCATTTTTTTATCGCTCTACAAATCAGCGTTAACCTACATCTGAAACAGGAAAATCTCAGCATTAAACCAGATTTAAACTGGGACTAAACCAGAATTAAATCAGGACTGAAACACACACTAAAAAGTGACCATCTTAAAATTATTAAGCCACTATTTCCAGAGTAAAAACCCAGAACAATATGTATAAATACTTTTGTAATATCTGGAAAGTGAATTGAGGGCCGGATCCGCCTGTTCTAGAGAGACTTAATGCACGTCAATACTGGCTCCATTTGCCTTAGGTTTTGTATCTTGAAATGATTTCCTACAAAAATAATATTCTGATGTCAATCTATTGTGATGTAAACACTTGATAAAAATGACTGCAGTGCAATATTCTCTGCATGTATTTATTTCTACTGATGCCACAGCGTCTGAATCTTCTGACGACGAACCTATAAAGAAAAGAAAGTCTGCTTCGGCTTCGAACAAAACAAGAAAAACGAGAAAACCATCATCAGGGACGGAGAAGAAAAGAGGTGAGAGACTGACACCGTTAGACACTGGATATACATCTGTTAGGAGGTTTCATGTGACATTTTATTCATTTTTATTTTAGGAAAGAAGAGGACCAGCAGCACTAAGAGGAAATCAGCTAGAAAAACAAAGAAAAAAGAAGGTATTGATATCGAGATTTTTAACACAGTATTTTTTGCTTCTCTGTGAATGTTTTGCACTGTTGCCCCCCCAAAAATGTATTTGTTCGTTGGGCAATATCGTGATAAAAATTGAATCGTGAGCTGCTTTTTTTAAATGAAATTGTCATACTTGCATGTCCCAATTTATGCAGTCGTTTGTTCAAATACAGTCCATTTTTTCAGCCTTTTCTTTGTTAGGGTTTTAGATAGCTAGATTTACCCAATCACAGTCAAGTATGAATTTTGAGAAGTCGCATGTTATTTACTGCAAAAACAACCCTAACAAGAAAGCAAAGTCTACATGAATCATGATAAAACCGAAATTGTGATCTGGTTCTATGAGTAGGGATGCACCGATCTGAATTTGGGATTGAATGTCAGTGCCGATTCAGGACATTTTGCTGGATCGGGTATCGGCTGAATTGATATTATAGTTGTGCCTTTATTTGGGCATGGTGAGAGTTTTTGACTGGCTGATGTTGATCCAGAACGACTCATAATGTTTGACTTTTTATTCATATTAAGTCGTTTAGTTGTGACTTACACTATAAACGAGTTACAAAAGACAATATGATAAAATGTCTTTTGTTTTGAAAAGAAAAAAAAAGACATTTCAGTCCCTCCTCTGTAACGGTTGATATCGGATATCAACAGATACTTAATTCCAAAGTATCGGGGTTGTAACTAAAAAAGCTGTTCGATTCCCGGGTTATACCATATCAACATCTCACGATTTCTCTGGGTGGAGTTTGCATGTTCTCCCCGTGTCACTGTGGGTTTTCTCCGGGTACTCCGGTTTCCTCCCACCACCAAAAACATGCATGTTTAAGTTCTTTGGGCATCACTTTAAATTTCTCTGAGTGAATGAGAGAGTGAATGTTTGTCTGTCTAACCCTGCGACGAGTTGGCCACTGTCCAGGGTGTTCCCCGCCTAAGGCCCTAAGTTACTGGGATAGGCTCCAGTCACCCGTGACCCCTAACGGGATTAAGTGGTAGAAAATGAATGAATGAAAAAGCTGGATCGGTGCATCACTATCACTATCCATGAATATCATGATATTAGATTTTTGCCATATCGCCCAGTCCTACCCAAAAAAACAAACAAAAAAACAACTAAGAACTTATTTTACAAGTTCATCTTTTGAAGTTTAATGATTGTCGAAAAACTCTGGCACCAAAAGCCATAATTTTATAATCCAACTTTAGAAAACCTGTAACCCAAAAAACAGACAGTGTGAGTTGTTTTTGCAACAAAACAAACAAAAATGCTTCCATGTTTACTTTGCATTTAGTTTAGCTATTCTTTCACTTTGCCTTTTATCAGTTCCCAGTTCAATTTAGGTGTTACTTGAAGTGCCTATAACAAGGCTCGAAATTTCATTCAGCTAATACACTTCTACTTAGGTTTTAACTAAACATTTTACAAACTCTGTGTCAAGTTTGCCATTTTGTCAGGATTAAAACTGCGCTTCTGTGTTATAAATGATGACGTCACACTAGGTAGTCGCCTAGCAACCATGTTACACCGGGACAAAGCTCATCTACTTATTTTATCATTCTTATTTTGTTACATCTGTGTTTGTAGGCTCATGAAAATGTGTTTCTCTTGATTTGAATTGTGAACTCTTGTAGCTGTCTGCATGAATCCTGAACAGTGTAATGCAGAAGACCCACTTTCTTAAACTTAAATTTATTAAACATATAATTTTTGCTATTTTCAGATTTCAGCAGTGACTTTTCTGACGACGAGCCTTTGAGTGTTAAAAAACAGAAAACCGCTTCAGACGAGACTCGTGTTTCCCAGAGAAGAGCAGCTCAAAAAACAGGTATTTTTGTTACATTATGTTTTATATTTGTACATTCTTTTATTTTCATGTATTTATCTGTATTTTTCCTCCAGTTAAATACGCAGCCTCTTCCAGCGAGAGCACAGACAGCGACGCTTATGTCAAGCCAAGAACAACTAAACCTGCTGCAAAGAAAAAGTCGACTCCGGCCAAACGAGCGAAATCAAAATCAAGTGAGTGGAACTAAAACATGTTTGTGATTTAAATAAGGTTCTAAAAGTTGAAATGATGTAAAAAATTTATATCGCTAATGGAAGACACTAAACATAAGGGTTAGGGTTAGGCTCTGTCTCTCACTTTTAGTTCTCTATTACTGCCCAGTTTGACAACTCTGTTTGAAATGTGATTATGAGCAGATTGTAGAAGTCTGTTGAAGTCAAGCTTGTGGTAGACTTTTTATAACAAATGCTACACAGCAAACATTCTAAAAACTCGCTCTCTCTCTTTCCCTCTACCTTACTCTCTCTATCTGCCCCCCTCCTCTTTCTCGCTCTCTCCCTCTGCCCCCTCTCTCCCTCTTTCCCTCTTCTTTCTCTCTCTTTATATGCCCCTCCTCTCTTTCTCTCTCTCTTTTTTTCTCCCTCTCATCTCGCTCTCTTTCTCTCTCTCCCTATCTGCCTCTCTCCCTCTTTTTCTATTTCTCCCTATCTGCCCCCCCTCGTTCTCTCTCTCTCTCCATCTCTCTCTTTCTTTCTCTCTCCCTCTCTCTCTCTCTCTCCCTATCTGCCCCCCTCTCTTTCTCCATCTTCCTCTCTCTCCTTTTCCTCTCTGCCCCGCTCCCTCTCTCTTTCTTTCTCTCTTTTTTTAAAGACGTGGACTCTGACGACGACTCAGAGGACGATGTACCTTTAGCAAATCTAAAAAGCTCCAACTCCTCTTCAGCCAAACGCGCAGCTGCAAAATCACCCAAAAGTAAGTCGATTCAACTTTTCTGAAAGAAAGGGTAGTATGTTAATTGTTCAAAACCTGTGCGGCAGTATTAAGTTCTGTTTTTTGTTTTTTTCTTTAGGTAAATACGTGGAGTCCAGTGACAGCTCAGACGAGGATAAACCTTTAGCAAAACTTAAAACATCCAAACCTGCAGCGAAAAGGTCGACTCCAGCCAAACGAACTCCGGCGAAATCAGAACGAAGTAAGTACATTTAACGTTTTTGTGTTTTTCAGGCACAAAAGTCATACAGCGACATGTTTTTACTAGGTTATAAAGATACAATTTTAGAGAATTAGATGAAGGCAAGTCCTGGTTTTACAGCAGAATCTCTGGAGGAAAACATCATTTACTAATTGCATGAGTAAATGTTTGAGTTCCCAGTAGAGACCTGCACGGGACTAGATTTTCATGACCGCTCCCGCCCGATCCCGAAGCATCCGTGACCGTTCCCGCCCGATCCCGAGGCCCCCGTGTGCCTGCCCGCCCGAGAAGCTCCCGCGGGTCCCGTTTGGTCCCGACTTTTTTTTTTTTTTGGTGACACGGAGGTTGCGTGGTGGCCCCAGGGCATAACAACACGGACACAAATGACTAAACTCTGCATAACTCTCTGCATCTAGTTTAAAAATGATTAGGCACCAGCCTAAATAATCTGCAACAAGGCGATTATGTTCGTTTGACACATTCAATCATAAAGCCATGATGTCTGTGTATTTCTTACCTGAAATACAAAGCTCCTCGCACCTCCAGTTTCTGCTAAACAAACACTTTACTTGCCCAAACTCCGTGTGTATTATCTCCATCTCCCCGTGCGTAAAAGCCAGTCCTTCATTCACTCCTCTGGGAAAGCTTGCGTCCGTGCTGCGGCTGCTGCTGGCGCGAGGACGCACAGATGATGCTCCGATACGCACGCTAGACTAGGAAATACAGCAGTAAGTTTACGTGTCTGCACCTCGCAGGTGTCCGTGTTGCGTCTCTCTGTTGACCAGCAGCGCGCACAAAGCGGTATTTCTTTCTTGCTACGTAATATTTTCAAGACAGCGGAGAGCACGCGAGTCCGTTCGGGACCCGAGGCGTTTGGCCTGACCGCCCGTTCCCGCCCGAGGCAACATTAAAACCGCCCGATCTCGAGGGTTTGCTCACGGGTCCCGTGGGTCCCGCGGGAATTCCCGCCCGATGCAGGTCTCTAGTTCCCAGCTTTGTTTGCAAAATATTTTAACACTATATTTTATGTTTTTAGGTAAGTACGTGGAGTCCAGTGACAGCTCAGATGATGATAAACCTTTAGCGAAACTCAAGCCATCAAAAAGATCGTCCCCAGGCAAACGAATTGCGACAAAATCAATAAAAAGTAAGTACAATAACATTTTGTGCTTAGTAATGATGTTAACAATCAGTTAGTTGATATTTCTTTATTCGTCGATGCTCAGTGGTCCTGAAAACATTTAAAACTATTAAAGTTGTTAGTACCAAGCATTGAATTCTAGGAAAGGCATCATAACAGGAAAAAAATGTAAAAAAAAAATCGAAATTTAAACAGTATCAAAATAAAAATAATACTGATAATTATATTAAAGCAAAACTATAGCCCTGTTTCCATAGGCTCGGGTCGGGACGGTACGGTACGGTCCTATGCTGTTTCCACAACGCAAAGCGACCCGTTCCGCCCCGTTTGCTGGGTCCATAGCGAGCCGCTCTCGGCCCGGCCTTTAGCCTGGACCCAGGAGCAGACCTCGATGATTGGACAAGAGAAAACACAGGCTCAGGCAAAAACCAGATGGAAAAGAGCTGACAGAAACGCAAAATAATGTTCCTCACCACACGCAGACTTGATCCCCTGTCAAACCGCCGCATTTCCACAGATGAAAACTTTATTTGTTGCTCCGATAGACTTAGCAAAGCAAAGCTAGCGCATTAGCATCAGCTGTTTCCTGTTTGCCGAAGCAAAACACTGTAAAAAATTGTAAATCTTGTGCGTAATGTGTCCAACATAATCCAGCCTCAAAGCAATAAACAAAACGCGTTTGAAAAGCATCATAGAGTCCAAAGACTTTGCAAAAAAAGTTAAATAAATTGTTTAAAAGTGACAGTAAACCGGAAGTAGTTTCTTGTTTACACCAGTGTGACCTTCATGTCACAGCGCCACAGACTTCAAATTATTACACGTCTTTTTGTGAATCGCTCAGATTGACGCCAGGAAGAGAAAATATAATTTAGGTACATTTTCTTTTTTATTTATTTAAGACAGTATGTGTAATGTGTGAGTGACGTCAGCTGCTTACGTAGCAGACCCTCGGGAGCCTGAACCTGCAGTGGAAACGCTCACCATCATTAACATAAGCGGCCCAAACCGCTCCAAAGTGAACCGATCTGGGGGACCCAGGCCAATGGAAACGTGGCTTATAATTTTTACATTGTTGCTAGGTTTCTAAGCTGGGTAGCTGATTTTCACACTGCAAACACAATTTTTGTTTTTGCATTTAAAGCATGTTCAGGCTCTCTCTGCTGCCTCTCGCTGGATATACGGCACTGAATCCCGCCCACATCCTGACCCGAATTGCTCTCCTGACCCCAGCTCTTTGATTATTATAATTTTTTTAGCAGTGTAAAATGTGTTTAGATGTGTTTTTGCTGCCTTGTTTAAATGCTAAAAATGCATACACAAAAAATAAAAAATCATGTTTAGTTTCAATTTAATAGGATAGTGCAGTTACACAGGAGAGCTGTAGGGGGAGCACTACTGCTGTAGTTGCTTAGTTCTACTTTAACTGCTTTTACTACTTCTTTTTGTTGTAGTATGTTATATTTTTGTCCAATCATGTTTTCTTATTTTACGTTTATTAGTTAAATTTACCTTCTTGAGTTAGATTTTTGTACACAACAACAGACCCGCATCAGTTCTACCAACACATGTTAATTTATAGATGTTAAATCATTTATTTTCTTTTAAATACATTAAAATATGTATTCATGCTGTTTTAATGACTTACATTTTTACTTAAGCTGCATTAAAAAGTGTTTCAGGGTCTTAAAACTTCACTCAATCAAACCTGGGGCTGCTCTTTTATTCAAATATCTATATAACAGCTAAATCAATATTATTTTTCTAGGTAAATATGTACAATCCAGTGACAGCTCTGACGACGATAAACCGTTAACAAAACTCCAAAAGAAGAAGACCACTCCATCCAAACGCACTCCGATCAAATCAAGACAAAGTAAGTTCTGCCTCTTGTGAGTCCTACAGCTTTTTGACGCAAGAATATTTGTTTATTTAACTTAACTAACTCACTTATAATTACTCTACTGTTGGGCAGAGGAGTCAAGTGAAAGTTCTGACGATGAGCCGCTGATAAACCTTGTGAAAAATGACGGCGCGGGAACAAAGAAGAAAAAAACTTCACCGTCAAAGAAGGAGAGCATAAGCTTCAAGGGGCCAAGGAAAAGCTTTTTGGCAGGTACAGTTAATGCTCGACATTATAGACCAAGAATAGAACAAACAACACCTATGCCTTTCTCATATTGTTAAAGCTTAAATTCTTACAAAAACAAACAAACATACAGGCTTATCCTATTCACACACACACAAAGAATTTTTTATTTATTTTTTTTCTCGTAAAGTCTGACTTCTGCTCCAAACCAAATAATTGCAAGATGTTGACGAAAACATCTTGCACTTTACCAGCAGATTTAATCACCTAAAGTCCTTCTGCGACTGTGAGACAAAGAATAATTGCAAAATGTCCTTATGTCTTTTAGCCTTCTTTTATTTGGGACAGGTTTCAAAACGGTGAAAATCCTATATTAATTTAACCTAAAGTATGCAGACAGCTTTAGAGTTGCTATAGTATTATATTGTTTCTTTATGCAATCGAAAACAGACCATTTATTTTTATTTCACCTTTATTTAACCAGGAGAGCCTCATTGAGATTACAAGTCTCTTTTTCAAAAGTGTCCTGGCAAAGAGGCAGCAACATTTCAAGACAAACAAAGACACAAGATTGCACAATAAGTAAAACAAACATACACATTTTATATAAGACAAGATGAAGACTGATCCTCTAATACATCCTCTAATTACATCAAGAAGCTACTTATATGTGTTCAGTGATACCAGATTGTTTAGACCAATTACAGTTTGTAGTTCATTCCAAGACGTAGGTGCAGCAAAGCTGAAAACCTTTTTCCCCAACTCAGTTCTGACTCTAGGTACAGACTACGTTAGAACACTCTGAGGTTATAGTCGCCAGAGCTCCTGGGCACCAAATAATCCGCCAAAGATTGCAGAAGTAAACCTAAAATGCACTCACCTGATTGGAGTCATGTTCTTTGTTACTTTTGCCAGTATCCAAAAATGTTTGTCATCCCTATGGTAGACTTAAGGTTCTTGGTAAATGTTTCTAGGAAGACATACCTCTTTGTGCAAGTTTTTGGGTTGCTAAGAGAAGCAGAACTAGATACATACAGGTAAAATTGTATTAAATTCAAAGTCCAATTCAGAAGTGATGAATGGAAAATATATACGTCAGTAACTGCTTGTAAATGCAGTTGGCAGTCTCAGGTCTGCTAACTGCAACATGCAATTGTAGGTAATTTAGTTTACCTACAGTGTTTTATTTAAATAATAGTACAACATTGTAATAACATGTAACTAACAAAAAATAATTTCTTTCCAGATGATGATTCCTTAGTACAAATTGCTGACCACGTTGAAATTAAGAAAATAGTAAAGATTATTCTTGAAAGATGTGATGTGAAAGGTATTTGTCACAATGATGTCTTACAAACAGGAAAGTTATACATTTGCTGCTACTTATTGTTTTATTTTAAGCAGAGATAAACGTCCCCGAAGAAGAAACTACAAAAGAGCTGAAAGTCTCTGCCAATTCATCTGACGAAGAAGAATGATTTTCATTTTCACAACGAATCAAATGCAAAGTTGGAAAAAAATTCATGCATTCCTGTTTTATATTTTTACATTCAGCCAAAAATGTATTTTATATTTTGGGTAAAAGTGTTCCTTATGTCTTGTGTTTTATCTTGTTATTTGCACTACCTTTTATTGTGTCGGTTTTATACAAATTTATTTAATGTCATTTGATCTTAGCCACTTTTTTTTTAAAAGGCATTGTTCAGTCATTTACATTGTGGCAGAGTAAAAAAAGATACCGAATAAACTGCTTTGTTCAGTGGTTTGTGGATTTTGAGACTTTCATTTAGATTTAGACTTTCAGAGCTCCTATGACACAGACAAAACGTATGTGTGATGATAAAAATTAAAAAGTTAACATTAATGTACCACAAGTACTATCACACCACCAAACCAACATAAAGTAAGACAAATCGTGTTGACGTTAAAGTGCGTATGACAGGTTTAAACATTTTTCAAATTTTGATTTAGTTTGGTGGATTAATACCTGTTGTAATTATAAATGATAGTTTTACGTTAATCAAAAACAAGCTTGTGGAGAAAAATGAGAAAATATGTTGAAAATACCAGGAAGTAAAGCAGAGTTCTAAACTGATGACATCACACTAGGGAGACAAAGACATTTTCAATTTTCTCACAAGAAACAGATTTTTTTTTCTAGTATATTTTTATGGCTTAAGTAAAAAAAAAAAAAGTTACATTTGAAGAGTTTGGGCCCAATTTATATAAAAAAAAATATTATTATTAAAGGAAATGAAAATGTACAACAGGGACATTAGCAGCAATAATAATACAATACAATTATAGTAATACAGAGGAATTTAGAACATAACAATTAGGAAATTAAAAGGAAAAAAAAAAAAAAAAAAAACAAGCGACAAAAAAAAACTACCTAGCTAGCGTGATGTCGTCATTGATGAACAGGGAGTACATTTTTAATGCTAAAAATGGCCAAACTGGAATGAAATTTGAAAAATGTTTAGTAAAACCTTAAACATAATGATCTTAACTACGTCTTTGTGAAATGATTAGTTCAACCTGTCATGGGCACTTTAAGATTTTGCTACTTTATTGACTAAATTCAGATTCGAGAATAAAAAGTAATAATTCAGACTGTCACTCAGAAGGAGACTAAGCCAAAAAAGTTTGGAAAAAATAGATAATATCAGCTAGTTTCGTCAAAAAGCACAAATATTTTTATCATTTCATCTCCGTTTCCATAGTAACGGAGTACAGGAAGTTTGCGCTTCTTCGCCGCCTTTCAGATCCTGCACTTCCGCTCTGGCTGCCGAAGTCCGCCCGGGCTCCTGCAAAGCAAAAGCAAACATCACACCCCCTGAGCGCTTCTGGGCAGCTATTTCTGATCATGTTACTCCAGGAAATGCACGATCCGCTGAAGAACTCGGCATAAATTGACCTGTCATTAATGAATCCACAGCGAAAAGACTCTGGCTGACTGCTAAAGGCTCGGGTTTGCTCGTTCTTCGCTCACTGGTTAGTTTGTTAGCTAGCATGTTGTTGTTGGCATCATAACATTGAAACAGATTGATTCAGTCATGACGGAATTAAGATGCAGGAAGGGTGAGACTTTAGATGAGGCAAAAGAAGAGGATCGAGCCCAAGATAAACGAGAAGAAGCTGACAATAAAGGTAAGATTATGTAGTATTTTCATTGATAATATGGCAACACAAAAATATACTTTGCTTATTCTAAACATTGTTGCTCCTTAAATATTGAAAATAGTAATTTATCAACAAGAAATTCTACTTGGATTATAAGTGATTAGGACTGAAACAAGTTAATGTTCAAAACAACAAATGTATTAATAAAAAAATCATTTACTTGACAATACACAAACTCCAAATCATGCTTTGTGCCAAGAGAAGAAGCTTTAAAGGGGTCCTATTGTGTTTTTTTATATATATATATTTAGTAAAAAACTAGAACATATGCAGATCAGTAATTTACCTTTTGTTCATTGTAAAACACAAAGTTGATCTAAAACAACTTAAAAATAGGAACAGCTCTACTGACTTCCTGTTTAAAACTGCAGAACCGATAAGCCCCGCCTCTTCACTTTAAAATGTGACTGTAAAAAGCAACAGATTTTAAATAACAAATTATTATTGTTGGAAAGTGACAATGGGACAGTTTTGAAACCTTTATGCTTCACTTTGAGTATTAATCTTTTGAAATGTACCAAGTAAATACCGACAAGTGGGAGGGGATAGGTGGTAGGTGAGAACGAGGATTTCTGAGCACTTGAGCTGCAGCTGAAGAACAATACAAGATTACTCCAACATGCATGAATCAATTCAAATAACTTTGAGTAAACTAATGATGAAGTAAGACCATTATAACAAGGTTAAAAACTTAGAAAAGTGAATTTGACAGAATAGGTCCCCTTTAAGACACAGACAAATTAGTTATTACTCAAAAATTGCTCTAGAAACCTGTAAAAAGAAAACATTTATGTATGTAAACTTTCTCAAGCTGCATCTCTTTACCACTGTATTGATCAAATCATGGGGGAGAAAAAAGATTTTGATACATAACGACTAACCTACCCTATGATTAAATTATTCAAGTGAACATTATTTGTTCTGAATCTTTGCATTGAGAAATTCTGTAGACTTGAAGTTGCAAGTGTAGTTTTCTGATTTGTTGAGAGTCTTCTTTTATTTTGTCAGATCCGAGTGGACCTTGCACAGAGGAAAATGAAGGGACAAATGAAGGGGACACCAAAGACAATTCAAAATCGGAATCAAAAGTTCTTGAACAGCCTGAGAAGAAATGCAGAAGAAGATGTAAGTATCGTTAAAATTTTAAATCACTGCTACAGATGTTTTATTTCCTATAATTAACTAATAGATCACTTTCTGAAACTTTATGTAGTTGATAACTAAATGTATAATGCTCATTTTTTACAAGAACACAGAACAGGAACATAACTCTCACCACTTCTCTGTTCTCAAGCCGTATTTATTTAATTACGTATGTGTGCATTTATTTAAATTTGAAAGAACTTGAATAACACTTGGGACATGATTTGGACTTGAAGCCAAAATTTGAGATACAAGAGACCTGTATACCACTTACGATGATCAACTACCAGGATGATGGCACTGCATTTTAATCACATCACATTTTTTATGACAATATTCAAATGCTTGCTGTCAGTCTTGGTCAAGAACAGTTGCATAGATTTGTCAGGTAAACAGAAAAAGAACCATAGAAATATAACTGAAAATGGTGATGCCAGCAAAATGTTCGCCAATAGAAAACAAGGTACTTTCTTATCTATTGGCTTGTTAACCTGTCAATTAAACTGCCTAGGTTCCTAAGTAACTCATTGGCATAATTAGCAGTGGACAGGGCATCATTAGGAAAAGGGCAAACAGTTGTTGGATTTGTTCTTACTTCAGTCATAAACCATAACCATGAGCAACAAGATGCATCAGTAGTGGGATGAGACTCAATTTTCACAAGAAAGGATGAGACACCAGATTGGGTTCCTAAGAACAAGATAAGATGAGATGTTAACATATTATATAATTTATGAAATTATGCAAATTACTATGCATTTCAAAGTTTCCAGTCTAAAATATTTGTATATTTAACTCATGTATATATGATTATAATGCTAATCATGCTAATCATTGTTTGTCTCAGCGACCTTCATGCAGCAGTTGGTGAGGGGAGTCTTCGGGTGTGTGGCAGCTGTAACCTGTGGGGTGCTCTACGCAGCTTATCTGTCAGCTTATCATGACAGGAAGTTCTGGTTTTCAGCAAGACAGGTTGGAAATTATGCTTCATATTTCCAGTCTCCATGGTCACGTTTTATAGATTTGTGTCCAATGTTATTCTTTTGTCTCTTAGGAACTGGAGCGAGAAATCACTTTCCAGGCGGGCAGTGGAATGTATTATTATTATTACAAACATATGATAGCTGCTCCTTCATTTCAAAGAGGTACCTACTGTATTTCTTAGTCCCACTTAAAACTTATTGCACTTTATATTTCTAACACACATGAATATATTTTGTCTAAAGGTTTTTATGAGCTGACAGTAGATAACAGAACGGTCTCGGGCCAGACCATTAATGCAGTGGAGCGACTTTCTCTGTATCCAGAACTGCTCACAAGCTTTACCTACAAACTATTTGACGCTGATGTAAGTTTTTCTTTTTTTGCTTCCTCATCTTTTTCTTTCACGAATTGAGTAACTGTGAGCCTTACACTTTGATTGCATTCATTACACTGATACACATTGTTACATTTTACCTGGCTCTGTAACATTACAAGCAGAATCAGACTGTAACACAAAGACACTCACTGAAAACACATTTTTCTAAAAAAATACTGCTTGCTTTGGACTCATTTTGAGAAGTTGGTTTATTATCACTAACATGTAAAACTTAAATCTATCCCACAACTAGTTTATTTCTTAAAGATACACAGTGTAACATTTTTCAACCAAAAAAATAAACACAAATAAAGGCAGATTTTTCTGGTTTAGATGTCTTTGTGGCACTAAATGTATGACTTTATTCTGAGCAAGCTTGCCTGGGCTCAAAAAGAACTATTAAATGGTCAAGTGGAAGGCCTCCTCTTGTATGTTTTCATAGAAAAGTCGCTCAATTAGATGTATTTTTTGACACTATAACATTATATTTATCCCCAATACCAATTATCTAAAGATGGATCTTACCTTTTTTTCTATTGAATTGTGCAGTTGACTAGTTACCTCCAGAAAGTTACAAGTGCACCTTTTATTGCTCTTTTAGGGATGCCAGTTCTGATACTAATTTCAATACGGTGGCTTTAAGTATCTGCGATCTCTTAACATCGACTGATACCAGTGTAGGGACTGAAAGTAGCTTTTTTAATACACTAAACTTAGTTAAGGTTAACCCTGTGACAAGTTGGCCTCTGTCCAGGTTTCCAGTCATTCAAGACCTCTAACGGGAACAGGTTTCTAGAAAATTAATAAAAACTCTTTTTATAAAATAAACAGCTTAACAATTAAAGATGAATACAATTTCAAACATTATGAGACGTTTTGTTATGTGGCACAACCATGATATGATATTTTATATATATAATTTTGATCCCAATATTAAATCAGTGCATCACCAATCATTTCATAATTTTTAGTCACAATAAAAAAATAATAATAATAATAAAAAGTTAAATAGATTGGCTGTATTTGATGATGATGACATTACTGATCACTTTCACAACATAACTTTACTGTATTTAAATGTGTGTTGTACTGACGTTCATTCACGCCTGTCATTTAGGATATGGTTGAGCCCATCTATTTCTACATTGGAATGGTGTTTGGACTTCAGGCCGTCTACGTCACGGCTCTGTTTGTCAGTAGTTGGGTTCTGAGTAGGACCTGGGTGGCCGGTATGTTGGCTGTGGCCTGGTACGTCATTAATAGGTAATTATGATGTATTTATCTGCTTTACATGGATATGATACGTTTTTGTGTTTTTCTGATTATAGCTTTATAATATAGTCCATCTTTACGGCCAATACATCCAAACTGAGTAACACTGTATGCATAAGGCTTTTGGACAATTTAAACATTTAAGAAAAGAAACTTGTCATTGCGCCGTTCTAGTTTTAACTCCAGTACTGCCCATGCTCAACCAAATTGTCTTTATTTTCTTGACTCAATTTAAATGTTTGTGCCGTCTAACCTGTCATATGCATTTCTGTTCAGACCAGACACGACCAGAGTGGATGAAGCCGTTCCTCTGAGAGAAAACTGGGCCCTGCCGTATTTCTCGTGTCAAGTGGCGGCTTTGACCGGTTATCTTTGTAACAGCATCAGCTCTGCAACCGAGGTACCGTCTACTAACTGTGGTTTTGGACAGAGAAACATGCAAAGGTGGAGATATGAAAAACTTTGAAGATTTGCCTTTTCTTGTTAACAATCTTTTATTATAGACAAACTGAGTAGATTTACAAGTGACACAAATCAACTGTGCTGTGTAATCCTTCAAATAGGCCTTCACAAACTCCAAAACCAGTCGTGAGTTGAGAAAGAAGATTTTATCACTCAGGCAAACCCCTCAGAAACCCAGAAATTACACTAAACTGACATTTAAAGTGCGCTTAGTATGAGACAAAGAGATCAGTATAATTTTTTTTAACAAATAATATTTTATCAGTGATTCAACGCAGACTAATAATGGCTTTTTAAATAATATTATTGCATGAAAAGGGCCTTTGTCTTGCTTCATTTGTATAACTGATGTTCTCAAGCAGCATGTCTTTAGCTTATATTGGTCCATTTTGTAATAATTTCCTTTTCACAAATCATTTACAATCTAAACTACTAATTGATTAACCTAAAGATGTCGTCATCAAATTAATCTATAGTCTATAATAATCGTTGCAACCCTACTTTCATATAAAGTTATACATTTATATTTATTTTTTACTGTCCATTTTGAACTATACATACTTGAACCTTAACCAAAACATCTACTGTCAGGCGTTAAAGTGAAGCTAACTCTTCTTCTAACTAAATTCTTCCCACCAGCACATTTCAAACTAAATTTTCAGCTGCAAAAGCATTAGGAGAAGGTGAAAGGAGGGGCTGAGAGTGGAGAGCTGCAGTGTGATTGTGATCGAACCTTCTTTATGTTAATTTTCCTTACATAATAAACCAGTACTAGTTGCGTTGCCTTTTGTTCTGCATGTTTAATATTGAGAATTTTCCTTAACATTTGCATACAGTTCAAACAACAATGCTGATGCAAAAGAGACAAGAAACACGAGACGGGAAGCATCACGACTGCTTCAGATTACACCGACACAGACATGATTCAGCAGCACATTGTAACTGTTAGTGTGTTTCTTTTGCAGATGCTTTGTTTCCTCATGATGAGTGCGGTCACCTTCATTTTCCTGCTGGTTTGGGAGCACAGTCACTACGTTCTCTTCGTTCAGGCCTTGTGTTTGTTTCTGCTCGACTCCTTTGACCTGGTGCCGCCAAGAAAGGTATCAGAAGAGTACTCTTGTCTGTTTTTACTTAGAAAAAAATATATATATGTAGGCTTCAAAATTGCATGTCACCTTTCAGCAATTTAAACGAGTAAGTACTAATCTTTTTTTTTTTTTTTTTTTTTTAATTAGGACAGTGCATATTAATCAATGTTTCAGCAGCAGCTTCTACATAAATATGCCGAAATTAGCAAGATTGCTAAATTTCATCCGTTGTCCTAAGGCAGGATAAAACAGTTAAACATACAATACATAAAACACAAATTTACATACACAACACATTTTAGACATTAGAATACATTTACAATATAAACAACAGGCCAGAGTCTAAAGTGCCCAAGAAAAAAAGTATAGTTCATCTGTGGCTGCAGGACTGGTTTGTTTTCAGCCATTGTTTGAGAGATGTTTTGAAGTTTGGATAATTAGTACAGTTTCTAACCTGCTCTGGCAGCGTGTTCCATAGTTTTGTGCCTCTAATAGACACCACTGTTGGCTAAATTTTGTTCTGCGCCTTTGTACATTATAGTCTCCTCTCGTCATTGCCCTGGTGCCCATTCCAACAATGTTTTTTTTTACTTATAAAATCTGTTAACGGGGGAGGGCAAGCCCATTCAGAACTTTAAACACCAGACAGGCATCCATGAACATTTGATAATTTACAAAATCTAAAATGTTATACTTACTTAAAATATTACAATAATGATAACGTAAGGGCTTCTTGTCCAAAATTTTCACTGTTCTCTTATACAGAGACTTGAGGGACTTTAAAATGCTTTCATTTGTTTGAGACCACGTGGTTTGACAATAAGTTATATGACTAAATACCATTGAGTGCATGTAGGCCTTTGCTGATTCAATATTTAGACAAGGCCTTATGTGTTTAAAATTTGACAGGTTAAATTTAATAATATTAGACATTTTCTTTACATGATGCTTAAAGTTAAATTAGAAACAAAGATTACGCCAAGGTACTCCGCTGCTAGTTAGTTTGATTTTACAGTGAGCAGGCGGGCTTATCAGTATTTATTTCTAAGTCTTTTTAAAATGTATTTTGTCAACACAATGCAAAAATAATTATCTCCATATGTTAAAGTTTATTTCTACATGGAGAAGGCACAGTATGTCTCCTTTAAAACAAGACACATATTTTAGCTTGACTAGTGAAATTGACAATACAGAAAAATCACAATAGATCTCCTTTAACAGATAGCAAACACACACACAAAAACACAAAACACAAAAAGAAGATCAAACTTTAAATGAAAAACCCTGATGTTGCTACTGGTAATTAAAATCTGGCAGACAAAGTTCTTTAATCTTGGCAAAAAAAAAAAATATCAATCATGAATCCAAATAAATAAATAGATTGATACAAACCTTCAAAAGAGGTTTAAAATCATAAATATCAAGTAAAAGCTAAAGTAAAAAGTAGGGATGCACCAATCCGATACTAGGATCAGATATCAGTGCCGATCCAGGAAATTTTGCTGGATTGGTTATCGGTTCCATGATATTGGTTCAGTCGATAACATTGTTGTGTCTTTAATCGGACATAATGGGACTAATTTAGTGGCTGGTGTTAATTCAAAACGTCTCATAATGTTTGACATTTGTTCATATTATGTTGTTAAGTTGTGACTTGCACTATATTTAACAGTTATATCACACTATGTGACCAAAAGTCTTATGTTTTGATAAAAAAAAAAAAAAAGAAGCTATTGTATTTCAGTCCTTACACTGGTATCGGTTGATATCGGGCATCGAAAAATACTTAAAGTCAAAGTATCAGAATCGGTATTGAGGTTATGCAGGTGACATCATTTTATTCCAAAAATGCTTAGCAACATTTAGAATGAGTGGCATTTCTTCAATGTATTTCTTTGTTGTCGAGGCAACGGCTTGTCTGCCACAAGTTTGCCTGCTAAAACAGTTGATGATTTAGGACATTTTAATGGCAACAAACGGACTTAAAAACATATTTTTAAAGAAGAAAAAGGTAATAAGTTCAACTGTGTGTAATTTCTATGTCTGATAAATGTGAAAGAAGCTAAAGTCTTGTTATTTATCTACTTTGCTACAACTGTTGACTTGATTTTCTCTGTTTACATGTCAGTTACAAACCCAGTGCTCAGTAGACTTGTGGTGGGTTGAATTTGTTATCAAACTGTAGTTTATTTTTCCTGTTTTAGCTGTTTATTGAACTCTTACAAGAGAAAATGTTCTTTCTCTCCATTGACTCTAATGCATCCTTGCCACTCAGCATGAACATTTAGAATGCTGTGATGTCACCTGCATAACCTCTATTGGAACTGAAAAAGCTGGATCAGTGCATCCCTAGTAAAAAGAAAGTTTTTGCTTTAAAAAATATGAACAATCGCAGCAGACCTCAAGTTAAAATCTTTTTTCTGATAAACTCATTGTTTTCTGTCTTTGTTCTCTTGTCCAGGTGGCAGACATGCATAAGCTGTACCTCTCGTGTTTACTCGCGGCTTATTGGTGCCAGTTTCAAAACTCGGCCCTGCTCAGCTCTCCTCTGCTCAGTCTGCTGTTCGGCTGCACGCTCGCCCGATACTTCCAGGTACAAACCACCTCACATGTTTTATCTGTTCAGTAATTATCTAACTGCTGTAGATTAAAAAAATAACACACGTTTTGTCTCTGTTTTAGCAAAATATGAAGCGAGGTCCCGTCGTGGCCAGAATAATAAAACTCTTTCTGCACTTTTATCTAGTTTTCACAACAAGCATCACATTCAATTATTTAATTAAGGTACAGTTTAATGCAAGCTATAATATTTTAATGATTGTACATGTGATCATTTGTAGCTATAGAATCTATTTACATTTGTATGTCTTTTACTGACAGAAAGTATTACCTGTGACTGAGAGCGACTTCATATTGAAGTTTCTCGAAGCAAAGTTTGGCCTCAACACAACAACGTGAGTGTAAACAATATTTTACAAAACATCATAATTATGGTTTATCTAATAAATGTTGGACTACATTCTTATCCAATTGTGTTTTGTTTTGCCACACATAATAGATTAGATTTGTCTTTCTTTCATAAAATCCCAGTTTTGTTACATTTTAAACTCCTTCAAGAGCTTTTGAGCAATCTGAACTTTTAGTCATCACATTGTTTTCAGAGCCTTTTTATTTAGAGGAATAAAATACATAATTATCTTGTTTTATTAGTGTTAAAACCATTTGCTTTTTTGTTATTGTGACCTTTCAATTAGAGATTCATCTTGTAGCCCTGCAAAGTTTCTAACAACATTAAATTATTCTGCATTCAGCCTGTAACTGCTTGTAACTACTATGTCCTTATCTCGTCCTGTTTTAGTGATTTTGTGACCAACTTCCTCTTGTGTCAAGACGGTTTCCAGAGGCCGGGCCAGGACCTGTTTCTCAGACTCACACAGGCCTCAGTTTTACCCTTCTACTTCCTGGTTCTTGCAGTTTGTTCTCTGTCCACACTCGAGTCCATCTTTAAGAGACTACGGTCAGTCTGTAACAGTTAATCAGTCAGTAATGTAAGATAAATCATTAATTTAGAGTTTTATTGTTCTTCAGTGGGCAGCCGATGAAAGATAAAGTCAAACTGGAGGATGGACGAATAGCAGAGCATCCTGAAGTCTCCTACCATGTGTTTCACACTCTTCTGTTTGGAGGCTTGGCTCTTTTGTTTGATGGGTGAGTTCATTACTGAAATAAAAACCGTCTTAGCGACTCTGACAGCTAGACAAAGATTTTAAGACTCCATCGCCATCTCACTTCTCACAGTAATTGATCATCTCACTTCTGTAATTGATTACTGTAGGCTTTATTTATTGAAGTGACAATTACTGAATATACATCTGCATTAGTCTAACCCACTTACTCTTTAAGTTTCAGACAAATCATTTAATTAAGTTAACATACCCAGATTAATCCTGGCACTAATATAAAATTAAAGTAAACCTTACAAGACCTTGAGGGTCGCATAAAATGAGGTGGAGTGCAGCATCTGGCCCCTGGGCCTTGAGTTTGACACATGTGGGTTAAATGATTAGACTTCAACATGTTTTGAGTTTTTGGATGTAACTCAATCAATTCTGTCGTCAAAAAAGCATTGTCACAGACTTCATAGCATAACAAGTATTGATGTTCTTAAGCTGTTATACTTGTGAACATCATTTTATTATAAATTGTCCTGTTACCTGGACTAAAGGATTAAACTGCTGTTTTATTTGTTGTGATGCTGACATAATTGTTACCACAAAATGTCAGTACAGTTTGTTATTTAGTATAAAAAAACAACAACAAATTTTCATGTATATAGTGTTTTTTAGTGAATATAAATATCTGACCCGGGCAAACTGCAGCTCTGGGGCCAGATTAAAGTAATCCAAGAACTCTTTTGCTACTCTTTTAACCATAAATGCTACTTTTTTTTATTTCTCTTTTTTTATTGATTTAGTTATGAAGCCTGTGTCCTTGCTTGATGTCCTATTTATCACAATAAATGGTCAAACAAGTAGATTGAAAAGCCTGTTATACAAAAAATGTGCTTACAAGAATGATAATTTCTCACACTAATGATCGCTGTCTGGCCCTCAACCACTTGTCCAGGTTCCAATATGGCCCTCGGGGTAAAAATAACTGCCTGCCTTGATTGATATGTACCTTCAGGTTCTTGACATTATCCAGCCAAATAAATTATCTTATGCTGCATATCATTAAGTATAATTAAAACTGGATTACTCTCCATGTTAACTGGATTTTTCTTTCATATCTAATGAAATCCAAACAAATGTACAAATTGTCTTTAACTGAATACACAACATTTTGTAAACTTTTTCTGTTTGTAATCCCTTCATATACACATTCATTTTGTTGGTTTAATAAATAAACTAATAACTGAACAAATTAAATGGCTGTTAACCTTCAAATATATTTATGAATCTCCTCAACAGCACCAAGTATTTGTGGACTCCATACGTCTGTGTGTTCACTGCGTTCGGCGTTTGTTCTCCAAAAATGTGGATGACACTGTTTAAGTGGCTCAATCTGAAATCTCTCGACCCTGTAGTTCTGGTAAGATGTTTTTAATTTACTTAAACATGCATTTCATCTTCCAAAAACTAATTTGCGTCTGTTTTCTTTGACAGTCTTTAACTCTGAGCACAGCTGTTCCCACCATCATCTGTTTCAGTTTGTGGAGAGAGGTACAATTTACTACTTGTTACTATAAATCTTCTGTAGTGAAGCTTCATGTCTGCTGTCTCATTTCTTTGTTGCAGTATTGTCCTCGTGTCATGTCGGAGCTGGCAGATCTTCAAGAGTTTTATGATCCTGATACAGTCGAGCTCATCAACTGGATCAAGTCAGTTTGTCAACGAAACTAAATTTAATTACCACTCTTTTTCTGTAATATATTTTAAAGTCTTTTCTGTTCACTCTCAGGACACAGGCTCCAATAGCAGCAGTATTTGCAGGCAGCCCTCAGCTCCTGGGAACAGTCAAGTTGTGCTCTGGATCCATCGTGACCAGTTTACCTCTTTACTCCGACATCGGCCTCCTGCGGAAGACTGAAGATGTGAGTGAGCTAAAATCAAGAACTTTATGTACATTTTTACCACTCTGTGTTTCTCTTTGTAGCCTTTCCAGGTCTATGCCATGCGCTCGCCTGAAGAAGTCTATAAGATTCTCACCAGTCAAAAGACAAACTACGTCATCATAGAGGAGGCCATTTGCAACGAGCTCAGTCAGAATCGAGGATGTCGAATCAAAGACCTCCTGGACATCTCCAACGGACATGTAAATGGAGCGGTTAATGTTCCTTTTTTTAAATTAATGCAACATTATTTTTGTTTTCTTTATTGAAACACACTGTCTGTATCTGTGCATATGTACTAAACAAGTTATCAAGATGACAGATAGTCATGTTGTAGTCAAAATATTCTGAGGCAGCCAGTGTGGTAATCAAGTTAAACTCTTTTATTAGTTTCATGGGACAAGCAAGTGCATTTTTCACACAGATGGGTCTTTGTCAAAGCAACTAAGGGCAACAGAGTCAACAGTCATATACACAAATGAACATGTTTTGAGCTTAGATTTGAACATTGTCACAGTCGAGGCCTGTCTTACATCTTCAGGATTTATGCAGCTCACATCTTCCAGATCTGAGCTGCATAAAACTGAAATCTGATTCTGCATGTTTAGTTCTAACTCTGGCACCAGTAAAAGGTTGGTCCTTGAGATCCTAGATTACATGTGTCAAACACAAGCCCCGGGGGCCTGATGCGGCCCTCCACCCTCCAGGTCTTATTAAAAGGTTTACTTTAATCTTATGGGATTAATTTGGGTGTCTTAACCTAATGAAAGGTTTTGTCTGAAACTTAAAGAGCAAGTTGTTTTTCAGACTAATATAAATACTAGTAATTAAATATAAATTAAATAATTATACCAAAATCAAATTAGAGACTTATTTGTAGTATGTCAAAGAGTAGTATGGTTAATTTTAGTTACAACCGGCCCTTTGAGGACAACCACGATGCCAATGTGGCCCTTTGTCAAAATGAGCTAGACACTCCTATCCTAGAGGGTCCATAGGCACTAACAGTAGTCTAATCCAGGGGTTCCCAAACTTTTCAGACCGGGACCCACAAAATTTTTATGTAACCAACTCGCGATCCTCACAGCAAAATAAAAGGATGTCTTTAAAATTTTCAAGTTGGAAAACCATTCAAATTGGGCTAAAATGCATTTTTGTAGAATTATTGCTTTATATGACCAATTTCCAGTCAAATTGGATGCAAAAACTAGAAAAACAGACTAAAAAACAAGTAATAATTGTAAAATTATATCTTGTTGAAATCATCCCGTGACCCCCAGATTTGCTTTGCGACCCCCTGAGGGGTCCCGACCCCCACTTTGGGAACCACTAATATACTGAAAACAAATGCATGGATAATGCTACATTCCACTCAACTGAGAAATTTCCCAGTCGAACATTCCCAGTTCCAAGCTCAAAACAAAGACGTTTGTAAGATGTTAAATTATTTACCAGTTCAAGTGGTATTCCAGCTCATTTTTTTAAGTGGGAAATGGAAAATCTTCCATTTTCCAGTTACCTGCAATGCACCATTAGTCTCTCCAAGTCTGACTTGTTTTGTCAAAGCAGATATTACGGTAAGTTTATATAAATGGGTGTGACCAGAAGTGTAAGCATATGATCCTTTTTTTTAACATTTACTACCAAGCTCTTATAATGTTTGTGTTTAAAAACATTAGGCAATATGACTGATTTTCCTTGTTTCTTTCAGGTGGTGTATGACAAAGGCGAGATGTACTCGTTTTCTAAATACGGGAGATTCTGCAACGAGATAAAGATGAACTACTCTCCTTACACAAACTATTTCACTAGAGTTTTTTGGAACCGATCGTACCACGTTTATAAAGTCAACTCTGTCATCTCGTTCCAATACTGACCCCGGCCTCGTGCCTCGAAATGAAGGCACCAATCATCACACTTTTTTATAACTTCAGAGAATCAAGATGTCCACGTCGTACACACTGCATCTGAACTGAACATGGATATGAACTATGCCATAAGAATCATTGTACTGTTATAAGCCATGCATTGTCATCATGTGAATCTTTATGCAAAACACATTTTTGTTTATTATTACTTTATTCTTTTAAATATTTTATTTTATTGTGTGACTGCCTTAAAATGTGACTATATATATTTTTATTTTACAGGTTTTTGTTTGTTTTGTTTGTTTTTTACAGTAAATGGCTATACCTGGGCACTAAAATTACATCCAGGGCAGCTGATTGCAAAAGGGAAAATAAATAACTTTAATGTTTAAAAAAAGTAAGGACAAATTAGAGTGAATAGTTGATCATTGCTGCAATTTCGTTGAACCCCAATAATGCCTTTGAACTTGCCTTAAGCAGTTGACAAATATATCAGCCTTTTGCAGACAGTGGGTTTGTTGATTTTACTATCAGTATACAAGCCGAAGATATGGTTCTATAAATACAAAATATACTTTCTAAAACTAATCTGAGCTATGCTTAAATTGACCAGTAAGCGTTAAGGATTTTGCTATTATCGAGTTAAGTTATGAAGTATAATTTTTTTGTTTGTTTGTAGCTAATGCAAGGTATTTCATGTTGTTTGTACGAACACTGTTGCTGTATTGTGTTAAAGCATCTCATTATGTTACAGGGAGGGATGTTTTTGTGAATGAACCAAAATCACACACTTTCAGAGTACTTTATGCTGGTTTTGAAGTTACTCTCCTTCTGTTTACTTTGTCTTTCTGTCACGGCCTTATGTTGTGAGTCAAGTATTTGGTGCTACTGGTCCCAACACCGCCCTTTGCAAATGGCCATGTAGTGACTCAATATATGCAAATAAAAACAAAAAAATACTGATATTACTACAATGTGTATGTTGCTCAGTTTAATTTCTACAGATAAAAAAATAGGTTTAATATCAGTGGTGTTCATGTTTCATAAAAAAAACTTTTCAAGCAAAACAACACTTCCATTAAAAAATATGATTCTTCTTAAAATCTGATGACTTCCAAAAAACTAATAATAAAAAAATTAAAATGCCTTAGTTTTTAAAATGTATGCTTTAATTATTTCGCTGTAAGATGATGGCAATTTCTTCAAAATAATAATTATTATTATTTTGAAGAAATTGCCATAATATTATTATTATTAATAATAATAACAACAACAACAACAACAATAATAATAATAATAATAATAATAATTAAAAAAAAAAAACACGTAAAGTTATTTATTACGCGTCCGGTGCGTTGCCATGACGACGGAGCGGAACCGGAAACGCGGGACAGAATGAGCCGCAGAATGAAATATGTGAGCACGATTCTGTCTCAGTAGCTCATGTAGCCTCACGGTTATTTCAAGTTTAATTGTTTTTATTGCATTTTTATATCACTGTTTTTACGTTTGAGGAAAGGTAAGAATGTCCCTATTCTTGTGTATACCGTACGGCGCTGTGTGAGTAAAATAGCTTCAAATATTAGCTATGTTTTGGTTAGCATCAGACGAAACAGTGAGCGTGTTTTTGTTCTGATGAAAAGGACATTTATAATTAAGTCATGTGAAGATGTGCAGCGACTAACAATTAATGTCCCGAAGTGAAATTATGAAATAGCTTATTTTTATCTCATAATCAGAAGTTTAATTCTTTTTCTAAGCTTCCATCAGATGCTAAGTAAGTTAAATGTATTAATCTTAATTGGCAACAATATATGAAACAAATTCTTAGTTCTAGTCCAACACAACAAGCATGTTTTGCTATACATACATTTATTTAAACATGCTATACACAAGCTGTCAAAAATGATGATACAAAAGGATTTAAGCTAGTTAAGATTCAAAATACACAGTACGAATACTTTAATATTTACCTTTGTATGTTTTTGTTAATGTTTGCATTTAGAAGAAGATGAGTGCAGAGGCAGCTGATCGTGTGGCTGCAGTGAATAGTCGCCCTGGTACTCCTCTCCAGACATCATGGTTTGAATTTCTGTTGGATGCGTCTTTACTGGAAAAGCATCTTCAGAAACAGAACCCAGGTTAGTTATTCATGCCCTCAGATACTGTGCAGAAACATTTAAACTTTAGCACAATGACATAAGACTTTTTTTTTCTCTAGATCCCGTTCCAGTTCAGCTGATTGTGCAGTTTTTGGAGCAGGCCTCCAAGCCTTCAGTGAACGAACAGAACCAGGTTCAGCCTCCGGTCGACAACAGGAGAAATCGCACTCTCAAACTGCTCGCTCTGAAAGTAGCGGCTCATATGAAGTGGGACCTGGACGCTCTTGAGAAAGGGTAATGCAGCAATATTTATTGAACTTGCATTGAAAAATTATCAAGTTTCGAAATGTCTGTTTCTGTTACATTTGAATCTACTCAAAGTTTTTGTTATTTTGGGGATGCTACTTAATAAATTACAAAGTACTTTCTGAAATATCTTGTTGAAGTAAACTCCAAATGTGACTTGATTATATCTTGTGAGACTTTAGGTCTTACCTCTACAAACATCAAATGTTAATTGTATATCCTGTCACCATGTTTATTTATGTATTGATGATTATGACTGTCTTTCAGTTTGACCATTCCTGTGTTGAACATGTTACTGAACGAGCTGTTGTGTGTGAGCAAAGTGCCTCCAGGAGTGAAACACGTCGACCTGGACCTGTCCACTTTGCCTCCCACCACCGCAATGGCTGTCATTATTTACAACCGCTGGTCAGAAATGAATTAATATGTTATTTCCTTCTAAGTTTATTTTAAATAAATTTTTTTCAATTAATAATGACACACTTTTATCTTTATTTATTCTTTTTTTAGGGCTATTAGAACTATTGTCCTTAGTAGTTTTCCAGAGAAACAAACAAAACCCGGACCTCATCAAATGAACATGTGAGTGTCTAAAAGTAACAAATGAAGTGACTGCACTGATTCTGGTCAAAGTACTATTATTTTAAATTTAATAATGAAAAAAAGGAAAATTTGAAATTCACATTTTTCCAATATTGTATCACTTTAGGTTGAGTATTGTGCAACAGGAGAAGGAGATGACTGATAACATTTTGACTGTTGTGAGTACAGCTTACAACGCTAAAACATACAGTATGAGTTAAAGTAAAGTAATAATAACTATTAACCAAATGAACTCTCTTTCTGTGATGCCTTTAGCTAAAAGAACAGTCTGCAGACTCGATCAGCGTCCTTGAAGGAGCTCTGTGTCTGAAAAAAGACTTTTACGTTCACACCATGAGAACGCTGGAGCTACTGGCCTCAGATGCTGCCGCCAACGGAGAAACTGAATCATCTACAGCAGGACTCCGCATCAGCGCTGATGAGCTCCACTGCCAGGTTAGATCACAGCTAACGTGACCGCAAAAATGGATCAGCTACTGAAGGAATAGGCTCAATACTTCATACAGATTTCAATACCTAAATGACGATTTGTTGTCATGTCAGCTTACATTATTTCAGATAACACCTGAGATCTTTCTATAAATCTTAAGAAAAAGGTCAAAGTTTATGCTTTTGTCGTTCATTATTGATTAGTGTCTGATTTGTGATACATTTGACAACTGTAGAGTCTTCACACACACATAGGAAAAATGAACCCATAATTGTTCAGGTATAGCCAAAGTTATACCTATAGTTCCTTCACTGTGTTTTTTTTTATGAATTATTTTAGGCCCATTATGATTTGGGAGGCATTTTCTTTCAACAAGGCAGCACCGACCAGCCGGCTTATGTGAAAGCCAGAGATCACTTCAGACAAACTAAAGAACTGCTCAAAAGGTAGACTACACTTTATATTTTATGTGATGGATGTGAACATAGAGGTCAAAATCAAGACATTACATTTACATTTTACCTCTGTCAGCTGGATTCCCCGTTGCACGTTCATTTGGATGAGAAGCGTCTGACCGGATACTGGAACGCCTGCAGAGCTCTGACCGGAGACAGCGACCCCTCGGACTCTCAGGCCAGCCCGTACAACCAGATCAACAGTTTCATCAGAGCGCACAACTACCAGGTCAGAAAAGACTCAAGGCGTATTCACATTAATCCAAGGCTATAATTTCAGCCAGTGACTAGACTGAAAGAAAACATCTGAATTTGCAAATACAGAAATCTCAATTCTGTAAAGCTGTCACAACAGTTTTGTTTTATTAATGCATTTATCTTTTACACATACAGTACATACATATAGCATATAACAGCACAGTTTAAGCAGTTCAGTCTCAAAGGAATGGAATAATATTTTCTAATGCAGTAAAATGTATTTGGCCTATGAAATCATTTTTTCAGTAAACTCTTAATGTATTTTATATTGTGTTTTTTTACTTACAAAATTGCCACAAAAGCCATGTAAAGTTAAAAGGTCCAAGTAAAACTAACACAAGAAGGGTAAAAGGTCTTATGCTCCGAAGAAGACCTTTTGGTCAAAACGCTTCTTGTGTTAGTTTTACTTCGACCTTTTAACTTCACATGACTTTTGTGGCAATTTTGTAAGTAATGTTTTTTATGTTTGATGAGCACCTGGTTGTTGTACTCTCGTCGACCCAGTAGAACTAACTACTCTTGTTTTTGATTATGCTTTTTTTCTTCAACATACTGTAGTTACAATTTCTAAGAACAGTTCCAGCTAATGTTTTATGATTAAAATTAATTAAAACAGTCCCAATCTTAATCAGATTTCTTTGTATTTTCAGGCTGTAATTGAGTCATTCATTAAAGACAACATCACTCGCAGTTTGCCTACGCACTTCAGGAGATCGGTTCTCAGAGAGTTCATGTACAAAGTTCAACAAGGGTGAGAACAAAACTGCAGATAGTCATACAAATAGAAGTTTTTGTTCTGTTGGCTGTGTCTGTTTTCATATTGTTTTGTATCTGTAGTTTTTAAATCATATTGTGACTGGTGTTGTCAATCCCATTTGAAATCTTTCTAACCTTTGATTTCCAGTGAGTCTGGTCTGGAGGAGGTCTGTCAGAAGCTGTGTGTGTGCAACGCCGTCAGAGACACTTTAGAAGGAGAAGTCTTGAATGTGCGATTCCAGCAGCTGCTCCTGAGGCCCAGCAAACGAATTATCGACTTCATTTTGGAGGCAAGTTTAATCAACAACATAACACTTTATCACACATGCTAAATTTGTCTGTCTTAGTTATTTAATTTGTTCAAAATGAGTTTCTATATAGAAGTTATGCCGGTGACATCGCAGCATTCTAAATGTGAGTGCTGAGTGGCATCGATGCATGAGAGTTAATGAACATTTTCTCTTGTAGGAGTTCAGTAAACAGCTAAAACAGGAAAAATAAACTACAGTTTGATAACAAATTCAACTCACCACAAGTCTACTGAGCACTGGGTTTGTAACTTAAGTATAAAGAGAAAATCAAGTCAACAGTTGTAGCAAAGCAGATAAACAACAAGACTTTAGCTTCTCACATTTATCAGACATTGAAATCACACACAATTGAACTTATTACCTTTTTCCTTCTTAAAAAAAAAGTCCTTTTTGAGTCAGTTTGTTGCAGTAAAAAATGTCCTAAATCATCATCTGTTGTTAGCAGACAAGCCATTGCCACGTCAACAAAGAAATACATTGAAGAAATGCCACTCATTCTAAATGTTACTAAGCATTTGTAGAATAAAATGATGTCAGTGTGTAACATCTATTGTTTTTATATTTTTGTTTTGTAGGTTTGCTCAAGGTCATTGGAGAAGAACCCGACAGAAGCGCACAAAACAAACATGGGGTATCTGTTAAGGTAATTTTGATTTCAGTACTCTCAATTTAACTCTCAAAACCTTGGCCAGCATTATTATATGCGTGGTGAAGTACAAGTTAAAGGGAACCTATTGTGTTTTTGCGGTATATTTAGTAATAAAGAGAACATATGAAGACCAGTAGTTTAAATGTTCATTGTAAAACACAAAATGGATCTAAAACGGCTTCCTGCGCAGACTCCGTCTATTTGGTGTATGTCGAAACATCATGCTCATTTTCTATAGAGCATCCGTTGAGTCAGTTCTCAGATATGGAATCACCAGCTGGTCTGGAAGCTTACTTCTGGCATGGTGGCAGAGTGGTTAGCGCTCTGGCCTCACAGCAAGAAGGTCGCAGGTTCGATTCCCGCACGGCCCGGGACCTTTCTGTGTGGAGTTTGCATGTTCCTCCCCGTGTCTGGGTGGTTTCCTCCGGGCACTCCAGTTTCCCCACCAACTGATAACATGCATGTTAGGGAACACTTGGTGGTAGTCGGAGGTTGAAGTGCCTGGTGTTTAAGCGAATCGCCTCTGGTGAGCTGACCACTGAGTGGGGAGAGGGGGTTCATCACTCTATGAAGCGCTTTGTGACTCTGTCTGTGAAATGCGCTATACAAATAAAGATTACTTACTTACTTACTTGTGAAATCAAAAAGTCAAATTTTGTTTCGAACGGCGTTGAAAATTATGGGCAGTGCTGTCCCTCTGAGCCCTCAGGAACTTGAACCTTGAACCTGTAAAACTGTTGAACTGATTAGTTCCGCCTCTTCATTGCTAAGTTTTATATTATTATGCAGCAATTTTTGAATTACACATTTTGGAGTGGATAATGTGGTTAAATGACAATTTTGAATCCATATGTTGTACTTGGAATCTGAAGTAAAAACAGACATATCGGTGGGGATAGGTGGAAGGTGAAGACATGGATTTTCTGAGAACTGGAGCATCAGCTACAAGACAATACAAGATTATTCAAACATTCATTAATCAATTGAAATAAAACTTTGGGTAAACTAATTTTAAGAGAACACTGTTATAACATGGTTTAAAAAGACAGAAAAGTGATTTTTACATAATAGGTCCTCTTTATATATACATATATTTAGGCAAAACACTAGACTTGAGAAGATTGGCTGTTTAAGGAGACATTTTGATTAAATTCAGATGTTCAGTTTATCTTGAGGTCACCAAAACTGTAGGAGCAGCTTTTCCCTGTTTTTGTTGCGTTGCTTTTTTATGAGAACTTCAAGTCCATCTATAAGCATACATTACAAACAAAAATGTGCACTTTTATAACAATAGCAAATAAAATAAAATACAGTATTATGAGCCTGTTTGGTGTTTTGCTAATCTAATTAACATACATTACACTCAAATTGTAAACTTGATGATTTCTTGCATTTGTTTGGTCTTGTTCAGAACTCTGTGCGAGAGTTTGGAGGACCAGTCGTTGGTCTTCTTGGTCTCGTCTCACAAACTGTTCGCTGAGCTTCTCAGTGAGGACCAGAGGAAAGTCCTGATGGAGCAGATGAGAAGGAAATCGGCCACAGTCAACCTCAGCGCCAAGCCACTGCCCTCCTTCTACGACATTCCAGGTACAACACTATTATGAACCTTTGCTTGATTAATACAACACATCACAACTCATAAAAATGCATCTTTTAAAAGCTGTTTGTAGTAATAAGGTTCATGTGTTTTGTTGTATATTTCTTGTATTCGTGTCTCCCTTCAGCCTCAGCGTCAGTGAACATCGGGCAGCTCGAGCAGCAGCTGATTTTGTCCCTGGAGCCGCGGAGAATCAGACAGATCCTGATCGAGCTTCATGGGATGGCAGAGCGCCCCTTCTGGAGAGTCAACAGCAAGGTCCGAGCTCACATAAACCACTAAAATACATTCTTTGGGCAAAACTGTATTAAAAGTACTAAAGTTGTCTGACAAAGAAATTATATGAAGATGAGTCACTTAGTTAAATCTACAGAAAGCATATTAATTAACGTGATATTGTGTTGTTTTTCCAGTGGGAGGTCCCTTCAGATTACATTAATGTGATTCTCGGGATCAAAGACAGTTTGACCAAAGACCTGGTTTATATCCTCATGGCTAAAGGACTGCACTGCATCTCCATAAAGGTCTGCATATGTCACTTATTTTACATCAGCAAAAAGTGCACCATTATTCACCATTTACAATCAGAGCAAACTAGACTTAAATTAACCGTATATAAGATTATGATTTCAGATTTCATAAACCCATAAGTGTCACAGGTACAAGGTCAACATGTCCAAATGCACTATTACGTTTACTGGAAGTCATTTTAAATTAAATTAATTAATTAATTAATTAAATTAAAGAGTTTTTCTTAATTTAAACCATGAGTCAGGAACATGTTTGAGTTTGAACTGATGTTGCACCAGGTCACAGACACAACGTCTGACTCATGCACTTGTTTCCACACAGTTCTCACCAGTCTCTACTCACTTTAGGTCTAAAAGTAATTGTTAATACTAAACCAATGCATGTATGGGGCTGTTTCACTATCTGGCAACACAAGTTCATTTGCGATTGTAACCCCCTTTTTTTTAAACCACTAGTTGTGCATCTTGCATACATCCTTTATTTAATGAAGCTCACCCCATAAACTCCATCCACAAACACATTTCAAACACAGCAAACTTTTAGAAAACCACTGTGGAAAGAGAAAATGAGGGCTGTGTGTTAGACCAGCAGTGTGATTAGTTTGGCAGCAGGTGTTGGTTGAGTGGACAATATAAGCTGACGTCAGATTGAGTCTAGAAAAGACATGGGCCTTTGCATTGAGACAGTCAGTTTCTGACTATTACTGACTATAATTTGCTCAATTTGCACAAATACTGCCAAAAATAGTAGGGAATACTAATTAAAGTCAATATACACAGTTAAACAACCAAAAAAGTTGTTTTGTCTTTAGCTTGACTTTAATCTCATTACGTGGCACAAAACTTCAAAATAAAAATTGCAACTGAATTCCGTTCTAGTACTACTCTATTCAGTTATATTTATTGCTTCTATGATCAAAATTGTTTAGTGTGGTCAGACATTGACACATCTGTCAACTGTCATCTCTAAGGTGTGTTGTTGAGAGGAAGTCTAAGGCAACTGATACTAGAGAAGTAGATTAAATAGTGTCAAGCCTGAATATTGCATTGTAATGTGCGAAAAAACTAATATTTTTGTTTCAGAAACAAGTCTTATAAAAATTATGTTTTGTGGTTTTACCACATTTGAATATTAGATTTCTTTTTCTACACTACAAAAAAATAGAGACAAGTACAAAATTTGATTATCTTGACTTGAGATAATTTGACTGTGTTGTCTAGTAAAATTACCTGCCAAGAAAACTTCAGTTGACCTACATACATGTTTTCAGTGGTGGGACCCGTAAATAGCTTTGCTTGATTCAGATGATATAAGTCCAAAGAGTTAAGTAGCAGAACCAGAAAGTCATGTTCCACTGGTAAAAAATTTTACTTGCCAAGTCAAACATCATCATTTTTGCAGTTAATTGGAATATTTATTTAAACTGAGTGGTGGACTGACACTATTGTGATTTCTTTTTTATTTTACTCTGTTGACAAAATATTTATGCTTGATTTGTTGTCAGGACTTTGCTCACGCGCGTCAGCTGTTCTCGGCCTGCCTGGAGCTGGTCACAGAGTTTTCTCCTAAACTGAGGCAGGTGATGCTGAACGAGATGCTGCTGCTGGACGTGCGCGCTCACGAGACTCAGACAGCAGAGGGCAGCAGAGAGCGGCCGCCCTCAGACCTGGTCAGCAGAGTCAGAGGATACCTGGAGATGAGGATTCATGGTAATAACTACTTCTTTAATGCAGTAAAATGTAGTGGACATGATCATATAAGAGTGTACTTAAGATTGTGTTTTCACCCAGTTTTTACTATAGTTTATGAATGTATTTTACCCAGAAATTGATTCTGTGCACAGAACGTAAGTTGGTTGTTTAAACTGTATTTAAATTAATTTTACACACCGGTTCACCACTTTTTCAGTTTGTTTTTGCAGGGAATCTTAATCTTTTTGACCTTGAGGCCTGAATATTTATATACAAAGTAATCTGGGACCAATCTAATACTATCTTTGGGCCACACAATGAATGTATACAGAGAACTGTTTTCTGTTTGTGATTGGACATTTTTCCTCTGAACTGCAATTATAAACATTCAGCCTAAAACACTTCACTGGACTAGATCTGGACTTTATCCAAAGTTTAAATATATTTGTTTGTCATTGCACTACAGTACATGGACACAACAGTTATTACTATTATTACTGTGTTTACTTTGCAGCCAATACTGTAAAGGAATTTAATACCTAAGATTTAAAATATGTTTTTTGGAGTCTGGAAACGTAGAGCCTAGAGAGTTGCTGAGTTGCTACTTTGGCACTAAAGGTTCAAAATCGTTCATAAAAAGGGATCCTAATTCCTTTATAATAAAGCATTTTATCTAAATACTTTTAATTAGGTATAAAGATGTCACAGAAATGTCAAACTAAAATGGAAAAAATAATTTAGAGGGTTCTATCATCTGTAGCTATCATAAAAGAAAAGCACTGAAATTACATCATAAATTAAATACTTTCATTGCCTAGAGCTAGCTCCAAATGTATATTAACCTTTTTTTTTTTAGATAAAATTTGGGATGGTTTCCAAAAAGTTAGTCTGAAACCTCTGGGTTGTATATACATAAAAAAAGGGATATTTGCTTTAACACAGTCCCACTCTTGTTTGGTTAGGACATAGAAAAAGCTGAGCTAATGTATGTGTGAATAAGTTATGGAAATGTTCACAATTATTTTAGAAAAGTCATGGAAAGTCATAAAATACAATCCGTACAAACCCTGTTTATTGATTAAGGGAGATTTGAGTTACATTCAAAGCCATTTTGAGTGTTATTAGATTAATTAGTTTTTGAAATATGATGAATTGCTTCTGGAAGACAATTTATTTGAAATATTTTCAAAATGACACAAATGGATTTACTAAATAAAGACCTATTTTAAAACCTTCTGCTCAGACATGACTTAAAATGTGTTTATTGTTAAGTTGTTGAATACATTTGCAGTATATTTTTACATTAAAATAGGTGCACATACCTAGATATAATGAACATCAACCTACTAATTTCATTTTTGCTTCTCAGATCTCCCGCTGCGTCAGGTCGTTGGAGAAGAGTGCGTCGCCTTTATGTTGAACTGGAGAGAAAACGACTATTTAACTCTGCAAGTGCCGCAGTCTTTGGTCATGAACAACCCTTATATCAAGGTAAAAACATATTATATTAAAGTATATTATTGATGCTGCTCTAGTGTTAAGCCTCCTCTTGTGTCGTAGCTGGGTCAGTTGCTGGCGTCCACGTGTAAAGAGCTTCCAGGGCCGAAGGAGAGCAGACGCACGGCCAAAGAGCTGTGGGAGGCCGTGGTTCAGATCTGCAGCGTCTCAGTTCAGCACAAACGCAGCAGCGACGGACGAGTGGGTCTGATCAAACACAGAGAGTCCTCCATGGGCATCCTGCACAGGTGAGTGAGCACTGGGGTTAAATCAGAGAGAAAATGTTTTGTTTTTATGGCAGCATGTTGTAGAAAGCATTTTAACTAGGAGAAGGACTGGGTAATAATTATGTCACATATCTATAATGTGTCCGGTCAGAGATGTATTGTTTTTGTGGGAAGCTACAGGTTATACTTTGGTTCATTCACCAGTTTGTTTGTCACAAGTCAGTCACAGCAGATCATTGCTCTTCTGATATTTGAACAAAAAAGAAAATAACATAAAATTATATTTTCCTTAACACAGATATGTTGTTGAAGCATCTATTGAGTAGCAGTGTCAAGATTATTAGGTTAATCGATAATTTTGATTATTTAGATTGCAATATAATCATAAGAAGAAATTAATGATGATCGTGCCAATTCATTTAGATGAGCAATACACAGTTTTGGCATTGACTAAGTTTGTGAAAAAAAACACACACACACACATTTTAGTGAAGATATGACAAATTCTAGACAAAAGTATTTTTGGAAAGTAAATTTGGGATTTTGTGAATCTTGGATTTAAAATTCCAAATCTCGAAATTTGCTAAATCTGTTTGCGGCAGCAGAAGGTCAAATAATAGATGCCATTACCAATAAAGTGAAGTAAAGCATTTTGGGGGCAAGAGGCCGTTTTTTCTACTAGTAACACTGGACTTTGCCATGAAATATTTTTATGATAGTTGCAAATGAAACAAGCACTATTTCTACAAGTTTTGATTTATCTGGGTTTATTTTTTTTTTTTTTTGCAACTTTTTTCTCTTAGGAGCAAATTTATCACATTCATCAAGAAACTTCGAGTAAGTACATTTAATTAAGACAGATTTTTAACACAACTAATCTCTGATCTCTTTTTAAGTAGAATTCCATTGTATTTTAATTTTTTTTCCAGGAGCCACTAGTTTTGACGACACTCATTTCTCTGTTTGTGCGGCTCCACAGTATTGTCAGAGTAAGAACAAAAGACTAAAGTTTTAAAATGTTCTCATCTGTGTCTACTCTGCACTGGCTCATTTTTCTAATATTTATAATTATTCCAACAGGACGATATTGTGAACGAAGTGACCGCTGAACATCTCTCAATCTGGCCTTCGACTCTGGCAAAGTAAGTGAAGAAACTGCAATAAAATCAGTTTATTTTGACTGTGTTTTGTGCCTTTTGTATGATATTTTTCTTGATTATTTCAGCATTCAGGCCGTGGACGTTGAAGCTGTGGCTGTAACGGTGAAGGAGCTGGTCTCGTACGCTCTCACCTTAAACCCAAACAACCAGTCGTGGCTCATCACACAGGCCGACATTTACTTTGGTGAGAGATCACATGGTTTATATAGAATTATGTGTATTCATGTTAAAAATTGTTGCTGCTAATCTGTGTATAGTTTGTTTAAACCAGGGGGAGTCAGCGATTTTTGTCATTTGCCAAAATTAGTTGATCTTTTCCTTGGCAGGGCAATTTCTTAGGATCCGAACATGCTTTTAAAACAAATATTATTTAACAATGAAATAGCTCAGATTAATAAAGCCTTTTAAACTTTTATTGTATGAAGACAAGAGTGCCTTGGGTTTGCCCCCCTTGCTGTGACTCAAACTTAACTAGATGTAAGATTTCTTTGAGCATTTTTGGAATTTTCTTTTTAGGGCAAAGTATTACTTTGATGTGTGGTGAGGGCCAAACTTAATTTTGTGTTGCAATTAAAACATTTATTTGCAAAGCGATAATGATTACATTCTCTTTTAAAGCTGAACTAAGCAACTTCAGTGGTAGTGCTCCCCCTACAGCTCTCCTGTGTAATTAAATTAGACAACTTAATCATAACTTATTATTTATTTATTTTCCAATTTTGGGGGAACAGCAAAAAACATCTAAGCACATTTTCAATTGCTAAATAAAAAAATCAGAGCCATTTTCAATTGCTAAATAAATGAATCAGAGCCAGGGTTTCTCAGAACACAATTTGAGTTGGTAATGTGTTTGGAAGGGGCGAGGAAGAAGGTTGCAGTTGCTGTAGTTTCTCTTGGAGACAGTGAAAAGAGGCATGCTTCAAACGTCCCAAAATAAATATGTGACCATCATCACGGATACTTACAAAGACATTTAACAAGGTTAAAAATGTTACTTGGTTCTGAACATGTTTGATTTTGTCTCCTTTGACTGTCTTTGTAACACAAAATTTAATCAAATAGCACAGTCTTTTGAACCTCCTGAAGGGCTGGATTTGGCCTGACTCGTTCAAACAGCATTATCTTTCTGTTATGAGTCTGGTTTTTCCCGTTGCAGTGACAAACCAGTATTCGGCTGCTCTGAACTTCTACCTTCAGGCTGGAGCTGTGTCCTCGGACTTCTTCACTAAACATGTTCCACCCGACGTTTACACAGATCAGGTAAGATACTTTTGCTTTTGTTTATTGTGGAATCTAACTGTACTGCATGCATAATCTGTCAAAATGTACTTGATCATTTACATTTGTGTTACTGTTACTGATTGCCCTCTTGTTTTGTCAGGTGCTAAAAAGGATGATCAAATGCTGTTCAATGATGAACTGCCACACACAGGTAAATATTTACTGTATTGTTCAGTATTTAAAAGATATTTTAGGTACAACACAAGATTGGGTCCAAGGATAAGACAAGATGAGAGTTTGACAAAACACCTGGACAAAAGGGTGATAGAAATAAAATCTTTTATCTTATTCTAGTGACAATTATAGTGCTTTCGTCATGTATGTATTCATTTGTAAATGCAGCTCTCAAAAACGCATATTTTTATTCGAGAGGTGTTTGGCTGTAGATGTCTTTTGTCCCGCCCACCATAGAGATTATATTATATATTATATGTCTATGCCGCTCACCTCTCGCTACAGGCCGGTAGAATCTCCGTACAGACCGGACTTCCATATTTGGCAACTCTTGACTTTTCCCAAAGCTGTAAACGTACCCAAAGTAGCTGTTCTAACCATCACTCACTTTTGTCATATTTGGCATTATCCTTGGTCAAGTGTTGGCCTCACATTTTTAAATTCGGTGCGGCACAGCTAAAATATTTGTTGTTGTAATTCAAAATATGAATGAATCTTGTCAATGATGAAAATCACCAGTTAGTACATTTGTGAAATTACCTTTTTAGATATTTTTAGGCTAAATGCAATGTTATTGATAATGGAATAACAGGTTCTTTCCCACCATCTGGTCTTATGACATCGTCTTGTACTTGAACAGGAACACACCTGTGGCAGAACTGCTTTTTGGAATTACTAATTCTGTAGAAGAGTAAAAATAATCTTTTTTAAATTTCAATCCCAGCTAAATGTAAAGAAATTATTGATTTGATTTGATACGTTTATTTCGAACATAATAAAACAAAAACAAAACTATATATACAGCTTGTATATGTACACATTAGTACATTTGTACATTTGAAAGTCCGAGAAGGAGTGTGTTGAAGTGCAGACTTACTGTATTTACACCCACCCTGTTTGAATTCTCAGTTTACATGTACATGACACAATTACAAGTCCTTACAAGTCTTAAGCAAAATTTAAGAAATATCAGACTCTGATACATAGAACATCAGCTATTCCAGAGAAATAATACTCATAACACACACTAATTTTAAATACTATCCTCAGCCTCATACACTGCAATTATAGTTTTTCTTTATAAGATATTTTAAATGTGAAGACTGTGTTACATCGTTTAAGCTCATCCTTCAGATCATTCCACAGTGTTTCCCCTGTGATAGAGATGAAGCTTCTCCTGGTGGTTCTCACAGCTGGAGTTTTAAAATTCATTCGACCCCTCCCTCAGTTTATAGCCCTCATCCTGCTGACAAAAAAAATCTCTCGACACATTTCGGTAAAAGATTATTCTTAGTTTAGCTTATTTTCTGCTTGTTTGTTCAATTCTCTGGCAGTTCATTTTATCTCTTGGAATCTTGTCACAGTCATTGTTACTGTTTTAGATTTTGCCCTCTTATATTTAATCTCTTATTTTACTCACAGGTGGCCGTCCTTTGCCAGTTTTTAAGAGAAGTCGACTACATGACGGCCTTCAAAGCTCTTCAAGAACAAAACAGGTAAAATTAAAAAAACTTCCTCTTGTCAAATTTTTCTTCAAGTTTGACACTGACTTGTTAAACTCTCCTCAGTCACGACGCCATGGACTCTTTCTACGACTACATCTGGGACGTCACCATCCTGGAGTATCTCACACGTATCCTTAAAAGTTCAAACTCCACACACGACAACAACTATGTCCTTCTACCTAAAATGTCTACCAAGAAAATCTGAAAATGTTCCATCTTTGACTTTCACTTCAGACATCCACCACAAACGAGGAGAAGCAGAGAAGAGACAAATTGCCGTAAGACACTTTTAAATCCTTAAGTTTGGTTAAATCTAAGGATTGAGTGGATTTTTTTTTTTGAGTCAATAACTGAAGCCAATAACCGATATTTGGTGTCTCACTGTGGCTGATAACCGATATATGACATTTCATTGTGGCCGATAACCGATATTTGCTCTCCTGCAGTGGCCGATAATTGATATTTGTGTCCCCCTTTGTGGCCAATAACTGATATTAGTTCTCCCTTTGTAGATGATAACCGATATTTGTGTCTCGTTGTGGCCGCTAACCGATATTTGTTGGCTCTCTGTGGCCGATAGCCGATATTTGGTGGCTCTCTGTGGCCGATAGCCGATATTTGGTGGCTCTCTGTGGCCGATAGCCGATATTTGGTGGCTCTCTGTGGCTGATAAATGATATTTGGTGTCTCGATGTGGCCAATAACCGATATTTGGCCGGTATTTTATATCATATATTTAGAATAAAAAAACATAAGGTATGCTACTGGTTTCTTAGAACAGAAATTCGGGTCGGGAATGTGTTTGGAAGGGGCAGAGAGGAAAGTTGCAGTTGCTGTAATTTCTGCTGGAGACGGCGAAGAAAGCTAACAGGTGCTTCAAATGTCCCAGTACATAAGTGACCATCATCACAGAGACTTACAAAGACATTTAACAAGGTTAAAATGTTACTTGGTTCTGCTTTAAGAACATGTTTGATTTACTTCTTCTTGGACAGTTTTTGTAACACAAAATGTAATCAAATAGCACAGCCTTTTAAAGAGGCGAGGGTTAGCAGTTCTGCCATTTTACACAGGAAGTAAATGGACCAGTTTATATTTCTAAGCTGTTTTACAAACTAAGCTAAATATAAATTTCTGATCTACATATGTTATAGTTTATTCCTAAATACATACAAAATAAAATGCAATAGGTCCTCTTTAATATGTCAAAAACTGGTTCTCATTTGGAGGAGAGAGTGAAGTGTTAGTAAGAGAAAACAGATTTGTCTATTTGGGTGAAATTGTAACTGTAATGTCAACATTTAAAGAATCCCCAAAGACAAAAATGTCCAAGGCAGTTATTTCCAGTTATTTTAGAAAACATGTAATCTTGTTAATTTTCATTTTTGCTCTGTAGCTTGTTCAAAATGACTTTTTTTTCAGTGTCTCTGGTTTGGTGATTGCCTTAATTCTAATTGTGACTTCTGTGTTTAAAATTTGAACCTTGCAGAACACCTGATTTTTAAAACTAATCACAATGCTTAATTAAAATCTCAATTTGATGTTAAGCCAAATTTCTCAGCCCTACTTTATCAATACAGATTTGTAAAACAAGCATCTCTTTAGTTGTTTTATCTGACAAGCTGCTCTGAACAATCAAAGTAAATCACAAAGGCTTTTAACGTTTACTTCTCTATCTTACTGTGTCATCAATTCACCCTTACGCAGAATTTATTTCCTGTTTTTGTTTTTTTCCAGGTCAAAGCGATCGGACAGAGCGAGCTAAACACCAGTAATCCTGAAGAGGTGCTGCAGCTCGCGGCTCAAAAGAGGAAAAAGAGATTTCTACAGGCCATGGCCAAACTGTATTTCTAAAACAAAAAAAAACTATGTGGGATTGTACATTTATTTTGTGTTAAAAAAAAAAATAAACCTCTTTGTAATTTTTAAATGCTTCGTCTAACGGGCTATAAAATTTTACAAGTCAGGGAATTTTAGAATGTTAGACTGAATGAACAAAGTATTAGTGTATTCTAAAAAAACTATTAAGTGAATGATGGGACTTGTTTTGTGACATGAATAATGGGTTTGTTGAGCACTGATAATTGTTTCCCCGTAGTTCAACACAATAGGTGAAGTAAAGGAGAACCAATGAGCAATAGGACTCAGGAAGGGACAATGGTTACCATGGAAATAATGGCAAATCTGCCAGGTCAGGCTGGCAGTACTTCTGTTTATTTTATTCTGTCCTGCCCACTTTTCTTGGCATCGGACTTCCGGTTTAGCTACAGTTAGCCTAAATAATTAACATAGACATTTATTTATTTATGCAAGGCGAACATAATGATACATAAACAATAACAATATTTTTTTTTAAAAAGCCTTGGAGGAACCCAATAAATTGCATTATCAGAATCAGTGCTGTCAAGCAATTAAAAATTAAAGAGCTTAATAATTATGATCTATAATTAATTAACCTAATGAATCTATTTTAATCTCACCTAAAAGTGTTTTTGTTTTGTTTTTATCCAATTTAATTAATTACATTATTGTTGCAGATGGAAATATTAATATATTGCAAAAAATGAAGACTTTAGGAAGTCTTTTGTTGCAAAGTTGAACAACTCTTATGTCACTTTGGACATAAGGGTTGTTCAACTCGCATATGGGTAACTCCACACTAAACTGTACAATAATGTTACGAAGGGTCCATTTTTAAATTGTTGATTTTCATTATATTTTCACCGTGCTTATGAAGGTATGGCCTTAGGCAATCAGAAAAAAAAGATAAAAAGATAACTCACTCAGTTTTCAGATTTTGAGAGAGTGTTGAAGTACGGAAAAGACACAACTGTTTGGACGTAACAAGGACACCAAATTGAGCTCTAAACTACATCTTATGAAAATATCTTCATCACAAAATACTGTTAAAATGAATATTTGTTACATTTAATAACAAAATATGATGTCTCTAAGCAATTTGTTGTGTCATTATTTAGCCCAGTACTTATACTCATGTTACACGAGGAACTACATCTGAGTACATTATCTTTCAAATTGTTTAAAATCAAAAGAAATGTTTTCAAGCAATTTAGCCTTGTCAAAATATTAAGTCTGTGCCTGTAAGATCACAAAGAATATCAAATCTGTTTATTTCATCATGCTAACAGAGAATTAAAGCTTATAGTGCAAATGTCTGTTGGACGTAACATGGACACCATACTTGCTCATTGTATCTAGAGCCAATCATTAACGTGATACTATCAGGTAATAATGAATAATAATTGAATTTGAATGAAAGTTCAAGGTGTACTTTCTTGTTTATTGCAAATAGAAAAATCCAATTCAAATATTTCAACTGTATGAATAACAATTATTTCATCTTTCAGAGGGAAGGAAAGAAGAGAAGGAAGGATACCAAAAGTCAAAACATCGGAATCTGTGTCGAAACTGAAAAAAAAAAAAAAAATGGATCGGTGCATCCCTACTAAATAAGTTCTAGCTTGATTGCTATGAAGCAGCTAATGTAACTCCTTCCTAAGCTTATTATATTTTGTTTCTATAGACTGAAATGTGCTTTCCTCAAGAGTAAATGGGCCACGACCAATTAGCTTTATGGGTCCACAGAAAACCCACTCTGTGGTGATAATGTCTTGGTCTTTCCTTTTAGGCCAATCAAATAGGGATGCACCAGCTTTGTGCAGGAATGTGAATTTATACAAGCCGGAAGGATCTGTAGTCAGGGCGCGTCCCAGGTAAAACTAGCGGGAGAAGTAAACAGCGTCCCTTCATTCTGAATCTTTTTCTGCCTAGAGACTGACACACTTTGTTTCAACCAATCAGAGCTAGCTCAGTGTTTCTTAAACACTTTATCAAAAAGTAGATTCATAAGGACCACCTAATCTACAGACCCGGTTTACCAGACCAGATTTAATACATTGCACAGATTTACTGTATTACTTTTTAATAAACTAATTATGTAGGCCTATAATAAAAATAAATGACAGGTTAAGCTATTTCATTTTATTTCAAAATGTTCTGGACGAGACGTCAAAGTTAATTTTAATAATAATAATAATAATAATCATGATAATATTTTTAACTAAATATAAAATTCATTTAAGACTGAGAACGTTAATGAGATGAGTGGTGCTTAAGTAAATGACAGGAGATCCGTGTTTAAGGCACTTTCTCTCACTTTTGCAGTCAAGTTATTTATTGTGCAAAATTTTCAATAAAGAGTGACCTATACTTAAGAGTTTGATTTTGGTCCGTGTTGCTTGTTTAACTGAAACTTGAGGGCCCTCCCTAGGAGATTTTGGCTAAAATAGGTGTAATTTCCTGCATTCTGGAGTATGCTGAGCTCTTCATACGTCTCCTTTAAAATGACCCTGCTCTTCCCAGCGCAGAGACGTGACAGGCACAGAGCCTTTACGCAGCAATGACAGAGCAGGACCTCTAAACACACCAACTTGGATCAGGACTTCAGGACTCACCCTTAACATCACTTTTACATGTCCTGTGTCCCGGGACAGTGAATTAAATGTGTCGCCTGTCCCGCGTAAGCTCCGCACGCGCGCCCGATTGAAATGAATGGAATTTTTCAGTGAAGTCAGAAACAATCATAACTCCGTGAAAATAAGGTCTATCTTCGTAAAATAAAAAGTGGATGAAAGCTTGTGAGTAGTAGAGTGTCACTGTGGACTTCAAAACTTTCACAAAGGGCGAGATTTTTATGTTTTGGCTTAATTGGGCGAGGTCAGTTTAGTTACAGGCAGCAGCTTTACGCACGTCTCTCTCTCCGTCTCGGGTGCCTATGATGAGGATCTGGGAAACAGACAGAGGGAGAGAGAGAGACTGGTGCGTTTGAAAAGCGACTTGCGGCAAATTTGAGAATGGCAGGGGCCAAATTCGTCAGCTTGTGATCTTCACTCGTATTAAAAAAAAGGATGGGCGCATGGGCTCTTTACAGTGCTGGGCTCCATGGCTCAAGCCACGTTAAGCCCGTGCGTTACGGAGTAGGTTTGTGGGGCAGGGCCGGGTTCGGGCCAAGACGTAGAGCCGCATGAACACGTTTGCTCCACAGATGATTGACAGCTGCGCCAGAATACAGCGCAAAGCCCCCGCGGTGACAAAACGGGAGTGGATGAAGTCGCCAATACGGCGTGAGAAGTGACAGCGCGTGTATGATGTGGAGCGAAGACAAAGAGAGGCAATTGTATTATATGTGCATAAAAGAAAGAAAGCGCGCACTTTATATTACACGGGCAGTGATAAAAGAAGAAAAAATAAAGAGAGAGACGTGCGGTAGAGAACGCGCTTTTGGTTCCGGAGAAACACTGCAATCATGTGATTTTTTTTATCAAGACCACCACGCAGATTTTGGACACAAACTTACTGGAGCTATTCTATTTACAATACTGGGCTTTTTGTTTCGTCGTTTCTTCGATTTAAAAAGGTAAGACGTCTCGCCTATATTGGCCTCACGCGTAAACGAAGCGAATGTTATTTTTAAGTGGTTTTCAGCGTGAAATATTAAATAGGCCTAATTACACACGATGAAAACCACATAGCCTATACATGACAACAATGTAGCTAAATTCTCAAAGACTTTTGATTAGAACATCCCGTATGTTCATTCTACAGACTCTAAAATATGTATTCTACAGATTATTTGATTTCTAAGTAAGCCGTAACAAGAGTCAACATAGTGCTTTGTGTCCATTCGACCCCTTTTTGGCGCTTATGTGCGGCAACAACTAGACACACTTCCACTAATTATGCTAAAACAATCGCTGAAAACAAGCTCTTTGGCCGACCTAATGTTTCATAAATATAGCAGCAAGATGTTTTAAGCAATCGACCGGAAAGCTTGAAAGACGTAACGATTCTTTGGACGTAACAACTGAGGACACAATTAAAAAATCATACCTCTTTTGTCATCGAGAGCGCGAAGGCCCGCCACTGCTGTATGTAAATTACCTTGTTGAGGCCAGGCGACATGCTGACGCCGTACTCTGCCGTAAGCTCAAACACACACTTTTTTTCCCCTCTTTGGACGTAACAGCGAAAATTGACACGAAACACTTCCAAAACTTTCAAGGCAGCTGTGGTGGAATGTTCACAATATCCCCACTTGTTATTTGGAGGATTGATTGCCGGTTGATTGTCGTAGTTTTGTAACATCATAGTGTTTTTGTGCGGACAATATACAAAGCTCCAAACACTAGTTATGGACGTAACTATCACATGACACCATGTGTTACGTCCACAAGGCTTATTTTTGTCTTCAATCACAGAAAAACAGTTTTGTGTCATGGGAAATCTGTTGATTAAAATTAATTATTAACATGTCCCCTCACTGTTAGCCACGTTGCAATCTTCACTGCCCTTTTTATAAAGCTGTTCACAAAGCTTCAAAGATGGCATGTCCTGTATGTAACATTTTAGTGTCCAAAATTTTGCACTTTTTTTGAACAGATGTGCATTTTTCTTAAAATGTTTTTGACCTGGTCATCTCATATTATCTTATGTATATCTACTAAGTACAAACCATTAAAAAATAATAAGTTGCAAATATATTTGTTTCAAAAATGTATTTTATGGCTGCTGGAAGTAAGGTGTGATGCTTTGTACAGTTTAGTGTGGAGTTACCCATATGGAAACGAAGTTAAAGATTTCAAAATAGATTAATGCGAATTTAAAAAAAATAACACTTTAGAATAACTACAGAATAATAGGGCTTAATAATTCATTAATAACACCTTAATAAAGACCTAATTCAATATGAACAAATGATTAATTTATATATGAAAAGCTTATTAATGCTTAGTAACTACTTAATTACTCCAAATCCTGCCCCCTAACCCTAAATCCTAACCTTCGATCCTTAGTTAAGTAGTTACTAAGCCTTAATAAACTTTTTCATTAATTAATTCACCATTTGTTCATGAATAATTAAGGCTTTATTTATGATTTATTCATGGTTTACTAAGGCCAATTAAGGTGTAGTTAATATAAAGTGGTACCTATAAAAATTAACTCTATTAATATGTCTGTAATTAATTAATCACAATTAATGCACTAATTTGACACCCCTATTTTTTATTATTCAAGACATCTAGTACATCTAAGAAATGTACAAACTGGGATAAAATGTGCATAATTTAAGCAAAGTTTTAAATATCTTCTTTCGGTTTTAGTAAAATTAAAGTTAGAGATGTCTCCAAACAGCATCTTCTTAAAACAAATTCCTTACAGGGTTTCCACAAGGCATTAAAACATTTACATTTTATTCATCACATCACGAAAACCCACTGTTTCCCTCTTATTATTTTAAGTGTAAACGCAGAATACAACAGTGATCCATGACAAGCGGCATCCTTTCACTGAGCCTCGTTTTATCATTGTCAAAGCCTTGAATTTCACTTCCTGTCGAGCGCCGTCAGAAAACAAAAGAAAAGTGCAGCCGCGTTTTGTTCACAGACGCACAGAGATCACTCAAACTGTCATTACGCGAGACGACATGGAGCTTATCAAAGGCTTTTTACTTCTGCAGATCTGCTTCAGCTGTCAAGGTAACACACTTTTATACTGTTTTTAATTAAGCTGAACTAATTATGCTGCTTTTAATGTTCAACCTGCACTTTTATTTATTATATTGTATATTATTTGATTCATTATTTATGTCTGTGGAGAGTTTGCAGTTTATTTTCTGAATTAGTTTAGAGTCAAATCATTGCCACATTGCTCCTACTACTAATATAAGATTAATATAAACTTTCACAGGCGGCATGTGGGAGGCTTTAGGGCATTCTTTATGAATGTAGGTGGATTTCATTGTGGAATATTAAAGCTAAATGACCATGATTTCAGGCAGCAGGAGGTTTTTGACCAAGCCTCACATAAGTTGATTTTAGGGGGAAATGCTTAACAACTCTGAGTAAAGACAAGCATTTTGGTACCACTTTATAATAACTACACCTTAACTGGCCTTAATAAACCATGAATAACGAGTAAATAAAACCTTAATTATTCATTAACAAATGGTTAATTAATGAGTGAAAAAGTTTATTAATGCTTAATAACTAATAAACTAAGGACCTAAGGTTAGGATTTAGGGTTAGGGGCAGGATTCGAAGTAATTAAGTAGTTACTAAGCATTAATAAACTTTTTCATCTGTTAATTAATCATTTGTTCATGATAAATTAAGTTTTTATTAAGGTGTTATTAATGATTTATTAAGTCTAATTTTTTGTAGTTCTTCAGAAGTGTTACCCCCCCTACAGACTAAAACCTTTAATTATTCCTGAACAAAAGGTGAATTTATAAATAAGAAAGTTTATTAAGGCTTAGTAACTACTTAATTAAGGAATTAAGGTTAAGAAAATGGATTGTAGTAATGAAGTAGTTACTAAGCCTTAATAAACATTTTCACGTATAAATTAGTTATTTGTTCATAATGAATTAAGTCTTGAGTAAGGGTTTGCTAATAGTTAAGACTAATTAAAGTGTTTAACAAAATCGTCCAGTTAAAAAACACACTTTTGTTCAGTTTGTTTTTTCCTAAAAAGTTACACAGTGGTCCTTAAAAAAGAAAAAAAAAAGGAAAAAACTTAAAACTTAAAATTCGACTTGTATTGATGCTTTCTACAAATAAACTCATTGTTCCGCATTAGAGTGATGCTGATGTGTTTCAAAAATGACTTATAATTTGAAAAACAAAAGTTCACAACAGCCTTATAACTAAAAGCAGTTAAAGATAATTAATTTACTGATACAAAAATTATGAAAACATCTTACTAAGGAAATGTAAATGTAAAAATGTCTGAAAATGTGCATCTGCAAATATAAGACTTTAATCAGAGCAGAATATTATATCATCAAATTACCTAATCAAATATAATGTGTCACTATTTTCATTTTTTTATGCACATATTTTGATATGTTTGACCTTTATTGATAGTGTTTATCCCACAACAAGGTACTCACACAAAACTAGATTATTGTTTATGTATATAGTCACAAACAGTATCTTTCATTGAGTTTTGCACAGTTGTTTTTTGGTTAGCCTACCTTCACATGCGGTCAAGTATTTTCCTCTAAGTTAAACCACATCACTCTCAGATGTTCAACAGCTTTAAAAACCATAGCTTTGAGGTTTGCATTTTGTACAAATAAATTACTTATATTTTCTTTCAGCTTTGCTTAATTCAACGACACAAACACCTGCAACAAACTCATCCGTGACGCCAGAGGGAAACTTCACTCAACTGGAAGAAACCGTCGAAGGTAAATCTGACATTTTGTTTGTTTTGATGATTGCGCAAACACACAAATCATTCAGAAAATCTAAGTTACACCATGCAGCATCTGAAAATAGAGGTTATGCAGATGACATTACATCATTCTAAATGTCAGCAGTGAGTGGCAAAAATGAATGAGAGTCAATGGAGACAAATCACAATGTCTCCTGTAAGAACTGAAAATGCTACTAAAACAGGAAAATGCAGCTACAGACTGATAAAAAGTAAACTACCACAACTACTGCTAAATATTGAGTTTGTATGTGATGTGTAGAAAGAGAAAATTGTGTAAAAGAAGCCGAAAAAAAACTATAACAACACTGACACAGACCCATGACCTTTCTGTTCTTAAATAGGATATTTTCTAATCTGTTTGCTGGGTGAAATATTTGTTGCGAAACAGTAAAAATGTCCTAAAACTGTTGGCAAACAAGCTAGTCTGCACTATTGTCGTGACACCAGAAAACGTACCCTATTTTGTCCCGCCCACTTGGCTTGGAAGGGCACTTCCTGTTTAGCTTAGTCTGTTTTGTGGGGCAATTTTAATTAAATATAATGACAGTTAAAATAAACCCATCGACTGAAATCTACAGGCTAAATGCAGCTAAACAGGAAGTGCACGTCCTAGAAAAGTAGGCGGGACAAAATAGGGTCAATAGGCCTGTGCAATTTCTGCCCAGCAAATGCTCCCTGGAAGATAAATTAGCCCATCTTTTTGCCTCAGTCACAATGTTGAAGAGCATTTCTCTTTTTTTTTTTTTTTTTTTTTTTTTGTACATTAGAGATTTTGCACAAACTTTTCACACCAAACACCACCTGTTTTTCGAAAAAACACCTAAGTTTCCAAGTACCGCTGGTTCTGAAACGGGGCTGTCTCACCACCAAACTATTTCAGAGGTAAACTAGGGCTAAAACAGTTTTGAAATTAGATTATATTCTTACGAAAAGAGGAACAAAAAATTTAATTAGCTCTAAATTAAGCCCACTATAAAAAAAAAAAAACTAGCATTGATAGACAGATAAAGACACACATATACAGAAAGAGAAAGAGAGATTTAGAGAGATGAAGAGAGACATGGAGAGAAAGATTGAGAGAGACAGACTCACGTCTGTTACCTGAATGGATAAATGTGCCACTGGAAATATGGTATAAAATACTTAAAAACAAGAACAATGAAAGACTAGCTAGAATTATGCGATGGCCAGCTTTTGACTCAGAATTCCTACCTGCAAAAACAGATAGTGTCTTTAAACAGTGGTCACAAAAAGGTATAACAGGTTTTTGGGCTATATCAAATAAAACAATTCTAAAAAGTTTTGGGGAACTTTTAGGAAAATATTCTTTGGGAAAACATGATCTCTTTAGATATTTTCAATTAAGACACTATTTTGATAAGAACATTGTATGTACTGATGAAGGAATTGGGCTAATAAACATTTTAATTGAGTCATGTAAAGGCAATGCACCTAAGAAGCAAATCTCCACAATGTATGCATGCTTACAAGCAGCAAAAAATATTTCTACTGTGTATATTAAAGAAATATGGGAAAAGGAAGCTAATATTGAAATTTCTATGGATGATTGGAATAGTATATGTAAAACTACAATGATTACCTCTTCATCTGGTCTCTGGAGGGAATTCATATGGAAAAACATTGTACGTTTTTTTATTACACCTTATATTCGAAGTAAGCATTGCAATGATCCAGAGAAAGCTCAATGTTGGAGAGATTGCGGAAATATTAAAGCAGGACATTTCCATATTTTTTGGGGCTGTGATAAGATCGCCCCCTACTGGTCAGAGGTAACAAAAACAATCAAAAACATACTTGGAATTGAAAGTCCTTTGGGATTTATTGAGGCTTATTTGGGAAATCTGCCACAAGAAATGAGGAGATCTGATAAATATCTATTGTTAATTTTGTTAGCAGGGGCAAAGAAAGCTATAACACGCAAGTGGCTCTGTAAAGATGCACCTTTGATCACAGATTGGATTCAAGTAGTTAACGAAATTTATGACATGGAGCGAATTACTTTTTCATTGAGACTTTCTGCTGACAAATGTAATGTTTATTGGGAAAAATGGGTCCGATATATTGGGAATGAGAGATAAGTGTTATCAAATGTCTGTGTATCTGTTTTACTATGACTAGAGTTACTCATTGTGGATGTACGCAGTTATGTATGAGGATATGAGGATATGGCATAATATCTTTTTATGTTGTCTCCAACAGTATGTATATGAGTGTGTAGGTGTGTTCACTTAGATGTATACATATATCTGTGTGTGGATGCTGTTTTTTGTTCAGGTCTGCATTGCACATTTTTTGTTTTTATTTATATGTTTCATATTTTTGCAAAAACTAGCAAAAATAAAGTTTAAAAAAAAAAAAAAAAAAAAAAAAAGATTGAGAGAGACAGAGAGAAGTAGAGAGAGAAAATGGAGAGAAAGATTAAGATAGGTGGAGAGAGAAAGAGAGATAGATAGATAGACAGACAGACAGACAGCGAAAGAGATAGATTGGTTTAATTGAATTGAATTTGTCAAATCCAGGCATGTCCAAACTGTGGCCTGGGGACCAAATGCGGCCCTTGGGACAGGGTTAGACTTCCTGCCAGATTGACCCAAATTACAAAAAGTATATCTTTTAGTGTCAAATTTGAACAATTCTTCTATTATATTCAAAATAACAAAAATGAATGTTTGTTGTATTTTTAGAAGTGAATGGTGATTCATTAAAGTCAGGTCAAAATTTTTAATGATTCACTTCACAGCCATGTAAGTTTGAAAATGCACTTGACACCGTGTAGAAAAGTTTGGACACCTTTGTTCTCATCCATGCAAGTTCTCTCCTTTTTCACAGCTTTCTCTTGTCTCAGGAAACGTATCGACCTCATTCTTAAACTGCAGCTGCAAAAGACCCTGAACAGTTTTCCTCCTCAGTGTTTCTGTTGCTTCTGCTTCTGCACATGAACCTGCTCGAGTCTGTGCAAGAGCGCTCTGACCACAAACATTATCTATGAGATTAGTAAAAGGGGGGCTGCTTAAGAATAGTTGATCACAAATATTAATCTGTAGAGAAAGCACAGATCTTGTAGAATTGGCCAGTAATGTTTTGTGACTCTTTGGATTGCAGCAAACACATTCTAACGTAAATTTATTGTATTTTTACTTACAGCTTTTTTCAAAATTATCACAACCACGAATATTGAAAATGATTTACAGCAAGCCCGTATGTTAAAATGCATTAGATTTAACAACATTTTACATTTCTTTTCTATATCAATCAATCAATCAAACTTTATTTATATAGCCTTTTAAAAACAACAGGGTCGACCAAACTGCTTTACACACAGATGAAAAAATAAAACAAGAAAAAATGTATATATTTTTGTGTTCTTTTATTTGATAGGAGCCCTGCATGTTAATGAACAGGGTTACAGAGTAAATATGCCAGATTATAGCAAAGATGCTAATTTCCGTGTGTTGTCCTTAAGCAATTAAACAGATAACAGATAAAAATATACAAGAATACAATTAAAAAAAGAGCTGAAAGTGCTCACAGGCTTAGTTTTCCTTCAGCCACAGTTTAAAGGTGGAGTAGCTGATTTTTACACTGTAAACATGATTTAGGGTTTAAAATCTGACAACTTCCTCTCATAAATCCTTCGACATGGTTAATGTCGACATGTATTAATTTTGGTTGCATTTATGGCTTATAAACTTCTTTTTACAAACAAAATGAAACTGGAGAGGACCACTACAGCTCAGCCAATCAGAGTGCAGCATTCAGCTCCTGATTAGAACTAAAAATCTTTATTATTCAGTTCAGACAGTACTCGGAGGTCTCATTTTTTCACAAAGTGCTGTATTTACTATATACTTTTTAGTGGAAAGGACAAAGTTTACTAATTTACAACAACAAAAATTAGCTACCCCACCTTTAAGCTGCAGTTTGAATGTGGCCAGAGAGGTACGTTGTCTTATCGTCAGTGGATGACTGTTCCAATAGAGCACTGTTTGTCCAAATTGTGTCTGTCTGTGTGGAACATCACAGTCTCCTCGAGCTGTGGCCCTGGTGCTCATCCCACTCAAACTTTAAGAACTCAAAAAAGGAAATGTGCATTTCTAAAAAGTTCAAAATGATAAAAATCCAACCAAGTATATATACCGTATATATTACATTTTTTCAAGAGATTCAACTGGTTTTAGTTTTGTGCCTGCAGTAAGTGACAGAGGTTACACAGTATTCATTATGAGACAAAACGTGGCTGCATGCTGTATTATAAAAGGCCTTACATGTTTTAAAATTTTGCATATTAAAATGAATTGTTTTTGTCAGTTCTATTACGTGTTTCTTGAATGTCAGTGTCGGATCTAAAAATGGAATAGCAAGTTTTGTTGATATGATTCTATTTTCTTTTATTGACTATGTTTAAAATTCAGCTGACACAGTCCATGCAAACAATAATATTTGAGAGTCTGACTGAGAATTTACAACTAAATAAAACAAAATAATACAATAAAAAGCAAAGAAATATAATACCAATAGAGCTTGGAAGTGGTGACAGAAAACAACAGTTACCATGGAAATAAGATCAAATCTGCCAAGTTTCTTATCAGGTTTGCAGAACATCCAAAAGAATACATTCCCCAGCAATTTAGAAAAGTTAATAAATCAGCCATGGAACAACACAATAAACTCCTGGGTCAATACTGGTGAATGTATCTAATCAGAATATGATTTAATTCTATATTTTGGGGATTTCGCAATTTAAAATCTTCAATGGTTTAACATTAGAACATTCTTCTGATGTGCAATGTCACAATCCCGAGCTCTATAAATAAATAATGTTGTATTGAAATGTACTGACAGTGGCGAGACAAGCCTGTTGTTTTTCCGTTGTTATTCTCTGTTGTTAGTTCCAAACATTTTGCATCACAAAACAAAAAAATCCCCCAAGTCACAAAAATGAAATGTCAGTATATTCCAAATTACTGTAAGTGTAGGAGGAAAATATATTCAGTTTTTAGTTTCTGTGATATTAAAATGACTTGATCTTAGATAAATGAAATGTACTGAACCAGCATAAAAGAAATTACAGCTTAAAGTGCAATCTAAAGAAATTCAAATCTTTTTGTTACTGCAAAATACATTGATTCAGACTTCAACCTCCGACCAGCACCAAACTGTGAGGCGAGAGTGCTATCCGCTTTGCCACCATGCCGCCAACTTTGACCTGTAGATCAATAATAAATATTTTGTTGATTTTAAATAACAAAATTGTTCCAAAATAGCTTAGAAATATAAACAGGTCCATTGATTTCCTGCAGTACGAATAACCCCCACTTCTCCATTGTAAAATGTAACTGTAACAAGGAGCCAATTTTAGCTTACTGTATGTAGTATTACATGCATGAGTAATCGTATACAGACAAGTGGGCAGAGATAAATAGGTGAACAGAAACAGAAATTCTCTGAGCATTCAGAAAATCTGCATCAGCTGCTGGACAATACTCAAATATTCAGTCCAAATACAACTTTGAGTAAACTATACAACAGGTAAAAACTCTGAAAAGTGGATTTTACTTAAAGTTGGGGTAGCTAACTTTTTTAGTTGTAAATTAGTAACCTTTGTGTTTTCCTCCAAAAAGCATATGATAAATGCAGCACTTTGTGAAAAAATGAGACCACAGAGTACTCTCTGAATTGAATAATAAAGAATTTTAGTTCTACTCAGGAGCAGAATGCAGCGTTCTGATTGGTTGAGCTTGGGTGGTCCTCTCCAGTTTCACTTTAAAAGAGAAAAAAATAGGGTTTTATGTCAAAATTGCAACCAAAGCTTAATACAAATTGATATTAACAATGTGTTGAAGAATTTATGAGAGACATTTGCCAGATTTAAAACTTGAGTTGTGTTTGTAGTGTGAAAATCAATTACCCCACCTTTAATGTGTCCCCTTTAAGACTCTCCAAATAATCCCACCCACTGTCAATTTGCCAAAATAATAAATCTTCTCTTTTACTGGTTTAATTCTAAGTTGGTATAATACTTAAATTTGCTCTTCCTTCAGACTCAAATGGCATCACGTTCAAGTTTAATCCGTGTTCACTTCTCTCTTGTATAGCATCTTGCATTCATAAATTTTTTATATGATTATTTCTATTTGTAAATACACACATTCCTTTTTTGATTTGCAACAAAAAACATCTAACTCTCCATCTGGATAAAGTATCATTGGCCTGTATGTTGTGATTTCACCTGAACACAATGTAGTTGTTTAAAGTCACAGTTTCAAATCATCTTATTTTTTCTGCCTCATAGAAATCCCATACGTTAAGTCTCTTTCTGGAAAATGCCGTTGGACTCTGAAGTTGCCTAATGACTCTTCTCTGGAGGTACACGTCGACGCAGAGTTAGCGGACAAACTGGCTCTGCAGATTTGTTGGGAGCTCGGCTGTGGAGGAGTTTACGACGTGAAGAAAAAAACTAATCCCTCAAACCACAGCTGCTTCTCTGAATGTCACTATGAAACAGGAAATCTTCAAAACTGTTCCCATCGAGTGGCCCAGGACTGTGTGGTGATCTCTGAAGCTGTGTGTGGTAAGATGCTGCTTTGCTATTTGATAATTATTCATTTACTTCTGAGTGTGTTTGAGTTTTATCTCTCTTAATGATTTCATCTGACACTTTTTTTTAGATTCATAGACATATGGCCTTGTTTATTAACCCGGGTGTTAAAATGTGAATGTAAAAAAAAAAAAAAGCATGTTAATTGTGAGTGTTTACATACTCTAAATAGGCCTACACATACAGTATAACATATTGTTCAAATTTTGCATTTTAGTGTCTGTGTGAGACAAACCCTATTTTACACTTGAGCAAATGCTTGATAAATGAGATTGACAGTTTCTAAATGTGAGCAGAACATTACACACATTTTATTTATTGATTGATTGATTCACTCATTCAATCTTTTTTTTTTTTTTTTTTTTTTTTTTTTCATTTTATCTCAATGCCTAAAACTGTGGGGTACCCCAGGGGTCAATGTTGGGACCCACATTGTTCAATCTATTCATCAATGACATAAGTGTCTAAAATGTTAATATGAATACTATTTATCTTATAAGGGAACAGATCGTTTCTGTTATGAAGAATTTACCGATTTTGTTAAAAAATATTAGAGACAAAACAAAACCAAAAAGAAAGGGTTAAAAAATAAACAAAGAGACAAAAAATAGACTGATTTGATTGGTTTAAAATGAGAGATTTTGTCTTCAATCTAAAAATTCTAACGTATTCGTACATAGGCGAGGATAAAAGTATTTTAAGAAAACAAGCAGTGTCGCATATACTGTTAATTTATGGTTGCTACTGTAAATTAGTTTAAATAAAAATCATCCTTAGGAGCAGAATAGACACCCTGTCTTATGTTGTCAGCTTACCAATATGTTGTTGGATTTTGGCTTGTGATTAGGTAACAGATGTGAAAGTACTTTTACTTATGTCAGTTATTGCTCATGTTCTAACCAGGAAGTTTGATCAGGAACATCCCCAAAATTAAGTTGGCAAATTGCTTAGTAAAGTTCAAAACATAATGAATTTCACTACAATTTACTGAAATGCAAACTTCAAGATATAGGTTATAGTTTGAAACGTTGATTAATTTACCTCTACGTCTCATCCCATTGTCCTTTCTTGCTCCAGTTCAGTGATTGTCCTGTTCTTACCTCACAGGTGCCCACATGGTGCGTCTGTCCGGGGGCGTGGATCGCTGTGCGGGGCGGGTGGAGCTGTGGAGAGACGGGCAGTGGGGCTCTGTGTGTGATGACAATTTCGACCTGGCAGAGGCGGATGTGGTGTGTCGGCAGGCGGGCTGCGGTTACGCCCTAAACGTGAGCGGGCAGGACGGGCTCTTCCCCCCGGGCAGAGGACAGGTGCTGCTCGACGATCTGAACTGCAATGGGACTGAGTTAAACCTGTGGGACTGTCCCGCCACAGAGGAGACGGACTGTGGGCACAAAGAGGACGCAGGCGTGGTCTGCTCGGGTAGGAGAAAAAAACTACAATCGTTTGTTCAGATCTAACCTAATGTTATAACTCAATATAGAGAATGAACTACATTTATATACACATTAAACAACACTTCACATGATGTTTGACCAGACTAACTTAGGACTAACGCAGGTATTTGAAGATGAATTATCAATATAACAAGGCGTTTCTTCCAGAGAGCCACTTTTGCATAACAAAAATGTTGCTAATCTACCAATTCATAGGAAAAGTAATGTTTATGGGATACAGTTGGGTGCCTCTCTGATTGAGCATGAAATACATGAATTTGTCTCTAAAATTACTTTAAAATAATAAAACTTTAACATACCACCAGAGACAACTCATGTACCACTAGAGTCACAGCTTGAAAAACACTGGTCTTTAGGTCCTATAAAATATAATTTTGGGGAGATGGCAGGTCACTTAAAGTAAGGTCTGCAGTTTTATATACGTTTTGCATTAAATTCATAAATACACCCACACACATCCAAGACAAGGTGGTCTTGTCAAAGAACAATTTTGCATACAAATCAGATTTTTTTTAATGCAACAGTGGCACCAACAGTAGTCAGTCTTGTCTGTGTTTTCAGATCTAGGTTGACGATTCATTTTAGTTAACACTCATAAGAGCATGTCCAAAAACATCCAATGCTTAAAGATTAAAATGATGCTTTTGACCTTAAAACGCTGCCTGATTTCGAAATACCCTGTGTAGAGGAGATCAATTAAATAAAGAAAACTACTACACTGCCACTTTGGTGTAACTGTTAGCTGTAGTTGTATTACAAACCCCATAATCATCTTACATCAAATAGGGGGGTGTGGGGGGTGCTCGCCCAGAATTTTCTTTAGAATTTTTTTTTTCTTTTTTTCCTCTTTTCTTCTGTTCATTTTCTCTTGATTTTTGTTGTTGTTGTCTAGTTATTTTAAGTGAGTACTGTAAGTGAAACTCAGTGATCAAGTCATTTATGCAGATAGCAGAGAACTTGAGACCAGACAAATACAGATTTTTTATCATTTAGATTTAAGGTATACTAAATCTCAATATACATTTTTAAAGCCATTTTATTAGCTAATGGATCATAAATGCTGCCTTCTCTGAAATACATTGGTATGAAAGAGTCTGAGAAATGCCTTTAAGAATATGTTACATGTTATGTTTGTTACATTTGGATTTAATCAAAAGTTCTCTAGAACAAAACAAAACCTATTTTGACCAGAGCTAAATGTCTTAAAAAATGGTGAGTGTGAAATGTTTTAGTGATAAACTCAATCTGATATATTAAATATTACTGTCTTGGCCCTGACAGAGATGAGAGCGGTGCGTCTGTCTGGAGGGCTGGACCGCTGTTCGGGTAAAGTGGAGATCCATCGTAACGGGACGTGGGGGACAGTGTGTGAAAACTGCTGGAACAAAGACCTAGCCTCCACCGTCTGCTCCATGCTCCAGTGCGACTCATTCCCCCGAAACTACTCTGGCTTCGACCCGCCTTTTAGCCACAACAATGGGCCGCAGTACTACTACCACGGCTGCCCCACAAGCTCGACTATGTGGGAGTGTCGGGAGTTTGTCAACATCAAGCACCTCTGCGCTCAGAGTTATGCGGCTGCGGTCGTATGTAACAGTAAGGAAAACATAATAATCTACTGAAATTAATAGGACTCTCTGTAACTTCCTGGTACTAAAAAGTCAAATCATAATCCCACTGAATTATAAAGTTATTTCTTTAGTCACAGCCTTTTCTCATGGATAAGCGTGTCAATACCACGCTATTGTAAACAGCGTGTCATATGAACGCTACTTCTATTTTGTGCGTGTGTATTTGACGCGTTTCTGTCCTAGTTCATTTCAATGGTGAATGTTAACAAGTGTTATTATTCATGAATAGTAACACAATCCTAATCCTAACCTTAACCAACTCCAAGCCTAAGAGCTAAACTTACCTATTTTTGTTACTTCAGACTTAAATTTTGCTGTTAATCCCTTGAAGAACCTCGTGTTTGTCATCAACCACTAGGCATGTCCAGACTACGCGAGAAAACATGAGCGTGTAATTGCACGCCAAAACAGGCAGAGGGCGTCGTCGTGACACGCAATTTGTCATGGCGTGCTATTTTACGCATTCCATGAGAACACGTTGCTAGTCAATATACTGTACATCAGTTGAATTAATCACAATGGAATATTATAGCTGAAGGAACAAGATCTCCATAGAAACACCAAAGTGGGGGCACTTTTCAATAAAATAACACACATTGGCCTCTATCTTGTGAAAGCGGCGCAAAACGTGACGCTGGCAAAAGTGCCAAAAGTCGCCGCAGGCGCTTTTTGAAAAACTAGGCGCAATTCGAAGTCTAAAAGGCGGAACTAGTTGGGGCTGATCAGAATAGGGTGGAGCTAAGCTGCCTGCAGGTGGAGCTTCGTGAGTTTGAGGATGAGTTCTGGCCGAAAGCCTACAATATTTGCTGTTTTATAGTTTTTATAGTTTACTATTATAACTTGTATTTAAAAAACCTTTTGCGCGTGACTAAGGAATGACGACATCATTCATCACACCGGGAACAAGGAGCAAGTTAGCCCGTAAGCAAATGCGTTTGGAGGACTGTGTTTACTTGGAGCGCTTTAAGCAGAAACACGGACCCAGAGACAGAGCGACAGCAGTCTGACAGAACTTTAGGACACGCTCTGGACAGCGGTCATTGTTTGGATTTATAAAATTTTCTTCAGTGAGGACAGTTACCAACGCTTGACATGGATGTGCTGCTTTCTGACACAAGGTAAGTGTAGTATTTGCATGCTTGTGTTTAAACGTGGTTTTACTGGTAAATAAATGTGATCAGAAAGTGCAGCTTATACCTCTTGAAATACATAAGAAAGGCTTCTTCTTAAACACAGAAATACATTGTGAGACCTGCCGCAGTTAGTCCTGGGTCCTGGTCTAGACCTGGCTCTGGGTGAGTCCGGTCTGTCTGATTGTGGTTCTGTGCCTGCGTCAGCTCCTCCGCAGACTCCACAACCCGCTCATGACACGAACAAAGCCAACCGTAATGAACATTTTACATCTTGTTTTTGCTTGTCTTCATAATAAAACGGAGCGCCTGTACACGGTTCACGCAGCAGACGCAGCGGCAGCGATCTCCGCAACTCGCGCTAGATTCATTATTGTGTTGCTTTTGGTTTAGTTATTTTGCTGTTCTGTAACTACGCGGTTACTGAACGTATTTCAAAAAAATAAAAACTGACATAGAGATGACAATTTACTCTGTTGATATCTCCATACGGCCAATCCGAGTTGTGGCTTAGTTTTTGGCAAAACACATTTAGGAAAACTCTTCTTGTAGGCTTTTGACTGAGAGGACAACTTCATCTTTTTTCACTGACACAAACCTACTTCTTTTATGTCAGAATTAGACCCTCGCATAAGCAAGGCCTACAGTGAATCATGCAGCCTTTGTTGTTCAGCCTATAAAACAAACAAAAAATAATAATTAATAGACCTAATTCAAGAAAAACAATGTGTGAGGCCTACATATTTTTATTAATTAGGCCCATAACCTGTTGTTAATTTTCTTAACATTTTCACACTTTCTTTCTAAGAGCGTGCGGAAGGCCACACTCTTAGGTTTTGTCCAATGCGCATCTTCAAATTCACAGGGTTCCACCTGCAGGCAGCTCAACTCCACCCTATTCTAATCAGCGCCAACTGGTTCCGCCTTTTAGACTTCGTATTGCGCCTAGTCTTTCAAAAAGCGCCTGCGGCGACTTTTCGGACTAGCTACTTGCGCAAGGTAACTGCGCCATTTGACAAGATAGAGGCCATAGAATCTAATCCAATCTAAGAAGCCTAAAATTTTACTTTAGCAACTACTTTGTGGTCCGGATTTGCCTTTCACAAGTTTAGAAGCATAAATCGAACTGAAAATCTGCCATTTTTGTGTATCTAATTCACTTTCTTCCTTCTTATATTATTAAAACGTTTCCCTGAGGATGTTTGCGTGAAATATATTTTACTATAAAACCTTGTATATTCAACGTTTACTCACGCTGACTATTTAAACAATCAGAACTTGAGACAAAAGTGAAAACATATGAAGCTTTTGTACATGACAGAAGCCAATTCTCCCATGTCATTGTGATAAACACCTGAAACTCATTTTGGTTTAGCATTGGTTAACTTAAGTTTAGTTTGTGCTTTTATTAAACCATAAACCATTCAAATACTGAATTTAAATGTATTGTTGCCATATATGTATATTCAGTGTTGGGTGTAATGGTGAGAATTAGATTACATTTTTGAGTAAGTAGTAGTGTAACTTAGTTATTTGTAATTACTAACAAAGTTAAAAAAAAAAGTGACTTATTGTGTGAGATAAAACATCTCAGAGACACAGATCAGCAGCTGGATCAGGGCCCAGCATCATTTTTATTGTTGATTTTATTGAATTTGAGCCAATTTAAGCAACTCATTTGTTGTTTGACTTTGCTTAAATGCCAATAATAAAATTATAAATCCCATTTTTGATCGATAACTAAGTAGTGTAACTAACTACATTCTTAAAATGTAATAAGTATTAAGTAATGAGTAACTAATTATCGTAATATTTGCACTATTGAGCGCACCTGAATATAAGCCGCACCAACTAAATTTAAATAAGAAAAGTGATAAAGTACATATATAGGCCGCACTTGTTAATAGTAAGTCTATGAGAATCTATAATTTTGCTGCATTGCCTTATAAGCCGCATAGTTCAAAGCTTAGGAAAAAAGTAGCGGCTTATAGTCCAGAAATTACGGTAAATTTTCAATACTTTTCCCCCCAACACTGTGTGTATTATATCACTGTGGAAAAGAAGGAGCATTAGAAGTACGACTTGCGAATAGTTCTTAATTTGTAAGTTTTGCGGTCTGCTCTCAATCCCTGCAGAAGCCCTGTTTTAACACAGCAGCTCATGTCTGTCTGGTTTGTAGTGATGTGACACTTTATGCCACAGATTCTCTCGGGTTACCAGTTGCAACCACAGCCAGTCCAAGTGTAACAACTGAGATGGTCCCAGGTAAGTCATAATATCACATTTGGATTTGTTCCACTCTGACTTAATTTAACTATTGTTCTCATATTTAGAGGTGACGACACACTCTGCGGACTCGGTCATGTCTCTGTCCTCTCTGCCGCTGCTCTCTCTCGCCTCTGTGTCTCTGCTGCTGCTGGTGTTTCTCATCGTCAACACAGTGCTCTGCTGCCACTACAAGAGCAGGCATGGTATGTGGAAATACTTATCTTTTAATTTACTTGACAATTTGGTAAATCACTTTAAACGTGCACTGAACAAGACACCACACAACCTGGATTTTCAGGCTTGTGGTTTAAGTTGACATAGTGACAAAAATACTATTGTGGCCCAATCCAAAATATATTTATTTTTTAGCATAAATATTACTCCAGTGACTTTGGGCCTTAGGCGGGGAACACCCTGGACAGTGGCCAACTCTTCGCAGAGTTAGAGACAAACAACCGTTTACTCTCTCATTCATTCACTAAGGGAAATTTACAGTGATGTCCAGTTGACCAGAATTGTATACTGGATACATGTTTTCAGTGATGGGAGGAAATCCTGGAGAAAACCCACAGTGACAGAACATACAAACTCCACCCAGAGAGATTGTTAGATGTTGATGTGTTTCGATCCAGGAGTCAAACCCACAACCTCGTATTTGGAAAGCCAGAACTCTAACTACTCTTCTACCGTGCATCTCTTCATCCACTTATTCCACAGAAAAGAATACAAATACATTATAAAGGAAGTTGTCTGCATATCTAAGAATCACCTTAATCTTACTAAGTGCCTCTTTAAAACACAGAAACTCATTTGAAGTGTGAAAAGGACTGGTTAAGTTGTGACGTCCATGAAGCTGGCAGATCAGCACATTTAAATCTGTACTATGTAACTTTTCCAGTGTCCATAGGGACTTGTTTTTTTAATGGTACACAGTGACCAAAAATTATTGAAATAAAAGCATGTTACTCTCATTTAAATGCCTTTGTTACACTAAATAAACAATTAAAAATCTGTTCTTACTTTGAGCAATCTTCCACAGCCACAAAATGGACCATTATTTGTCCTTGTGGAGGCCCTCCTCTTGTAGATTTGCACAGAAAAGCTGCTTCTATGGCTAAATTTCTTCCCATTACGACAGGAAATATATACTGTATATCCCTATTAAAAATGTTCCAAAGTATGTTGAATTTTTACCTCCAGAAAGTTAGGTCACTTTAATTATTGGCAAGAGGCTGTGTCCATTTTCAACGCTTGTGTTTTTTTTGTATGAATCAATTTGCTGTAAATACAACTTTAAATCGACTATTAGATGGTCAAAAATCCTAATTCATCTTCTTTAAATCCCTTGTAGAGTTGTTAATTGTTGCTAAAACATTTTCACAATATTTGAGAACTGAACTGTAACCTACTTGATTGCTGATGTACATAAATAGCGTATTTACTCATGTGTCATTGTTATATTCTTGGCAGCTTTCTTGGTGCAGCAGTCGCACGTGAATCTCTCCAGTAAATCAAAACAACGAGGCAACAGCTACGAAGACTCAGTGAACCTCACCAAAGTCTCGTCCAACCCAGCAGCTCAAGCAGAAGGTAAAATCACTTTGTGCAATACATTTTCTTTGGCTCCAACAAATTTAAAAGTGCATTAAGTACATTTTCTGTGTCTCAAGTCTCCGCTCGGCCTCTGTGGATGCAGCTTAGTAATGTTGACAGCACTTCAGCTCAAACAGACTCTTTTCAACCGTCTTTTTCCACCTTTCGCAGTGAGCCACTTTTCTTTATTCATTCTCTATTTATTCACCTGTCACATATTAACAGTACAACGTGTCAACTGAACTGTTTGAGAAATTAGAAATTAATTTGTGACATTTTGTGACAGCCCAGATTTTACTTGAAAGAACATTTTCTCCTGGGACCTCAAAGTACAACTAAAACAGGAAAAACACACTATATTCCTATTCAACTGAGTGCTGGGTTGTAACTGATATGTAAATATAATGTAAACAGTGGCAGAAAAGCAGACAAACAGAAAGTCTTTTGCTTATTGCACACAGTTGAACTTAAACCTTTTTCTTTTTAAAAAATATTTTTGAGTGTGTTTAGTGCCGTTAAAATGTCCGAAATCACCAACTGGCTCTGTGCACGGAACATCAGTTGGCTTGTTTTTGTTCAAACAAGCTAACTTCTAAACATACAAGCAATTCCTGTTAGCATTAGCATTTAGATACAAACACGTCCTCTGGTGAATTATTCTTCTGATTTGTGTCTTTAACATGTTTTCTGTAACATTCACCACAAACTCACTGTCACTGCCTGATCTTCTGAGTATTTATTGTTTTAAGCTGCTGTAGTGAAAACCTAATAGAAATGAACTGAACAGGAAATGCTTGTACTACAGAAGTTAGCAGAAGTTAGTTAAAAGTTCTGTGCACAGAGCCAACTGCTGTTAGCAAACATGTTTGTAGCAAACAAACTGTTGCCATGACAACAGGAAGAAGTGCATTTTTTTTCTAGTTTTGCCACTCATTTTAAACATTTAGGAGCATTTTGTTCTGGGCCGGAGATACACAGTAAGCCACCTTTTTAGGACCGCAACAATCAATCGACTAATCAACTGAAAAAATAATCATAATTGTGTTTTGATAATGGCAATCAATAACAGAACTACAATACAGACTCTAAAATCCACGTAAAACACATTTTATTGTAAATACCACTGAATTAATGAAACAAACTTAAAAGCTAGCAATTTTTTAACAATAAAACATTTGTAAATATGTTACTTTAAGCCTTGTGTCAGCATATTTCAACCTTCATTTGACTAAAATATATTTTTAAAGTCTTAATACATAATAGAAATTACGTATATGTATATATTTATGTGGTCGCTCAAAACACTTCATTCAATATTAGATCTGCTTCAACATTGTAAAATAACTACTTTTCATTAGATTTTTGTGGGAAAATAAAATACAAAAGATATCTGGATACTGATAGAGCCACAAGAGTCATGCTTAAACAGTAAAAAACTAAAAAATAATGTTTTTAGATGCGTCATGGGTCGGATTTAGTAAACTGGAGGGCATGATTTGGACCCTGGACCTTAAGTTGAATAGCCCTGTCTCTAATTTGACAATACAGCAAGTTAGCATAATAATAAAAAATATAAAATACATTTTATTGCAGCTATTCAGTCTTTTGCAAATACATGTTCAAAGTCTGTATAAAGCCAACTTAGACAATAAAATATGGTTACAAGAATATTGACAATAACATATTAAGATCTTGTAGCTATTTCCTAACAAAACATGATTCTTGTTTAGTTTATCAAATCGTTTTTAAGTATTCTATTCCATCTGAAATACTGATTCATAACTCAAATCTAAATGATGTCTACTGTATTATTCACTCTGCAAAACTTAAAAATGTAGGTACAATTTCTATATAAGGTTTAAGTATTTCAAACTCATGAAAAGAAGCACAGCCCAATCAAATCTCAGAAAGAACACACAATCGTAAGCAAGTAATGAATCAGAAAATGCGATAGACTCATTGTTTCTCATCCACATCTCTTCACGTTCACATAGTCGCTCTGCTCTGCTGGCTCTTGTCTCTGGTGCAGTGCATTGTGGTTGTGTTTGCAGTGTTTTGCAAACTGCTGCTCCTGTCCTGGTTTTGCTGTTTGCACTGTGCGTCTGACTCGAGTTTAATCGCTTCAACTGCAGATTCTCAGAGGTTCAGAGCTGACGGGAATCCTTTGATGAAGCCTTTAGACCGCCTCCATGAAGAAGGTACGTCACAGTGTCACGAAGATGATATAAAACTCAAATGTGGATGTAACATTTAAAGGGTTCTATTGTGTTTTTAGAACATATGCAGATCAGTAATTTCCCTTTTGTTCATTGTAAAACACAAAATTGATCTAAAACGCCTTGAAAATAGAAACCGCTCTACTGACTTCCTGTTCAAAACTGCAGAACTGATAAGCCCCGCCTCTTCATTTTAAAATGTAACTGTAAAAAGCAACAGATTTTTAAAAAAATATATTTTTTATTGTTGGAAAGTGGCTCTGGGAGAGTTTTGAACCACATATGCTTCACTTTGAGCATATATCTTTTGAATAGGGGTTATGCACTAACGTCTTCCGCACTCAGATAGACATAGGCCGCTACATCCGGTGGCGTCGTTGCCATAGTGACAAAGCTGTTTACTCCAAAGGCGATGAACATCAGACGAGTCCTGAAGCAATCCTCTCAGAAAAAAAGTTCTCTTTTGTCATCTGTTGTAGACGTAGTGACGACTGTAACTGCAGGAAAAGTGCCGCTTGGTTTTCATAATGAAAAGTTGTAAAAGTGAGCGGACTACGCGAGCTCCGCGCACCTGCCGAGATTCACTGTGCTGATAAGCCCGGGCAGAGGCGCCGTGGGCCGGGAGCTGTCTGGCAACACAGCGCGCTGTGTGCTCACTTCTTCACGGCCCAAAGCACCTCTGCCCGGGCTCATGAGCAGCGAGTCTCAGTCTGTGCGTGTAGTTCTCACTTTTATTATTTTTTCATGTGAAAACCTCCGTATATGCGTGGAGCTCGCGTTGTTCGCTCACTTTTACAACTTTTCCTCATGAAAACCTGGTTCAAAAGCGGCTCTTTGCCTCCTGTTACAGCCGTCGCTGCGTCTAAAACAGATGACAAAGAAAACGTCTTTTTCTAAGAGGATTGCTTCAAGACTAGCACAAAAAACCTCGTCTGATGTCCATCGCCTTTGGAGTAAACAGCTTTGTCACTATGGCAACTACGCCACCGGATGTAGCGGCCTCTGTCTATCTCAGTGCGGAAGACGTTACTGCATAACCCCTTGTATAACAAGTAAATACAGACAAGTGGGAGGGGATAGGTGGTAGGTGAGAACGGGGATTTCTGAGCACATGAGCTGCAGTTGAAGAACAAAACAAGATTACTCAAACATACATGAATCAATTCAACTATAACTGAGTAAACTAATGATGAGGGAAGGCCATTATTACAAGGTTAAAAACTTAGAAAAGTGAATTTGGCATAATAGATCCCCTTTAAGTTGGAAAATGTGGTCTTAGGCATGTTTGGGTTTTATTTTTAAAGACACCCAATAGATACGGTACTTTAAAGGGAGTATTTTACACAATTTGTCTTTATTTTCTTGTTGCTCGCTCATCAAAAACACACTTGGAGTTGTTTTGTTTGCACTAGTTTTACCTCAAATAAATCCCAATAATTAGGTTAAGGCTTGAAAACACTTAATTCGACGTTGTGCTGTCATTAAGTGGTAATACATGAAACACTGTGTGCTGAGATGTCAGACGGTTTCCACAGAGTGAAATGAAACCGGCTGATACATCAGGCGGGTAAAACAGTTCAATACAGGCTAACATTTATGTTAAATTTAAACCTACCACATGAAACTCAGACAAGACTGAAGTTATTATCTTTAGCCCACAGAAAGTGTCAGCAGTCACCTTCAGTCTCTCTCTCTGAAACCTTCAAGTCAAGTTAGAAATCTGGGGGTAATAATGGACTCAGACTTGAACTTTAACAGCCACATTAAGTCAATAACATCAGCAGCTTTTTACCATCTAAAAAACATTGCCAAAATTAAAGGTATAGTGTCAAAGCCTGACTTGGAGAGACTTATAGGCGAGACTCCAGTAGGTTAGACTATTGTAACGGCCTGCTCACCGGCCTATCCAAACAGGCTGTAAAACAGCTGCAGTACATCCAGAACGCTGCTGCTTGAGTCCTGACCAAAACCAGGAAGTACGATCACATTAGTCCAGGGCTTAGGTCTTTGCACTGGCTTCCAGTGGCTCAGAGAATACAGGTAGACTTTAAAACAGCTCTGCTTGTGTTTAAGTCTCGTACATCTAAGTACATCTCTGACATGTTAGTGCATTATGAACCACCACCAGAGTCAGTATTAAACGTGAACCAGACTCAGGACTAAACATGGACCAGAGTCAGGACTGGTCCATATACAAATCAGATATACAGTTTTAAAATACACCTTTCTGTCATTTAATAGTTTAAAAGAAGAAAACATTTGACCTCTTTCTTGTGTATGTTGCAGCGTCTGAACCTTTTCATGGAGATCTGGGGGCCTTTTCCAACAGCAACGGAGCAGACTTCAGACCTCTGTCCATCATCAAGTCCGACTCCTTTGACACGTCCAGCACATCGTCTGAGGAAACCTACAAAAACACAGACTTTCACAGCGACAGGCCGCTGTGTCCGGGGTCACAGGGTAAAGTATTTTAAATCTGACCTCTTCATGTGAGACATTTTAGAAGCCCACATGAGTTAAATAAATGTTGATGTGTTTCAGACAAAGAGGATGACGAGGGGCCAATCTACAGCCCAGTGAGCCCAGAGACAGACACTTCCTCTGGGGAAGACTACGACGACGTGGACACCGTCTGAGCTCCAGGGAAAAACAGGACACTGATGAAGACTCAATCCAACACTGTGAGAAGTAAGAAATGAGACTAAACGCTTTAAAACGTCATAGTTATCTGTTAAACCAGACCTGGGCAACCTGTGGCCTGGGGGCAGATGCCTTTGGCACATTTTTGAGAATAAGTGTTACTCTTTCTTGTGTTTGAATGACTTTTGATTTGGGCATTTGTTATTGTTTGTTATCCTAATATTATCACAATAAATGGTTAAAACAGTACATTAAAAAGAAATTGTTTTTGCAAAAATGATAATTTGTTACACCAATGGCCGCGGCTGGCCCTCCACCACTTGTCAAGGTTCAAATATTGCCCACAAGAAAAAGAAATTGCCCAGCCTTGTGTTAAACATTCACCTCCTGCCACAAGGGGGCACTACAAGCCTGGAGTTTATAAAGAAGCCTTTTTGAAGCCCCTGAAATATGTTTTTGAAGTGACTTCATTCAAAATGAATGTACTTTTTGTAAGAATAAGTCTTATATTAATTGTAAATCATTGTATAATATAATAAAATGGATTTTACATAATAAAGTTCTTACATTTGCTCAGTTGATGAACAATATTTCTCCGTGCTGTGGTATTTGTGTTTTAGTAAAGCAAAACATTAATTATTCTTCATTCTATCTAATTTCATCATTTGTAACGAAACCGATAATAATAGGACAAAATAAACAATTGTTCACTTATACATGAACTTATAAATAGATAAATAATAAAACAGGCTTTTCTTTCTAGATGTGTTGCCTGAATAAACAGGCCTCTGCACATATTGTTTTCTACTTTGTTCTTTTAAAAGTGTGAAAGACAAAGCCTCGCAGCAGAAACAGGAAACTCTTTGAATAAAAGAGAATAAAAAGCCACGAGGAGCTGCAGAGATAAAACATGTCTGTGTGAATCAAATATTTGCTGCAGATTCAGAGCAGACTCTGTGTCCAGATAAACATGAGAATTAACAGCAGATCTCCTTATGAAACTCAATCTCTTTCACATGTTTGTTCACTCTCACGTCTCCACTGCTGCACAGACTCGACTGCAAAAAACACGGCACAAACTCATGTGTTCTACACTTGTTTTACAAAGATGAGTTTCTTTTTTATTTATCTAATGTTTAACATAAAAGTGTATCATTTATACTTTTAGGGGAAAAGATTCAGAAAAATTTACTATAATGAGCATTTAACCTTGTTATATCAAATGAAATCAGTTTATTTTTGTACAGCCCAAAATCACAACAACAGTCGTCTCTGAGAACTTCCCAAGATTGTTAATTTAGCAAACATGAATGGTAGAAAATAAAACAATATAACAGTGTTCCCTTTCATTACCTTGATTTAAAGAAAGTCTTACTCAGAGACTTTCTTTAAAGGTTTCAGAACAAAGAAAAAGTGCTGTTGCACCAGTAACAATTTCAGACAAAACATTTCTTTTGAACGGAGAATAACAAAAAGTTTTAAAAACATTAACATTTGTAATTCACTCCTGCAGGGGAAGAGAAGTCCTGTTTTGTCACACTCATGTGCAGATTAATAATGTAAGGCTTTAAAATGTCACAGGCATTTTCAGCAATAAAAGAATCAATCATGTATGCAAAACAAAATGTAAATATTGACCTACATTCTGAATTAAAAGTGTATATAGAATATGTGTAATATATCATGAAAGTTGCTTTGAAAATATGCAAAATGTATTTTCAGAATATAGTTTAAATTCTGCCAAAAATACATTTAAAATACAAATGAATGTGTGCATTTTGTTGTAACTTTAAAATAAGGGTTTATACAGGTGTCAAACGTAGAATACCAAACATAATTAAATCTCAAATATAATACAAAATGTGCTGTTTAAATATTTAAAAACGCAAACCTAAAACCTTCCTGCAATTGTAATAACTCTTACCACAAACATAATAAGTATTACATTTGTGTAAATCTATTAAATTTAAAACTAACACTGTATTATGTTTGCAGATTTTTTGCATTTAAAAAGGCCAGATTTTGTAATATGCAGTTTATTATGTTTGCGAGTTTATTACATTTACATTTAGCTATTTTTAGGTTACATTTGTGGTTTATGACGTTAACAGGGATTATTACGTTTGTGGAAAGTTATTACGATTGCAGGTCTATTGTGATGAGTTATTACGTTTCCTAACATTTAAAATTTGCAGATATTCCATTTGTAATTTATTATGTTTGTGGAGGTTTTTACGTTTGCGAGAAGTTGCGTGTTACAACGTGTTAACTTTTGTGATAAATTTACAGCTGCAACAATAACTTTAAAGACATGATTTGTTTAGATTTTTTTTGTTGGATTGACTATAATGTTATCAAGACAAAATAGATTTCGGTCGCCATTGTATTGTCCGACCCTTTCCCAAACTGAACATCTAAAACCACATTGAACCTCATGGAAACATTTACTCTATATCACATTAAATTAAAACAAATCATGTTTTTTATTTGACTGTGAATAATCTTTTGTCTTAGCGCAGATGCGGGAGAATGTGTTGGCGCTTTTCAAGTGGCTGGCGGTGTTTGAGGGATTACAAGATCAGCAGTGTTTTTACTTTGTTCATTAAATCAGTTACACACAGAAAGATTAGTGCAGCGTAAGCCCTTAAGTCGCTTAAAGTCTCCCGCCAACAAGGGACTGGCCCAGGTTTAAACTTTTGAACTTTTGAGATGTGTTCAGGGCCTCGGGACAAATCAAATACATTTATACAAAGTTATGGTTTGTACTCTATTAACTATAATCACCTCAAACAGTCTGTGGTTAAAATATTGTCTTGTGTTGTTTAATTACAGTTGGATTGGCAATTTCTTGTACTGAAAAGATGGGAAATACATTGTAGTAGGCATTTCCAGTGTTGTCTTGGAGAAATACAAAACTAGAACATTGTGTAATCGACCAAACAATTAATACATTAGATGTTTCTGAAGTTTCCTAGTTAATTTTATGATTCAATATTGATTTGTGTGACGCTCAAACAAGACATTTACAGGCACATCTCAGCAGATTCTTGGAGGCTTTGCTAAAACGGTGCATGGATATTATTTATTACAATCCTATAGACCCATTTACTGTTAGTAAACAAGGATGGCTGCGCGCGCTAACTGGTGCCCTGAGTGGTGCCCAGTCTCAGGCTTTCCAAGCTACGCAGGTGCATTTTAATTAAATATCGCAAAACTCTCCTTAAAAACTCAATTTAACAAACAGCAAGTGACTCCAGATCCATGTACAGTTAGCTACTGAATGTTAGCATGACGTTAGTAAGTGTCCCGACATTCAGCGACCTGATATTTACTTTTATTTGATGGGAAAACTCATGTGCAGAAGAGAAAAGCTTTAAGCAAATCCCTTGATGAGTTTGACGATGTAATTTGCAGAAAAGCACAGGAGATGAGTTAACGTGACATTGCTTAAGATTTTTGTGCAAGTTGTGTTAATTATTTATCAATTATCAGTGGAGAATTAGACTCACAGTAAACTGCACCTGTGTGGCTTTATTTGTGCTGATTTCTACAGAAATGTATTGTATAAAAGACTCCAAGGATATACTTACATGACTCTGAAGCGATGTATTTGTTTTGATAGTGATCCCTAATTTTTTCTATAGATTTTAGCGGTAAGCTAGTTAGCGTGGTGGTTCAAACCCAAGGAACACATAAGGAATGGTCAGAGCTTCGTTTGAAGTCATTTTTAAGTTTTCTAACCGTTTAATATCATTAGTACAGTTTACTCGTTTTGTATAGAAACTTATAGAGAAACTCTGCGGAGGGCTCCAGTGCGGCTCCGCCCCCAAAATGACGTAGGCTCTGAACGGGTCTATTGGTCGTTTTCATAGGATCAGACGAGAGGCAGCTGCCACTTTCCTCTTTAAATACACTGCACTTTGACTTGGAATAACTAAACAAAATGTACAATGCTTTGATCTAAGGTGAACCAAGTAACACCCTTCTCATTCCGGCGTCCCTTCGAAGGGGCGTCCCACTTTATCTTGAAAAATTAATTGTGTTCAGTGTCTGATAAAAACAAACTATGGAGCACCTGGAAAGGTTAAAGATAAAAATCACATTGTGTTCTTCTTATTTAGGGTCAAATCAGCCTCTGGAATGAATCAGACTAAATTTACAAAATTCCCCCAAATTTAAAATTTTAAAAGACTTTTGTATTGACTCCGCCTGCATTTTATTTATTTTTTTTTTTTTTTTGAGTAATTATAGGTCCTAAAACTCATCTTCACCTCAGTTACCTTCAGCTTTTGTAGAGGAATGGTCAAAACCCAAAATCAGCCAAATCTAGTGTCAATCAGGTCTCAGCTGTCAACACCAACTTTGCCAATCTTTATATTTACCAAAAAAATAAATAAAAATAGATTCTGTTTTTCTTTTGTTCAGAAAAAGTTCTCACTTCTGAAGCTAAAACTACAGAGTTTCAGCTTTTGTTTGTGTCCAAAGGATCAGAAACGGTTTTAGTTAAAATTTGTACAGATTTTAGTCAGACGTGTGAGGGAAAGTTTTAACGTTTTGTATCAGAACAATTTTTCTTGTCCCCATCTGTGTTAAATAACATTGTCCTGTAGAATCTTATGATCTCATCTGAAACACAGCAATATAAACATGAAGATACTGAATTTTGACTTTGTTACTGCCTGTTCCCGATCCGCTCCAGACTGAGATGTTTGATATTCTGTGTTGAGTTCTTCTCACGTATCAAGAGTTTGTGAACTCACCAATACTGCAAAGACTCAACTATTTGGGGTCATAACTCAGTGAATATGTGACCTATTGACAGCAAATAAAAAACTGGCTAATACCTTATGTGGTAGAACTTTATTGAATGTTTTAGGGCTACTAAGACGACTAATTCGACTATGCCCAGGGCCTCTAGACTCATCTGGTAAAGTTGGCTCACCTGGACTGTCAATGAAAGCAGCCCCACATAACTTTTCAGTCAAAAAACAGACGAAAATCCATTGTCTTCTTTACTGTTTTTATTATTCTAAATAAAAAACGTGTGACCTGACTTGTCACTTGGTCTTAAGACATTAAGTTTTACTTTATTGTAGCTCAACAAATATATCTATTCATGTTTTCATCTGTCTACTTCAGGGGTGTCGAACTCATTTTGAAAAAGGGCCACATTGGCATCGGGGTTGTCCTCGAAGGGCCGGTTGTAACTAAAATGAACCTTACTAATCTTTCTGTATTTGATTATTGTACAGTATATTAACTGAAGTGACAATTACTGAATATACATCTGCATTAGTCTGAAAAATGACTTACTCTTTAAGTTTCAGACAAATTATTTCATAAAGTTTGGACACCCACATTACTCCTGGCACTAATATAAAATTAAACTAAACCTCATAAGACCTTGAGGGCCACATAAAATGAGGTGGCGGGCTGCATCCGGCCCACGGGCCTTGACTTTGACATATGTGGTCTACTTTATTAACAGCTTTGCCGTTTATCCAAGTGTAAAAGGAATATTATGACCCAGACTTTACAGTCCCTGAAAAGAGTTTATTTGGCAGGATTATTATCTCTCCTTCAATAAACTTCACTCAGACCATTTACTTTGGACCAGCTCCCAAAACTGGATTAGCATTTTTAAGGTTTTACAGCAGTTCAAGACAAGTTTAAATCCATTAATACTTGTAACATTTTTAGTCTTATAAATGTCTAATTCCTTTCCTCAAAATGTTCAGCAGGTTTGTTTGACCAAACAAGGACTGTAGAGCAAAACAGGTAAAAATAACACAAGAGAAGCAAATATTTTGTGTTAACCTGCAAATGATCATTAAGAGTGAGTTGAGATATTTTAAATTATCAGGAAACATGAGCAAAAACATAAATGAACGATACATTCAGTTGTATCACTCAAAGCCTGTGACATCTGTCATTTCACTTTATTATGGCAGCCTAAAACACACTTGTGCAATATTCATGCTGTTTAATTAAAAAGTAAAGTGTTGCATTTATATTTTTAAATGTAACTCTATAATATCTTGTTCATTTATTTATGGTAATTGTTTCCTTCATATACATTATTTTTACTATTTACACTTAGTCACTGCAGCTGTAAATGAGCTTTCATAAAACCTAGCACCAGATTATTGCTTAATGATTTAATTTTTACTTAGTTTGGTGCTACGGTCTTTGTGGTAAATTTAAATCACAAAATTAAAATTAGGAAGAAATGGACTTTAGGGGGAAGTCAACAAAAGTTGAAAATTACAGAAAATAATTCTGAATTCTCCACATAAAAGCATCAAAAGACAACTTACACACAACTGACACCAAATTAAAGCGTTGCAAGACATTTAAATTGTAAAGTCTGTGTCATTTAAGTAGATTTTGGCCCATATTTTTTATGTAGTTGCTAGGTAACAGTTGTAAAATTACCTCTACATATAGTATATCGTATTTACAAAATAAAAAACAATTATAAATCTCATCAAAACGGCCTAGTTGGGTAAAAACAAGCAAACTATGTAGTAAAATCTTAAATATAATAATGTTCACAAAGTCTGACCTGTCATACGCACATTGATAAATTATTGTACACTGTCTTTTTACAAACACATGAGCTACATCTGAGGACCTACATCAGCACAACCGTCTCTTCACGCAGAAGCACTCGACTTTCTCCTCCATTAACGGCTTTAAACGTGTTCAGTGGAGCTCGCAGCCCTAAAAATACTTCCCCCCGAGTGTGAATGGGCTGGTGTGGTCGAGTTAACGCGGCGTTTACGATACAAAACAGTGTCTGCTGGTGGTTAGTGTAAGTCGTCTGGTCCTGAGGTCAAAAGGTCCAGAGCTAACAGGACTTCAGGTTGTTTCGCTCTGTGGACATTTTCTGCATTTCTGGAGCCAGGACAAATTTGTGGACACTCAGCTTGTTGGGCAGCAAATATGTGCAATTCCAGTGTAGACGGGCACTGCTGTGTGTCTGAGGTGAGATTTAGAAAAGTTTATGTCCTGGCACAGAGGTATAGAAAGTCACTCTCAACAATACAAATGGTTTACCTCACAAACATTTACCTAGAAATATATTTTTTGTGAAATTACTTGAATTATTTGGGCTTTTAATATACATTTTATTGTGCATGATTCAATTATTTTAGCTTATTTAAGGTGTGTATGACAGGTTACACTACAAATGTTCAGTAAAATACAGTGAACATGATTGTATTTAAGATTTGACAAAAGATTTAGCTTGTTTTTATCCAATTTGGCCATTTTGATCGTCTTTTGTCAAACATGTAGAGGTAGTTTCACAACTGCAGGCAAGAATATTGTAAGTATGGACCAAAATCCACATGGGTTGAATGACACAGACGTAACAAGTTGATTTGTTAATAGCTCTTTAATTTTGATCAGTAAATGTAAAACTATGATAAATATTTACCACAAACACCATCACACCAAACCTAGGTAGAAAAATTAAATTCCTTTAAATGTAGCTATAGGTTTATTGCTCTAATGTGGGTCATTTATTATATTTAAAACAGGTAGACCATATTTTCAGTAAAACACAGTGAACGTGAAGACAATTTGCAGGTTTTCACTTGCTATTAGCAATTTTTATGAGGTTTGTGGTTGTATTATAAATAATACAGAGGTGAACCCGCAACTGTTACCTGGCAACCACATCGTAAATGTGGGCCAAAAACAAAACCCACATAAATAATACAGATGTTATGATTTGACAAATGACAATATTTTGTAATACCTAAATTGCGTTAAATTATTGCGTTATTTATTGAAAACTGTGTTGTGCTTAAATTCCTGATAAGGTTGCTGGAGTGAAATGAAATGAAGCAGAGGCACTAGATGGCGCTAGCCTGGCTAGAGAAACACCAGTCTGCTTCGTGTTGTTGGGTTCTAACATGCTTATCCCACTACATGCTGCTCCGCTCAGGTCCACCACAGTCCATCTCAGAAAGTTGCCCCATGTAATGTCCACAAACTCATTTTAAATGTGATAAACCCGCAAGCGTCAGAACTTTTGTGTACCATTTCCACATTCATAATAGGTATTACTTTTGTGGGGACCAGTGGCGGATTGAGACATTTTTCAGTGGAGTGGCCAGGCAGGGGCCATGAACCTTTCAAGGGTGGCACAAAATTCTGTCAATTTTGTATGATTGTAGAATCATACAAAAAAAAACTAAACAAAACTGCTTACATGAATGCAAGCCAAAGCATGAACTTAAAGGTGCTTAAAAGTTAAGGTGCTGCTTACATGAAAACAAAGAGACTTGGGGGTGGCCTCGGCCCCCCTCAGCCCTCCCCAGATTCGCCACTGGTGGGGACGTTTGTAGGGCAGTAAAAATCTGAGCTGACCACAAATGCAAAAACTCTTCACAAATGTTCTACTTATTATGTTTGTGGGAATTGTGTTATTATGTTTGTGGTAGGCAAAAGTTATTACATTTGCAGAAAGTTGTTACATCTGCGAGTTTATTACTTTTAAGATTAGCCGATTTTATAATACACTTGTGGTTCATTACATTTGCGGAGATTATTACGTTTGTGGGTGTTATACCGCAGACTCCACAGTTTTAACGCACAACTTCTTGTTGTTACTTGTTGTTTCTTGTGGCTTACATAATTTACTCTTTTTAACCTTGGGATTTCACTGACATGGTAACTGGGCTTAAAGGTGAAATATAAGACTTTTCTGATGGAGTTTGAGTCACCTGCTTGTCTCCATGGTGACAGAATTATTACCAAAGGGAAGATGCCGCAAACTCATGACAATAAAACGTGAGAACCTGTCATTCTGACTTTAATAAACAATAATGTAGCTATTCTTTATCAATGATTTAAAGCAAAATTTAACTTATTTCTGTCCCATCTCACACATTTACCCAGACAGTCTAAATTTACTTTCACTTTCCCGTTGTCTTTGTCCACACAGACGTCGGTCGCTGCTCGTCAGACGTTTCATTTGGACAGACACATGAGTTTGTTTGAGTTTGGTAGATTGGCGTCGTAAAACAGAGCCGTATATTGCACTGTTTCCAGGCAGGTTGATTTAACTGTGGTTTAGTGCGGAGATGCTGCAATGTGCAATGTGTTTGAAATTCTTGACAAAACCGGTTTGGAAAGTGTGAAAAGATTGTATGTGCATGTTAGGGATGTCAAAAGTATTTATAGTTATTTTAGCAAGTGTCAATACTAAAATAAATACAAACCAATGAAAATGTCACCATGGTAATGTAATCTTGGTTCTTGGTTTGATCAAAACTACATTTACTTTTGCCAGTTTCTGTAGTAAATTTAGTTCTTATTACACTGAACATTTTGTATGAAATGGTAGGTCTGCATTTTTTTGGTCAAGCCTAGAGAAAAAAGAGCCCTAAATTTGTGGGGTTTTGTTGGTATCAAAATTGGTATTGAGTATCGACCGCATTTCACCTTTTACTTTTCTTATATTTTCTTAATAAATTCCTTTTTGGTCAGTATCTGATCTCACCCCTTTCTCCTCTCTCTCTCCCTCTCACTCTGTCTTTCTTCTTTATTCACTCTCTCACACTCTCTCTTCTTTCTTCTTCTCTTTCACGCTCTCACTCACACTCTTCTGTCTTCTCTCTTTCACTCTCTCACTCACTCTCTTCTTTCTTCTCTCTCTCTCTCTTTTCTGTCTTTTTCTCTGTCACTCTCTTCTTTCATCTTCTCTGTCACTCTTTCTCTCTCTTCTTTCATTTTCTCTCACTCTCTCTTCTTTCTTCTCTTTCACTCTTTCACTCTCTCTCACTCCCTCCCTTCTTTCTTCTTCTTTCTCTCTCATAACTCAAAAGTCTAAGTTTAAAAAGTTTGACTGACATTGTTAAGTTAAATCAACACAAAGGTTTAAGTTCATTTAACTCATTGGCCGTATATGATTTTTTTTACAGTGTAGAGAAAAATATATATATATATATATATTAGGGGTGTAACGATACGTTTTTAGAACGATACGATACATTTCGATATGAGGCCAAGAAAAACGATTACAAAACGATTTTGCGGTTTCAGGGAACGATACGATTCAGAACGATACAGCAGTTTTAAAACGATATTTCGATTCAGTTTGATAACTTACAACATAAATAAAGTAATTACCAAGATTTTGCATTAAATCAAAAACTCAATAACAAATAATAAAATGATAGAGTAAGGTTAAGGGTAATAAAGATATTCAGCTTAATGACACAATTATTTTTCATTGCACTTTCCCCTTAATTCACAAGTTTAGTATCATAATAAAATAAGTGACTCACATTTCACCATCTTATTGAATCATTTTCACACAGATGCAGAAGTGTGTTGAGATGGGAGTCTGTAACTTACTGTATCTTCATGACTTATCATTAGATTAAATATTAAATCCACAAACATGTGCAGACTCGAAGCTTTGATCCAAAGCATGGTGATGTTGCGTCACCATGGGGGGGGGCGGGCGGCGGCGGCGTGTTTGCAGCTCGTCTGGTTCTTTTCGGAGCTCGCTCGAGTCGTTTCGCGGCGTTACCTCCATGTCCAAATTACACCAAATTTACCGCTCCTTATATATACCCCAAAAATAAATTAGCCAGAAATTTGATTCTGTTTTTCTTTTGCGCAGCGCTTGTTCTCACTTACAGTTAGAGCCTCTTAGTCATCAGAAGCTAAAACTACAAAACTTCAGCTTCATTAAGAGTTCAGACATTTCTTTGTGCTGCAGAAGGTTTTAGTTAAAATTGTAGCTGATTTTAGTCAAGCGTTTTAGGGAAAATAGGCTGGAATGATGACATTTTAGCATCTTGACAAAACTAGTACATATTTCTTTTGCATAAACACACACAGTCTGTCTGAAATCACACACTTTCCTGCACGTGCATAACTTCTTTACATCGACTGTACATTTCTGCCTGTTTTAATCCGTCTTCTCTCTCCCAAATGCAGCCGAACATGTCCGCGTACATTTACAGAAAACCCCAACAAGCTTTTAATTCACCTAAACCCGAGAGTTAAATAAAGAAAATAAACTTTCTCTCGGAGGCTTTAGTGGAAAATCCCCCTGAACTGCAGCGGCCGGTGGTCTGCAGACTCACAAACTATCGAAATCGTTTATGAACCTTGGATTTCCTGTTCTGTTTTGTCGCTGGGGGTAGAAAAAATACTCAGCGTGCATTTACAAAAGTCAGACCTCCAGCATGGTAATTTTCCTGTCTTGTAATGATTTAAAACAAAACTGAGATCTCGTATTTTAAGGTTTAGAAATAAAGACATTTTCTATTCCGATCAGCGTGTAATTTTTAACTCATTTTAGTGACAAAGTTAAATGAAATACATTAACATTTGGGAAAAAAACTGCAGACAAATTACAGATTTTATTCTCTCTCCTGCTTTCTCTCTCTCTCTCTCTCTCTCTCTCTCTCACTCTCTCTTGCTCTCTTGACCCACTAAACTATACCTTCTCTTTCTCTCTTCTCTCTCACTCCTTCCTTTTTTTTCTTCCACCCCCCCTCTCTCTCTTTCTCTTGTTTCCCTGTCTCCTTCCTTCTTTTCACTTTCCTCTCTCTCCTCTTTCTCTCGCTTTCTGTTCCCCCTACCTTTATTCCTACTCTCTCTTCTTTCTCTCTCTCCATTTCTTTTTCACTCCCCTTTGTCTCTTCCCTCTCTCTCAATTTCTGACCCCTTCTGTTTTCTCTCTATTCTTTCTCTTTCCTTCTCTTTTCACCTTCCCCCTGTCTCTACCTTTCTTACTCCATTGTTCTTGCTCTCTCCTTCTCTCTCTTTCTCACTCTATCTCTCTTGACCCACCCTCTCTTTTTCTCTTTTTTCACTTCTTCCTTTCTTCCATCACCCTCCATTTCTTATTCTCTCTTTCCCTCTCTCCTGCTTTCTTTCTTCTCTCTTTTTCTTCTTTCTCTTATCTCTCTCATTATCTTTCCCCCTTTTCTCTCTTCACTTTCTCTCTTTCTCTTCCCTCTCTCTTTCTCTTTCCCTAGCTCCCTTCACTTTCCCGTTCTCTCTATCTACATTTCTTTCTCCCTTTCTTTCTTACTTACTTACTTTCCTCCTCCTTCCTTTTCTTTCTTCTCTCTCCTTCAGCTTCTCTTCTTTCTTACTACTTTCTCTCCTTCCTTTTCTCAATCTCTTTCTCAGTGCTCTCTCCTTCTCCCTCTCTTTCACGATCTCCCTCACTCTCTTCCTCTTTCTCTCCTGACCCACCCTCTCTTTATCTTCTTCCTTTCTTTCATCCCTTTCTTCTTTCTCTCATCTCTGTATTTCTCATTCCTTTTTTCTCTCTCCTCTCACTTTCTCTTTCTCTCTCTCTCTCTCTCCTTCTTTCTCTTTCTCTCTCTCCCTCCTCTCTCTCTCTCTTTCTCTCTCTCTCTCTCTCTCTCTCTCTCTCTCCCTCTCTCTCTCTCTCTATAGTTTTTTATTTTTTACCTGAATCTTTTCCTCTGCTTGGTTTCATCCTCAGATTCTCCACATTCCTCTCTGAGTCCGAGGCACAAGTCGCGTCGCTCGCCCGCTCACAGTGGCTGACGTTATTTGCCTCCATTAGGCTCTACTCCGTAATTGACCCTTGACCCCGCGGCGACCTGCTGAAACGACTCTGAGGATCGGAGCTAAGCCTCATGGGAAAAGCCCCGGGTTTGGACTTAGGCTCCACAAGCAATCAACACGTAAAGGTGAAGGAGGGAGCCCGGGTCAGCGGCTCTGATGTGCACGCAGCTTTGTTCTGACGCAGTCGACCCAGAGGAACTGACAAAACAAGATCCCACAGGTCACAAACAACACTCACGCACCGCGCATAGTGTTTTTGATCACTCTGGCACTTTTTTGGGGGGAAATTGTCATAGATATATATAAAGCAAAACTTCTACATATTCAGTCAGATTTGTCACTTATTTTTCAAAACATCATAGCACACTTTTTATGCAAAATTACTGACACCTTTGTAAAAATGACTCTTTGGTCAAAGCCTGAAATACTAACAAACCAAAAACACTTTTTCATGCAAAACATGTAACAATCATGTGACAACTGCACTAAAAAATTTACTTTTTGACAAGAACATGTAACAAAACCAACAGACTGAGTAGCTTTGACCTTAAACAGCTAAACGCTGTTAAGAATTTATTTAATACCAATTTATTTTGTGGATTTTTTAGGAAATTAAGTTGATTGTGAAACTAAAATATTAAAAAATGTGAAACAAGAAAATGCTTTACTGACAAATACAAATACAACAATTCTTCAACGAGCTAAAAGTTCCGGTCTGATCTTGAGCACATTGGGCTAAATCATCTGTCCTGTGCCTCTGTGTCAGTCCAGAGATGATCCAATAGCCTGTAATTCTCTCTTCTTGTCTCTGTCTCTGTCTCCATGTCCTCTTCCTCACACTTCTTCTTGTCTGGTTTCTCTAAAACAAATGTGACTCTAATTGTCCTAATGGAGATGTGTTCATGGGCCAGATTTATTTGTCTGAGGAGTCTATGCATAAGCGTTCATTGTTCAGGTGATTGAACCAAGAAAACATCACTTTGGAGCAAATATGTTAGTTATAAAAACATAGTTTAACAGCAGTAACTAAAGAGTTAAGCAAGGCTAATTGTGTGTAAGGTTTTGCAAAAAAAAAAAACTGTGTGAGGAGTTAAGCAAAAAGAGTGAAGACAGACATGGTGTTAAGTTTTGAAACGTGTTCAATTATCTTGACTTTGGAGCCATAGCTATTGAAAAAAACTGTAAGACTCTCATGCATGTGTCGCACTTTAAGAGTTTGGGAATTACAGTTTTTCTCAGTCGCTTTGACACACTTTGCAAAACAGCTCACACAGAACCCCAAACTGAGCTTCAGTTTGGCTCAAAACAGTTAAATTTTGGCTCAAAACAGTTAAATTTTCAAGTCAAAAACTAGTTTTACCAAGTTTGGAGCCCCATATTGTAGCCGGGTCTCAGCTCTCTGCCCCCTCTCCTCTCCACTGGTCTCTCACCAGTGCAAAACACAGCTGGACATTTTTGTGAGAACTAAAAACCTAATGTTACAGGAACTCTGCAGAAGTATAAGTTCACCAGCCATTTGTGGTTATAACTCAATGAAAACATGTCCGAGTGACAGACAAAAAATAAAAATTGTCAAAGTGCTAGAACTTTATTTTCATTATTTAAAGCTGTAATTTGGCACCCTCACCACTAGAAGGCGCCCTAGGTAACCACCTAGTTCGCCTATGCCCAGGGCTGACCCTGAGTTTTATTACAGCATAGACACAGATGTCACACATTATGAGGGAATGTTACTGAATGTTCATTTCTCTAATAAAAGCTTTGTATAAAGGCTTGTCATAAAATCTACTGTAGCTGCAAATATAGAAAAATAACACAACGCAGACTTTGCCAAAGATCTGATTATTTGGTGTTGGTAGAAAAACCTTTTGTATGACATAAATTCCATAATGAAAATTTTTAAATTGTGTATGAGGTCAATTCATGGGCCACATATGACAGATTTCATGAACAGTAGCAGTGGAATTTAAAACCATATACATCTTAATCCTGCTCAAGACTGGACTGTTTTAAAGTCTGTGCAGTTCTTTTTGGAGCAGAATAAAACCGCGACACAACAGCTTGGACGCACACGAGGCTAAATAACAGTGATAAATGTGTAAATATAGATAAGGCTTAATGTCAGAGATGTGCAGGTGGACAAACAGGGACATGATAAGAGAAGTTTAAACCTGCTGGACTCAGACTGGTGAATGAGTGACGTCTTTATCAGAAGATTTATGAGCCTGGTCTCTGTGGGAGGTCTCAGTTATGCAGCGCTCCAGTAATAATGACAGAATCTCAGTCGGTGTTTACTTCATTGGCTCTGTCATGTCACTTCCTGAATTAGAGCGGCTATAAACAGCAGAGAAGTTTAGCTTTTTGATTGTGGATTATGCTTTGCACTGTTTGTGAGCAGCATGAGTGGATTCTTATCACTGAAAAGTGTTTCCACTCAGTTTGTGGCAGAAGGTTTGACTCCAGCTCAGCCTGGACCTCTCTGTGCAGCGTCTTCATTTTCCCCAATGCACTTATGCCACTACCCTGTTAGTAGACCTTTCTCAAATCCTTAAAGTTGTGATGGAACTGATCGTTATCCTAAATCTAACCCTAACCTTACCTAAATCCCTGAAGTAAATATTTTAAAATATGAACTTTTGCTAACATAGCCACAAAGCAAAGTGATGGTGTCTGGCATAACTAGGCTGAAAAAAAAAATCAGGCTTTGCTTGTTTCTCCCTGTGTCTGGGTGGGTTTCCTCCATCAACCAAAACATACGGGTTAGAGAATATCCTCCAGCGGTGGTCCTGACCAAGCCTGGCACAAAACACCTGGAGATGGGTCCTAAAGTGCTGCACTGTGGAGCTCACTGGATGCTCCACACAATCTGATGATTGAGTCAAATACAGAGGACAAACTTTTCTGTGGGAACAGTAACGTGTACCTTAACCTTATCTCTAACTTGTATTGCCTTAACATTTTGGTCTCTATATTGATTCCATAATTTCTTGCTCAGTGTAAATGTCTTACTTGTTTTATACTTTCATTTCAATAAACTTAATAAGCTCAGTTTAAAAAAGGTGGAAAAAGCAGGATGTTCTAACACTGGTAGTCTTTATTGGAGGTTTAAAATGACCAGAATTTGTGAATTTCAATGTCTTGAAACAAAGTTAAATTGCTATAAAACATCTTGTAAGGACTTGTTAGCAATTTATAAAATTTAAATAAAGTTCTTAAATGAAACAAACAAACATACATAAAACAATATGTAACAGACAGGGAAGTGTTGCTGGCAGTGAGGGGCGTCTTGGGTCGTGTATACAGTAATGTAAACATTTGTCCAATGGACTAGTCAAATAAATAGGACTTTAATGCTGATGCTTCAGTGCTGATGGTGGTTCATCAAAGCTACATCAGATGTTTTTTTTTTTTTTATTGACTTCCATCCACTTCACTTCCTTTCTTTAAAATAGGACTAACCCCCCAAACTTCTCCCACAAACACGTTTCAAACTTTTCTGCTGAAAAAGCATGTGTGAAAGATGAAAGGAGGGGCTGAGGGTGGAGAGCAGCAGTGTGAGTGGTTTGACAGCAGGTGTTTGTGATCAGCACAGAGGTTTGAGTGAACAAATGGATGTTGATGTCACATAGAGTCTAGAAATGACACTGAACCTTTGCAGTGAGACTTGAAACTTGATAATTTGCTCAGTTTAAACTAAAATAGCTAAAAAAAGTGACTCCGAACACTAAACACATCCCCCAAAAGATGTGTTTATCACTTTTAAGACATATTTTATCGTCTTTAGAGTCATTTGATATTTGTCTTTGACCCATCCATCAATGGTTGGTTTTAAAGTTTGTCCATACCTTCTGCGGCCGCTCTGAACCTGTTTCAGTCCTGTGTGTGTGTACTTGTGTGGCGTTTTCCTTCACCTCAATGGAAAACATGAGTGCGTTACCCCCCCTCCTGGTCCCGGGACACCCCTTCCTCCTCGCCCCCCTCCTTCCCTCCCACAGGCCTCTTTTCCCCTTTGTTTAATTCAGTCCATCAACACTTCCTCCTCGGCCTGTTAGTGTCAGCCTGCATTTCCTCCGCCGCCTCACACGCCGCCCTCAGCCCGGGCTAAAGTTTCCCCCGAACGTTAAAGGGCTTCAAAGTCAATCACTGCAGCTCCGAGTCTGATCCAAAAACTTCACCTCCTCCTCCACCTCTCTCTCTCTCTCTCTCTCTCTCTCTCTCTCTCTCTCTCTCTCTCTCATAGAAACAGGTTCCTTTTAAAACTGCACAACTGATAAAACCGCCTCTTCAAACAGCAGACTTTAAATAACTTTTTATACCCTAAATGTTATACTTGGCATGTTCCCCTCCACATGTGTCATATTTACAGGACAAAAGACAATAATGAACTGCACCCAAACAACCAAATTGGGTAAAAACGAGCTAAATGTTTATGAAATCTTAATTATAATCATGTTTAAGTTTTACTAACTAACCTGTCATACGCACTTTAACCATGTTTTTTGGTTGTTTTTCAGTCCAGGAAGTAGTACTTAAACATGTGTGACAGTAATCATTATCTTTCTGCGCAGATATGTGGCCTAAAAGATACAATTTTGTACTCTAAGTAAATATTTGACAAAAGAGGATAGCGTATACAGTCTGCATCTCAATTTGGACTGGTTCTGGCCAACACACCACTTCAGCTCTTTTCAAAAGGCGTTGTCGCACATGAAAGTCCAAGAACCAGGCACCAGGAACACTTCTACACCCCTGCTTTCACAGGGCCAATTCTACCCTAGGAACAAGTTCCTGCTAGCATTTGCACTGCTCAAAAGAGGATGCCAGTGCAAGCTAGAAGGTGTGATAACTACTGTTGAGGATGAGAAACCATTCTGTGTTTTTTTCTGTTTGCCCCACTCCGTGCTTGTGCCTCTGCATCCATCCATCTCTCATCGCCATCAGTAAACTTTAATGGCATTATTATTTTTACAAAAGATTTCTGTCATGCCTGGCGTTGTGGATGTGCATTGTGTGCATACAACTTGCACCAACAATGTCACAAATGACGTTGCTGCGTCACTGAAAGATTTACTTGCCCCAGAGCAGGAGCTTAGTTGGTCCTCACATTGGCCTCCCTGGTTCCTGGTCCTTCTTACGTGGGAACACAAAAAGGGACCAGGGGCTAAAAAGGTTACAGGAACAAAAAAAAGTTTGTACAGTGCAAAAACGCCTAATAATTGGCTGATTGTATTTCCTGGTTTTGGGGAACCATCTGCAGTTCTGCAGTACCTGAACTAGTGAAAAGAAACTGAGGCAGTCGGTGCCACCAGCCTGGCTATAACCTGGGCATCTACAGGAAACCTACGCAGGAGAGGACAACAAGCCAACTCCACGTAAAAAGGCCCCGAGCCACATCAAACCCAGGACTTTTTTCTTCCACTGTGTTGTTCAGCAGTGGTGCATTTTATCCTGCCTCAGCTGTGAGACAATACAAGATAACCCAAAACAAACATGAATCAATCAAGTTGGAGTAAACTAATGATGAGAGAGCACTGTTATTAATACAGTATGTCCCTTTTAAAATAATTTGAGTATTTCGATAATAACCACTTAAGTAATTGTTAGTTGCAACCCCATGCGCTTATCAAAGCGTCACATATTTTCCTGGTGGATTCAGCGTTTGTAAATATCACACGTGTCTTAAATCTGTCACAAAACATCTGCTTTGATGCTGGCTCACACTTCTAATTCATGGTTTGTGTTTGTGTAACTGTTTCCACTTTGGCCGATGACACCGCTCGACCACACGGCTCATACAAATGCAGTGAAAACCTCATTATGACTCTTCGGTTTAGGCGGCGCTCTGATCCGGGGGCAGAGCTGTCCACAAAACTGCTAATGTTCAACAACACGGACGCGGCTTCACACGGGACGGTGCTGAAAACTATTATCGCGCACTGACGGACAATTACACGTGCTGTTTCTGCTGTTGTTTCTGATTAGGGCAGAGATGAAGGTTTGTTAGGCTGTAAAAAAGTAGAATTTGGGGGATTTGCTCACAACAAGACTGTATCTGGTCTGACTCAGTTTGAAGATTGCATGTTTTTGTCCGGTTCCCTTCATTAACCTCAACATGCTGCATTAACGTGACATTACAATATAGAGACCAATATGATTTAAAACTCTTTCCATTCCAGATGATTTTCCTTCAAACGCTGGACTAATATGATCAAAAATGAGCGGAAACTGTTTTTGGGCTGTGAAGCTGAGCCTTTGTATAGTTTTAGCCTCTGTTGAACAAGCTCTGCACAGAAGAAAAAACAGAATCGATTTGTCAATTTCTTTGGCAAATCTGCAAGGTAGTAAATATGTTTGCAGTTGGAGATTGAATGACATTAGTTTGGGGTTTTGACAGTTTCTCTTTAAAAGCTGAAGGTAATTCCACCAAAATAAATCTTAGGGAACTGTAATCGAGAGACATAGCCCAAATACAAGTCCTAATACATTTTCTTATTCATCCTACAATGGCTTCCCAACAAGGTCACTGTGTCAAGGAGTGAACTAAAAAAACATCTTATGATCTCTGTGCGAAGCTGCATGTTCTCTCTTTGTTCCGTCAGGTTTTTTCCAGGTACTTCCTCATACCTCTGCTCATGTCACCTGCAGAAAGAGAAGCTCTCAATAGATGGTTGGAGAAACTTCTTTGATAAAAACAACAGCTGTTGATCAGGTATGAACTGGTCTGACGGACGTCTGACTGAAACAGTGTTTTTAAAATTTCATTTTCAAATTATAGGTTCTCATAGACTTACTATTAACAAGTGCAGCTTATATATGCACTTTATAATTTTTCTTATTTAAATCTAGTGGGTGAGGCTTATTTTCAGGTGTGCTCAATAGGGCAAAAATTACAGTACTAATGTTGATTTAGCAGCTTATCTTCAGTGATAAATTCTTGTATTACGTGACAACACCACTGGCGAGCATTGCTGCTGCAGCTTGTATTTCTACTAACCTATTCTAAACACGAACAAGGGGTAAAGATTATTGAAGAAATGAATACATTCACTTTTTGTTCTACAACTTAAAACTATATAAAAAAGACAGATTTTAGCTGCCCTCCATCTGTATAACAAACTTTGGTGCAAGGTTTCAACTATGCACCGTGGAGTTATTGAATTAGTGTTGTGTTTTCAAATTTGCCCTTCACCGTGTAAATATGTGTGGCGTTTTGGGCTTTCTTTTGGCAAATGTGAGATACATATTAACATACATAAGATTAACTGTGCTCTAACAAATAGGCCTAATTGTTTTAATTTTGGCTTGCGCATGCGTAGTTGCGCTCAAAGGTACGCAGTGGGCAGTGACAGAGGCAGAGCTTACAACTTGAGCGCCTGAACACAATGCCTGGTATAAAACAGTATAAAAAATACAATTTTGTGTATTTATATTGTCATTGTGAACTTGATGCACTTACACATAAATGAACTTTAATATAAAGTAAAAAATTTGAAAAAAACAAACATATAGCCTACATTAAATGCCAGACAGATTGATTTTGTAAAAGCTCAGTTTGTAGAACTATTTTAGCATTAATATTTCAATTCAATAGCGTAAGCTAGATAACATAGTTAGCATAAGCCTCAAGACACAAAAGGACATTTTATAAACACATAGGTTTTCCCCTGGTGAAGTATTTACCTTGCATGTGAAGGTGTTTACATGTGAAGGTGTTTATCAGGTTTATCGTTTGTGTCAATTAAATAATTATTTATTTAAGAGACTATCTGCTGGTATTTTCAGACCAGACCTAGCTTAGTCACAGAGTGAACAGAGTTTATAAACAGAGAAACAGTCTGAATCTGGCTGAATTTCTCCCACAGCTCTTATTGACCCTCACAAAACTCTCCAAAACAAACCAAAAGTGGATGCTGCCTATTACAAATTTCCCTCAGCGTCAAATCCAACTTGAACCGCTGTGATTTCCTGTCAATCCAAACTCCTGCGACGCATAATTCGAGTTACATTTTTGACCTTGTCCCGTTGCGATTGTCCCGATAAGGACTCCGCGGTACACTCCGGCCCCCGTGGCTCCTCTGTGATCTCGGAGCCTAAATGCTGTCGCTAATGGCCCGCCGTACGTCCCCTGTCAGGCCCCTTTTGATGTGAACGTCCCGCCATGATCTGTGCGCGGTAAAAACCTTGGAGCAGGCATTTTTAATTACCCGAAAGGGGGTGAGTTTGGCCCCGTATGGTTCCTATTTGTACTCGCAGACGGACTGTAAGCCGAGCCGAGCAGCCTTGTCACATAATACCAAAGAGAGAGAGTCATTATCATTTCGTGAGCGACATTTTCTGTTTTTAGTTTGCCTCTTTTCCTTTGAGTATCTCTGCGCGGGATTAGTTTCAACTTTTTGGGGGGAAGTTATTCAAACCGTATGGCTCTGTATTTTTACACGGAGGTCGAGGCAGTGAAAAGAGGTGGACTTAGATCAGGCTGGTGATTTATTGAGATCAGAATTCGGTTTGTTTTAAATGGCTTTTGTTCCCCCTGACAAAAGCTGCAGGTGATTTAGTCTACATCTGTGTGAGCGCAGAGGGGCTGTTGGGCTTCTAGCAGTGTACGTTTGGGGATTGTTGGGGTAGTACCTTTAATACTAAAACATGTTAACCCTGATATAAGACACAACACTTTCCGGAAAGTTGCATGAAAAAAAGAACAGATGAATACACAATAGTAAAGCTGTACTTAAATTATCCAGTGTTATGCATTGTTACACATATTGACACAAGCACGTTCTTAAACAACCAGAGGCAACACAGTCAGTGCGTTTACATGATCAGAGAAATCAGACTAGGCTAAAAAAACTGACTCTTTTCTCCTTAAACCGGTCAGACCAGTTTTGCTCCTGTTTACATGTGAGAGAGTAAACTGATTACCCTGGAGAAACTGGTCCTGCTGTGTCACTACTGCATGATTGAGGCTATAATTTGTTGAATTACTTTAACATTGTTAATAATGTTTGTTATTATTAACTGTTTGTAATACTGTTTGTAAAATGACACAGTTTTTCTGGGACATGTAGGACTGTTATAAACATTTATAACACATCATTGTTAAACATGTAGTTAAATGTGAGATTATGTGTTTCACTTTGTACAAGGCACTTTATAGTTCTAAAATTCTTAATTTATTGTTGGAATGTGCAGTGGTCAGGGTGTGTGAGCTGCTCAGTTACATTTGTCCAGCTGCAGACCGATTGTCTGTTTACATGAGTCTGAAATCAGACTAATCGGTCGGGACCACGTGCGCCAACAGGCTCTGTGCAGTTGGCTTGTTTTCGTTCAAAATAGTACATCCTGTACATACAACCATTTCCTGTTCAATTCATTCCTATGAGGTTTTCACTACATCAGTTTAAAACGAATAAATCCTCTTTAGATCAGACAGTTGAATATTACAGAAAACATGTTAAAGACACATCAGAGGACACCAGGGGACACCTGTGTGTTTAAAAAGAGATGTGATTGTGTCTAAATGATAACGCTAACAGGAAGTGGTCGTATGTTTAGCTATTTTGAACGTACACAAGCCAACTGAAGTTCCGTTCACAGAGCTAATTGCTTTTCCAAAAAACGGTTTAATAGGTCTGCCTGGGTTTACATGCACTTTGAAAACTGGTTTAAATCGGACTAGGCTATCCAGTTTTTCTGGCCTCCATGTAAACGCCCAGACTGATGCAGTCGTTAGCGCTCTGGTCTCACAGCAAGAAGGTCCAGTCAGCCCAGTTGTTTTCTATGTGGAGTCTGCATGTTTGCTCTATTTCCACCATCACTAAAAGCATGAAAAAGGTTCTCATTCAGCTTTTAATTGAGCTGGTACAATTGATATTATTCAAAACGAGCCAAATTGTCAGTGCTATTATCCAGACGATGCCATTATTTTTGAATTGCCGTTAGAGAACTTTATGCTTAGAGATGGACAACAGTGTGGACTCATAAGTTGTGACTTGGACTTGAGTCAAACTTAAGTCACTATTTTGATGACGTGAGACTTGACTTTATAAAATAGACTAGAATTTGGGACTCAGTTTAGACTGGAGGATTAAATTTAAATGGGATAATAATAAAAAAAAAATCTGTGAATACAAGAGTTGAAATAAAAATCAGACGACTTGTGGAGCCCTGACTTGACTTGGATTTGAGGAAAACAACTTAAGACTTACTTAAGACTTGCAAAAGAGTGACTTGGTCCCACCTCAGATATTTATCAAAATCAGAAACCTCCAAATTTTAGCGGCTTACTCAATGTGCGGCTGGTAAAATGAACTACTAAAACTCTTAACTCGATATATTTTGATTCAGGTAAACACTAACCAACCTGTTACTATTTACATAATTTATTCAAGCTGCATTTTCTGCTTTCACTTTTGCGAACAGCCCTTTCTCTCTCTCTCTCCTCCCCTCCTCTCTTTAAGTCTCTTTGGACATAAAAACGACATGTCAAGTGCACACGCTACAGTCCGTATCAGGGCCCAAACGAGGTCCAGGTGCCGTCCGGGGTCTGGATTACAAACATCTGTGAGCGGTGCGTGTCCTCATCACTCAGATCCCCGAGTGACAGTAAAAGGCCGTTTAGAGAAGGGGAAAACCGACTGCAAAGTAACTGGGTCTTAAGGGTTTGTTGTGCTGCCAGGGCCGTGATGGATGAGTCTCCGAGGCTGGGTTTTCGGGATGCTCTCGCTCTCTCTCTCTCTCTGTGCGGCCAAAACACTGCGGGCTACGGCAACGTTCACACACTTACACAGTTTATGTTTTATCTGGGGTTTTGTTTGGCCTCGTCACAGGTCAGAATGGTGAGTGGGCACATTTTTACACTGTAAAATTAAACCTAATGTGTTTACAATCTTCTAATTTTGGCCTAATTTAGTAGATACTTGTGTTTATTAATGATAGTTTTACGCAAGAGCAAGTTTGTGAAGAAAAATTTAAAACATGTTGAAAAAAAACACTAAATAACAAAAAATTACCACACTTGGGAGGTGAGAACGTTTTACATTTTCTCACGAGTAACATTTTTATGACCCTGTAAACATAAATTCAACAATATGACTGTGTTCTAGTGTATTTTTATGTTCCAAGCACATAAAACAACTTACATTAGAGAAGCCGTTATCAAACTTTTGTTTGTTTGAGGCTCCCCAATAATGTTTTGCGCTAAAAAAACAAAACAAAAACAAAACTCCTTTCTTTTAAATTCACATGTAAAAATAACAAAAAGATAATATTTAGTGCGGATGTTATTCATAACTGTATCAAATAATAATGTTTTATGAACAGAAAGTAACTGCAGTGTGTTGAAATGTGCAAAATGTTTAAGAAAATCTAATCTTGATCTTGACTTATTTTTGTGTAATAGGCATTGTTAAGCTTGGCATAAAACTAGTACTGCAGTTATTTAGTTGTTGATTAATCGATCAACGAAGTCTTATCCTGCGTTCACACCGGACAACATATTTGTGTCAAAATTCGCGCGTAAAAGTGTATTTTGACGCAGAACATTTTCAATGCAGACGCCCAAGTAGGCGTCTAAAACCCCCGATGTGCGTCAAGGCTTTGGTGAACAAAAAGACACTTTTAATGCCCCAAAGCGCTTCTTCAAGCTCCCGCTTGTTTGCAGGCTTTGTTTTGCTCATAGACAGATCACGTTGAGATAGAGGCTTGCTGCCTATCACACAACTTTCTCCTCCTCCAGGCAGTGTCTTTTTGCTGTCTCTGTCCTCCTTGGCTCCTCCGGTTGTACAGCAGGTTTAAACACGACAACGAGCATTTTTAATAGATCCATGTGAAGCAATGCCAGTCCAGATCATGTCCCGTGTTGTTTGTTTTGCCGTGTCTCCAGAATTTCAGAGTAACGAGCAACAAAGTCTTTGGAAAAAGCCCCAAACAAGTGACCTTTGGTTAAAAAAGTTATTAAAAGACTTCAGTAAACAGTCCTCCTTTCCCCTAGGTGTGAGAAGAGAACATGTCACGTGTCACAGGAGTGTAGTCTGTGATTGGCTGACGCCAACTTCCAACGCATCTGAAGATGGATTTTCTCAACTCCTGCAGCAGTTGCAGATTTGAGCGAAGTTGCTTCCAATCTGCGAGACGCCGCGTATTCAGACGCCAATACGTGCCACAAATACGCTTGAACGCTCAAGATGCAGGTTTACATTGACTTAACATTGAAAATGGATGCAAAGACGCCAAGACACTGCCAGGTGTGAATGAATTGGTCGACCAAAATTTGTATTAGACTACAAATTCTTTTTAAGGATTTATATTATCCTATCAGCAGCTTACAGTGGTTTGCTTTGCGGTAATGTCCTGCTTTTTAAATACTGAGAATAATTTGCTTGGTTATCAGAATAAAGTTGAGCATTCAGTTTAAAAAACAAAACAAAACACTGCATTGTGATCGACTCAGGAATTTATCTTCTTTTAATCACCACATTTGGGTTCAGACAAAGGAATCAGATCATCACGAAGACACAAAAATAATATGTCCATCAGAAAAGTCACATCATGCATCTGGCTGATTTTCTATCCTGGAATTTGATGAAATACAAGACCATTTTTTCAATCAGAAAATACCTGATTATACTTGGCGTGAGTAGGAGCATTATTAGATCTGAGTGTTTAATAGCATGTGTGTGGACTTATTTACTGTTTCTCTGAATTAGTTATTATTTGCAAACTTTGACCAGGTCAATCAAAGGAGTGCCTCTGTTCTGTGAAATCCCTTTAACAAGTCAAGTGCCCAGAATTACACAAATCCCACAAACGGACGACGAAACTCAAACATTAGACTAACACATAGCTACTGTAAGACTGGTTCACTTGCTTTGACCATCAGTTTTAGTTGGATACAGAAGATTCAGTTATTTATTTTTTTTGCAGTTGTAGAACAGATTGTATTTTTAATTAAGTTAAATTAACCTAAACTGAATGTGTATTGCTTTAATAAAGCTGTGACAGTTTATAAAAAAAATCAAATGCAAAATTTTCAAAGATTCACTTCATTTCTATGCATTTTGTGGCCCTCTGTTGCTAAAATATTTCAAAATGTGACTCCTTGTGGAAAAAGTTTGGACATTCTCGCCTTAAGGATTCTGCAGAGATAGCACTGAGAGTAAAGGTGGTGCTGGGGTGGAGGAGGGCTACTAAATGAAGAACTGAGAGCTGAGTTAAATAAAGCTGAGTCTGTGATGGTGGTACTGGTGGTGGTGGTGCAGGAGATGGAGCAGCAGTACTAGTTTTCTAGGCTGAGTTAACACTCATGGGAATATTTATACCCTATGCTTGAATGTCCACACTTGTTCTCTGTTAACTCAATTGGACAAAACATTTAACTGCAAACAGACTTTATAAGTAATTTTTTACAACCCAAACTAAGTTAAGCATCTTTACGGCTAACGGCTTCAGTTATGAGTGTTTTGTTTATTCTCCGCCTCAACAGTGAGTTTAAGCGGCTCCTTAATGTCTTTACTTCAGTCGTGGTGTTTACAGTTAAAGACCTGACGCTGTCCACGTTGTGTTTCCAATTCTTGCCATTCTTACTTTTCCAGATGCATTGTTGGACATTTTGAGTGCACTACTTTTTGACCTGCTGGACATTCGGACAACACTGCAAAGTGGCGTGACCCCTGAATAGTGCACTATATGGTAGTTAGGGCGCACATTCGGACACATCCTCAGTTTAACAAAGCATGGATATGTTTAGTTATTTATAGTTTTATAATCCATATTTGTCCTTTTCTCACTATGGCCATTGTTTACATGTTTCTTAATTCTGAATTAATTCTTCCGATTTAAATAGTTCGAAATCAAAATATTTTCCTTCATGTTTTCATAGAAATTATTGAACAAAGATTTACATAGTAAACACGCTAAACCGGCTTTTCTTTAATTCCGCTTTACGTCCGGAGGCTTTTTTTATCACCTGGGATTATTGTAACGCCATGGACGCAAACCTGATACTAACTTTTTTAGAAGTTGTTCTGATGATCGTCTTTAAGCAGCAGCTGGAGAATTGAGGTTGATAATTAATAATGCTCTGCTAAACTTTTTCAATTGGAAGATTCTGCTTTGATAGAGTAATTTTTTTGAACATTTTTTATCGTTATAGTGTTTTTTTATCATCCATAATACATGGTAAAACATGCATTCTTATCTTGAGTGTGCTCGCCTTTCCACAGATCTGATTTGTACATGTTGCCTGTTCCATGAAGATAAAGATAAGACAAAAGTTAAGCTCAAAACTCAACGGTTTAAACTCACATTTACATGATTTTTGTATTACTCATGTTTCTTGAAAAGTGTAAGGTCCAAAAACCACAATATAATGTCATTAATTTTGACTAATTGACTTAAATGAAAAGCATTCCAGCTAAAGCAATAACATCTCCATGGAAACAGCGCAGCTCTATATCCACATATGTTTTTACAGTCTATAAAAGCTGATGAGGTATTGTGACTGTGAAAGTAAAATGTGAATCCAGGCATCTGTCCTTTTATGACACTTTTGCCTGAAGCAAGAAAAAAACGAAAAGATCAAGAAAATGATGTAAGGATCAGATCAAAGGGTTTTTATTCAAACAATCTGCCTCAAAAAACTCCATCTTTAAAGAGACGAGACAGTCATGTACGTAAATGTAAAGATCTGATTATTTTGTGCAGGTCTGAAATAAGGACGTGATAAATCAAAAATATAGTCTGGAGATAAATAAATCTTAATAAATACACAAATATATTTTTAAACTCAACATGCTAAATTAAAGTGTCATAGTAAAATAACATACAGAACTGTTATGACACAAACTATTGATCCCCCAAACCCCCTGAAACCTGATGTGTGAGAGACATAATAGTGCACACATATTGAGTGAATATGTATGTTTGTATGTTATGTTTGACATTTACTAAAGCCAGCGCTGAGTAGTGCCTAACAAAAAATAACTGTATGTTGTTGCAACCCCCAAACACAAAATGTGGGCTGCATACAAGTGATAAAGTAGTTTAAGGCTTATTTTTAATTTTGTTTTGAAGACATGGGCCTCTGCTATGCCAAAAAATAGGAATATATTTCTATCACTTTGTCAAGCATCATATAAGATATTTCTGAAAGTAAAGGTGGTGCTGCGGTGGAGGAGGGCTGCTGAATGAGAAAGTAAGAGCTGAGTTACTAAACACAGAATCAACTTTTTTTCACTGTCAAACTGTGTATATGGGGTCAAAATTGAATTATCTATGATTTCCTGGCCTTTTTTAGACATTTTTGTGCAGACTAATTTTGCAGTTATGTGTGCAAAAACTGCGACTGTACTGCCACGCTGGTCAAACGCTGTCAATGCATTTTCAGTTCACGCTGATGTCACATCGAGTTGACGCAATGAACGAGCCACCCAGATGGGAGATAAAACTCCTCCTTCTGACACCACTGCTGTGGAGAGTTTGAAAGTGGTTGCCCGCTGTAAAACGACATCATCAGTCATTTGGCTCAGTTAAAAAGTGTGGTGCGATGTGCAAATGTGTGTAGGTAGGTTTAAAACTCGATTCGATGTGTAATTTTTCTCATTCTCAATTTTAGAAAATAATCACATCATCACATCATAAGTTAATGCATTTGTTTAGTCTAAAGCAGGGGTGCCCAAAGTGGGGCCCGGGGGCCAAATTCGGCCCGCCAGATGGTTCAATTTGGCCCACGAAGGGTTGTTCAGGTTTGTTAGAACTAACAGTTTGATTCAATTTTGTGCTGAAAAGACTGTCAAATGACAAAATTCATGTGCAATCTCTTAAAACGTGTTAATAAAAGATATTTTAATCTTTATCTTTTCTCAAAATGTTTTTTAAATGCCGAACGAAATTATGTTTGGCCCTTGGCACTCGTCAATGCCATACATTTTGGCACGCGAAGAAAAAATGTGCAAATTTTGGCCCACCAAGGAAAAAAGTTTGGACACCCCTGGTCTAAAGCAATAAGGCTTCATGTGTGCAAAGTTAATAAAAGTAATCTTGATGTATAAGTAAGAAACTAGACCTGTGCTCAGCCTCAGAGCTGTCGACACATCACGTCAGGATTGCTCCGACACAAAACTCACATCACTCACAAGCTCGCTGTTCATATTTGGTGCTGTCAATCAATGTTTGTTCTCACCCACTGGACATCTCTTAAAAGGCCTCCGGGCATCTCCCTCTTTTTACTACCCATATTTCCCATTGTCTCACTCTATCAGACTCACATCTTCTTTTGTGACCTGTACACTGTAAAAAGTCAAAAGATCAATAAGTTAAATTCATCTTGAGAACCACTGTAATTGATCATTTTGTTCCTTAAAACCCAGGGGGCTTATTGCTAGCCTGTTGTTTGTTTTGGAATGTGCTAAAGGATTTTTATTGATTATTTTGTTCTTTTTGTTTTGAGAAAAGCGCTAACCATGGCTTTTGTCAACGCCTAATTCTGTCAAATCTCAAAAGCTAAGCAGAACAAGACCAGGCCAGAACTCGGATGGGAGACCGCTGAGACAACAAGACTGCTGCTAAAAATTACTTATTAATTTAACCACTCTGTTTTTGACTGACACCATATCATTGGCAGCAGGTTTGATTACCAAACTTTTCTGTGTGGAGTTTCAACCCGATCTCACAAGAAAGCGTACATTTACCACAACATTACAGGACATGTAAATTGTGTATGATTAGTACAAGTTCACGGCTGTTTTGTGTAAATATGCTACGCGTCGCAGTCCCAGTTCATTTCTATGGTGGTTGTTAAGATGTGTTCTTATCCTGATCCTAATCTTAACCTGCCCCAAGCCACAGACCTAAGCTTACCCATTTTAGTAACTTGATGCCTAAACTTACTCGTTACACCTTCAACCGTTTTGGCTTCAACCAAAACTCGTGTAATTTTTACGCCTTTTTGTATTTTTTACAGCGTAGCATAAGTACCCAAAAAAAAGATGTGAAACTGTGCTTATAATACGCTGTTTTTGTGTTGTTAATATGCTTTCTTGTGAAACTGTGTTGCGAGTTTACCAGGGATGGAAAAGCGATCGAAAATGTTGAAAATCGTTCGAGTTTGCAGCGAACAAAAGGCCAGGAATCGATCTGTTTTGCTCAAGCAGCCACTGACCTACACACACTGTAGTTGTATAATACAAATAATAATACAATAAAAGCCATAATGTTTGAAGAAACAAAGCGTGAACTTGTGCCAAAATTTAAAACTGTATAGAATTATGACTTAAATGAATCATCTCATCCCTAAAGTTTACATGTTTCTCCCTGTGTTCAGATGAGCTTTCTCCAAAATCTGTAAAAACAACATCATGCTAAGCCAAGAAGAAAAAGATTGACAAATTTCTCTATGTGGACAAAAATTTATAACCTCTAACAAACCAAAAACACATTCAAGTAGAAATCAGCTCTTTTTAAAATCCCAAAGTCAGCTAAAACTACACACTGATGAACTATTTCTCTCTGACACATATTTTGTTTATTACATTTATTTGTCAAATCCAACTGGACGTTTATTGTCGGTAATCTCGCTTCACACATGCGGCAGTGACAGGCCGAGTATTTGCTTAACTCCTCTCGGTTGTAATAAGCGACAGTAAAAGTCCCGGGATCGTGTTTTCCTGTGAAGTTATAAATGCTTCACACATGTTCACGCAATGACAACCAGAAGGCTTTGTAATCACGACTCAAATATTTACTTAAAAGTGAGCCAGAGTCCGACTTGGAAGGACAGCAAAGTGACTGTGGAAGCTGTAATGGGCTTCACACTGATGGAACTGAATAGTGCAGAAGTCTGTGGAGGTTTAAGAGACTGTAAAGACACAAGCAAGTTCAGATGTGATCAACGTATTGGCTCAAACGCTTCATTGTTTGGTGCGTTTCATCTTTTCAATCTACAGTAAAAGCACATATTATGCAAAAAGGGCACTACATCCAGAAGCATTTTGATACAATGCACAATGAGAAAAGTATTGATAACAAAAGATACGGCTTGTTTTCTTTCATTAGGTATATATTTTAGGAGTCATAACTGCATACCCTCCTTTTTAATATTGTCATTTGCTGGTTGTTTGAATAAAGATGCTACTGTAGTTCACCATATTTAACTGTACAGAACCACACATGAGACTCAAGGGTTTTGGAGACATGCTTTCTTCCTGGCAGTATAAATATAATTACCTCAGAAGCCAACTTGTATATTGGCGACGTTAAAAAAACAAACTCCATGTTCCAGTGTTGAGCATAATTTTTACTTTCTGCTAGACTATACTCAATTTTTACAGTACATTTATTCAAAATCAGCTTCCCCCCTTGCACAGATATCTTCTTAATGTTTCTATTCAGGTGGAAATTAGTCCGCTCTGGTTTGTCTGCGTCTAATAATGTCCACAAACTTCGTCTGTTTTTGTTGTTAGCATTGAGGCTAACAGTAGTTAGTGAGCCGACACGTTTCGCCATAAACAATTCAGACGCTGAGAATGCATTTGGTAAGTGAGTAAAACATGTAGACTGATGTAAGGAGTTTAAATTTCTGAATGAAAAACCATGTATACTGTAGCACTGGTAAGCTAAGGTAAGGTATAATTCATTGTCCCCGTAGGGAAATTTGTCCTCTGCATTTGACCCATCCTTCAATACCTCTGGAGCATCTCCTCAGGAGCAGTGATCGCCGCAGTGCAGCGCTCAGGGACCCATCTCCAGATGTTATTGCTAGGCTTGGTCAGGACTGCCGTAGCTGGAGGGTATTACCCTAACATGCATGTTATTGTAGCACTGTAGCACATTGCATGTGAAAAGGGAAAAAATAAATAATTGTTAAACTTATCCTGAAGCTTGTGTTTTCACATATAAACTAGGAAATAATACAATAATATATACATATATAATTAAGAGCCAAAAATGCACATTATGATTCAATTCTCCAGTTGTTTTATAACAGCTTTATCTTGTTCACTTTAACGTTCAGCATCCTGGCCTGGTTTGGTTCTGTGAGTGAGATGACTAAGAGTCAAAAGATCATTAGGATAAGCAAAAGAATTATCGGTTCACCACAAGTACATCTTGGAACAGTTTTCCAAACATTGGCATTAAAAAGACTTTTCTTATTTGCTCACTCTCCACTCACAGCCTCCGTGATCAATACAGCCTGCTCCCATCTGGCAGGAGGTTTGTCTCCCTTGTCTTAAAAACCAAACAACCAATGTCCTCCTTTGTGCTAACATCTATTAGACTTTTAAACAATCAATGATTTTACTAATTAATCAGTAAACTAGTTTCTTTGTCATAACTTGTAATGTTTTCATTTTATATTTTTAATAGTATTTGTTTTTTAGTATGTTTGACCTGTTTGAATTGTGTGTTTGTGTGTGTTGGACCACAAGTGGAAAATAAAGTTGAAATTGAATTGAATTGAGATCAGCAGCATGATATAAATTCAAATAAGGTTAAGGTGAGGATTAGGGTTGTTAGGGAAAGGGTTAGGTTAAGTTTAGGCAAATAGTCACTAAGGTTAAGGTTAGAGTCCATGAAACATAGTATATTAGTATAATAGTTGCTTGGCACTGCCGAGTGTGGAGTGAATGAATAATGCAGAATGTGAAGCATCATTGACTGTGATGAAAAGCGCTGTATAAATCTGCAACATTATTTTTAGGTGCAGATTTGGAATTTTAAAATTGTTCTATTTGTTCACAGAGAATGTAACGCATGTTAAAAGCAGCTATTTGAAGCTTTTGAGTTCTAGACTAGACATTTTAGGCCAGGCCTCTGTCCTCGTTCCTAATGCAGACATCATTAAATTGTGAGACAGGAATGCCTCCTTTTCAGCCTGATCCAAGCAGCTTTCATCCAAGTTTACCAATCTGTCTTTGCCAGGAATTTGTCACCGGAAGGTCCATGATTTTCATTTGACTGGCTCCTCCGTGGATTTACACTCGCTCTTTGTCTCTCGCTGTAAATATTTCCCTGGTCTCACCTTAAATCTGCCAGAGGACTGTCCCGTTCGGGCACGCCCCCCCTGCGCCCCTATACTCTGCCTGCATTCCTGCCTATTCACTCCTCACCGGGGCATCTGCTTTAAAACCCCGCCTCTTTTTTATATCTGGCCTTCTTGTTGTTGTTCGGCCGCATTCCTCCCGGCTTTGATTGTGGGACGCAGTTTAATGTCCGCAGTTACACGAGACAATGGGACACTTGACTTTTGACCCCTGGGAGGAAAAAGGCCAGGCTTAAGCTTATGTCCCGACCCTCCAGAGGCATTGTGCTCAGAGCTGGTGCTGCTGGCTCCGCCCACTGCCCCCTCGGCCCACCCACAGCAACATGGCCGCCCTCCTGACTCTTGTCTGGTGACCCCAAGTTCACCCCGAGTCAACGACAGCTCCCTTTCTTATCAGTTTACACGCAACACCAGGTACATTTAGGGTCTCATTAACTGTTCCAAATACACGCAGCACATTTGTGACTCATAACTAGCTCTAAACTTTCATTTTCTGAACTGATTTCCACTAAATACATCTTACTAAAACCCAACATTGCTCTGATGCTGGTTGAGACTTTTAATGACGCTCATTAATGGTGCAGTACCTTCTCTCTCGCTGGTTTTATTTGACCGGACACGTCAAGAGTTTGGAGGATAATCAGCAAAGTGTTGGACCAGGGAAAGGATCTCTCGACACTGACACCGGCAAAGAGCTGGGCAAATGTGCTGCTGCTTGAACCAATCAGCCTGGTGTCACATTAACGCATTTTTGTGTCATTATTAGTTGAAATTTAAGCCCCAAACATAAACTTAGAAATTAGCCTATTATTATTAAAATGATTGTAGATTTTGTGTCATTTCAATGCATTGAAAGCATGTCATATCCACAGGACACGCTATTTACATGTGACAATTGACACAAAAGTGCAAATCTAACAGAAATATATTTTAAAAATGCACCAAAAGTAAAGTCTGAAGGGCCAGACCAGGGCTGGGAAATAATTTTGACCCAAGGGCCACAGTCAAACCCAGACAAGTGAACAGAATAAATTCTTATTACAGCAAACACATTTCTACAATAGAGTAGATAAAAACAAGAATAAACCTCTAACATTATGATATTAAGCTAATAATTTAATGAAGAAAGTTCTAACTTTATGAGGAAAAAGGTCATAATTTCATAGAAAAAAATCATTTAGACTAAACTTTGAGATTGAAACTGAAGAGTGAAGTGAAGCAGAATAATTCTCAGACAACTATGACTTTTCTGAGTTTATTCTGGTTAAATTATTACTTTTTTCTAACACAATTTAAAGCTGTTCTCATAACATTGTGACTTTAAATGTCACAAATTTCATCTCGTTTTTATTTCTTCCCTGTAGTTCGTTGTATATTTCTGTTTCTAGACTAAGCCTATGTGGAGATGACTGAACGTGGTTAGTGACTTTGAAAGAAAAGTCAGACAAAAAGGACAAATAGCTGTTTCACTCTTGAAACTAAGACATTCTTAAAACCTATAATAAAATAATAATAATACTATACACTTCTGTGATTTTTAAGGCTTGTCGAAGTCTTTCAAAGTAGTTCACTGCACTGACCGAAGCAAAGCTGCCAATCTGCTCCATCAGCCCTTCTGATCACAACCGATCGCTCACACACTTTCATGAAACGTGTGGGTTAAGTAAGTGTCTTGCCTAAGGGCACGCTGACAGAAGCTGGTTCAAGTTGGTCTCAAACCTGTGATTTTTGATCCACTGTCACCTTTGACTTTGAGAAAAGAAAAGATAACATTTCATTTTTAATATGAGACTTTCCACTATTGAAGCTTGTTTCATTAGTTTTGATATTAAGAAAAAAAAATCTTACTAAACATAAGATAAACCTTAAATGCAATGGACCGTATCAGAGCTGCAGATGTTGGGTTTGAGGTCAGAGTAAATTCTACCTAAAGTTCAAACACAATCCTGTAACTTTCCTGTAACTCTGCTGAACAGTTGTAAGTGACACATACGGGGTTGTTTTTAGGGCTGAAACAGAATTCTTTCACTGTCAAAGGTGAGTCAAGCGTGTTAGAAAAGTGTAACTAACCTCTTATGTAACCGCTGATCTTTTGTTAAAGCTGAATGTTGCACTTCATTGGTAACAGCTGTTTTCAGTTTTCGCTGAACCATCTAAAACTCTATTCTTAACCTTCACACTGCAGAGAAAACCTAAATTAAAAATAAAATCAGACAGACAAAGTTTTGACTGTAATATATAAATTGTTGCAATAAAATGTGTGTGCTGGTATGTCACAACTATTTAGCCATGGGCCACATTTAAAAAATGAAGACTTGATACATCCTATTTAAATAGGACTTTTAAGCTTATAATGTATATTCTAACATCTATACATTCATTCGTGTACATCATACACACAAGTACTAAAACAAAATAAACAAAATAAAGAGTGTAACCAGTATTGTAGTTGTACTCGAGACTAGTCTTGGTCTTGAGACCACTCTTTTGAAGTGTTGGTCTTGTCTCTGACTCGAGCACAATTGGACCCAGTCTTGTCTTGGACACTGAGACCACACCTCATTGCCACCAGGCTCTGCTAAGCTTCCATCAGCCGCCCAGTGACCAGTCCCAGCACAGTTTGTGATGAGCCCTGCACAATAAGATCATGTATATGAATGTATCATGTATGATAATTGTATAAACAATACAGAGGTAGTCTTGATTTGGTCTGGATGGACTGCCGTCTTGGTGTTGTCTCGGCATATAAAAGTCTCTGTATTTGTCTCTGCTCTCATTGGTCTTGGTCTTGTCTCAGTCTTGAGACTCTGTGGTCTCGGAAAGATCTTGGTCTAGATTACAGTGATCTTGACTACTACATTACACTAACCTGACAATATATTTCATCAATGGGCCACTATCGATAATAATCAGAAATCACCTCCTGATTCATTTTTTGTTCAACAATAAAAGTATTTATGCACATTGATCAATGTAATTACGATGAACCAACCTGAACTGGTTCAAAATGAATGTGACATATAGGCCTATTATAACACAGTGGTTCTCAGACTTAAAAAGTCAACATTTTGTTTCCTGTTTGTAAAACTTAAAGATAAACCACAATAGTACTAACCTGAGAGACCTAAAATGTTATTGCAGAAGACCTCATGTACCAGCAGAACTGAAGACGTTGGTACAGTTGCTGTAATTATGAAACAAACCTTACACCAGGGCTATTGTAGGGCCTTCAAATCTGAGCCGGACTTAAACCCATCTTAAAATATCCTCACTACCTCCGACTGTAGATTTGGTATAATTCTGCTTTAAACATGATTTGGTCCTGGTTTAAACACTATTACTCCTGGTCAGTGTTGGGGAAAAAGTATTAAAAAGTAATTAGTTGCACATTACTTGCTCCAAGAAAATACATTAGCTACATTACTTTGGGATCACTTTTTGTGTATTATTGCAAACATAGATCAAAATAGGATTCTATACTTTATATTGGCAATAAAGGTCTTGCTTTATCTCACACAATAAGTCACATTTGTTGTATTTTTTAAACTTTAAAGTAACTTGAGTATTTTGTTAGTAACTGTATTTTACACTTGTCTAGTCCTTTTGATATTTCTGATTGACTGAGTGCTGCTGGTTTGGAAATGTTGTCAAGCAAAAAAAATCAGCATATAGCAGTAGCCATTAACTTTACTGAAGCAAATTCTATATTGTGGCTATTTTGTGCAACTTTTTGTGTGGGAGTAAAAAAAAAAAAAGAAGATAATCAGAGAAATGAAAAGAAGAAAACATTTTATTTGTTACTCTACATATAAGAATATATTCATTTGGTTAAGACTGATTATTTCACTGTAAAACGATCGCACAGTCAGTATAATATATTATCTTAAATTTCAGACAAAAAGAATAAAATGCCTATTGACTAAAAATCACATCATTATTTTCTTATTCCTATGTACAACCCAAAGTCTCACCGTCCAAACCTCACACAGATGTGAGGCAGACTCCGGCAGGACAATAAAAACGCAATAACTTATCCAACGTCATAAATTATAATCTTCATATATGTACACGTGTAGTTTTCAGTGCTTGTTGCGGACGAAGAGGATGTGTCCCTGAGATTTAGATTTATCAAAAAAAAGGCACAAGATGTTGCTTAATGTGCATGTGACAGGTTAATATACATTCTTACTAAGCTTTAATGTTTTTAGCGAATAATCCTGACTAGTTTGAGCATTACTTCCTGGTTGGACATGGGTAGCAACTGTTACCTAGCAACCATACAACATGACAACGCATTTATTTTGTTTAATAAATGCTTAAACTTCTAATAAATGTGACTTTGTTTGAATTTTGACTAATTTTGTGCTTTGTAAGAATAAATATAAGGAATCTTTTTATATTTCAGAGCAACTTACTGTAATTTTTGCTTTTTATTTTTCATCTTTTCTTCACAAGCTGTCGACTTGACCTGTCAAATGCACTTTAAGCATTATTGGTTACATAAGTGTGGTGTTGTGGACATATTAATTATAGAACTTAAAGACACACACATATATTTTTTTACATTTAGGACAATGAACAGCTTCAGTTTTTCTACTTCTTGACTTGGCGGCATTGAATGATTAAAAACAAACAGTTTACCATTGTGATTGTTAAAAAGTAACATTTGTCATGATAAATTGAAATGGGATGGTTTTGAGCAGCACAATAAAGCATCTCTTTGAACTTATGTTGTGAATTTAAAGGTGCACTGTGTAACTTTCTGGAAGTGAAAAGTAAACAGTTCTGAATTCTCAGGTGTGTTTAGCATCTGTTTACTTTTCTGAGATAACACCGCTTCAACAACATCCATAAAGACTGATTCGACCTGAATTACTTGTGCTCAAAATACACTTAAATTGGCAGAAGTGTCTTAAAAGAGCAAGAAAAAGTTGCCGACTGTATCTGGTATCTATGGTACTGTCACGGCCTCTTTCGTACCGGAAGACCTGATTCGTACCTTTAGCCTTACTTCTTTTACATTGATTTATTCGTATTGAAATTCTAATTAAACACAGATGAAACTAAACTGTTAAACACAAAATTCCCTCACAGATTTCACCAAAGTAAATGATTGTAAAATGAGATTTTTACCGTTTAAAGCAGTAAATGCCTTATTAAGCTAGTTCCGGCTGCTATCTGCTAGCTTAAAATGGCGATAAATATATGTGCCGTTTTGGGCTTTCCATTGGCAAACTTTTGCAAGATTCATATCAATAAAAAGAAATAATATTAACTGTACACTTACAAATAATGTGCTTAAAAGACGTAATTTCAGTATGCGCATGCGTAGTTGACCTAAAAAGGAACTTCCGGACGAATCGGATCTTCCAGTAGCCTACGAAAGGGGCCGCGACAGGTACAATGTGGGCAAGGCCAGTGTTGCTTGAATGCTAATGTTTGTTAGCTTTGACGAGTGTTTTGGACAGTTTTATATGTTGTTTTAAAAAGCACTGTCTTTGTTTTAAGAGTAAAAATCATGTACAGCGCCTTTAACTGACTCTTAGCATGAAGCGTCAGTTGAGCTGTTGATTTTAAATGGCTCATCTTTAGCGTTAGCATTGACACAGGAAAGCACATCTCTTTAAACACACTTTTGGTGAAGCTTTCTCATGATTTGTAAAGTTTTAAACATGTCAGAGAAAACTAATTAACTCACTGTTCACTGTTTGATCTTTTTCTGTTCTTGGCTTTGTGCACAGAATGTCAGTTAGCTTGGTTATAGACCCATTTACTGTTAGTAAACAAAGATGGCTGCGCGCGCTAACTGGAGCCTGAGTGGTGCCCAGTCTCATGCTTTTCAAGCTACGCAGGTGCATTTTCATTAAAAAATCGCAAAACTCTCTTTAAAAACTCAATTTAACGAACAGCAAGCGACTCCAGATCCATGTACAGTTAGCTACTGAATGTTAGCATGACGTTAGTAAGTGTCCCGACATTCAGTGACCTGATATTTACTTATATTTGATGGGAAAAACTCATGTGCAGAAGAGAAAAGCTTTGATCATACAAATCCCTTGATGAGTTTGACGACGTAATTTGCAGAAAAGCACAGGAGGTGAGTTACCGTGACATTGCTTAAGATTTTTGTGCAAGTTGTGTTAATTATTTATCAATTATCAGTGGAGAATTAGACTCACAGTAAACTGCACCTGTGTGGCATTATTTTGTGCTGATTTCTACAGAAGATTATTGTATAAAAGACTCCAAGGATATACTTACATGACTCTGAAGCGATGTATTTGTTTTGATGGTGATCCCTCATTTTTTCTATAGATTTTAGCGGCAAGCTAGTTAGCCCGAAAAAATCCCGAGTTATAAAATGTGTCAACTGGTGCAAACCCAAGGATCACATTAGGAATGGTCAGAGCTTCGTTTGGAATCATTGTTAAGTTTCCTAACCGTTCAATATCGTTAGTACAGCTTACTCGTTTAGTATAGAAACTTATGGAGAAACTCTGCGGAGGGCACCCGTGCGGCTCCGCCCCCAAAATGACGTAGGCTCTGAACGGGTCTATTATAAATCGCTAACGTAGCTTTCCATGTTCACTTCATTTCTTTTAGGTTTTAATCCGTCAGTTAACAACAGTGAGTGTTGGATGACTCAGAAAACATGATACAGACTGCTAATTATGAGAATACCTCATCAAAAGACACTCGTGTGATTATAGATTCTGTAGACGTGTTTGTCTCTACATGCTAACGCTAACAGAAAGTAGTCATTTGATTTTAAAATGCAAATTTTAGCGTTAGCATTGGCAGAGAAATGCACATTTCTTTAAACACACTTCACTTTGGTGAAGCTTTTTCATGTTTTGTGAAGTTCGGTCGGACTAAACCAACCATAACTCACTGTTCAGTGTCTGATCTTGTAGCATTTTTCAGTTAGCTTGGTATATATCGCTAACACAGCTTTTCATGTTCACTTCATTTCTATTAAGTTTTATTACATCAGTTAACAACAGTGAGTGGTAAGGTAAGGTAAGGTAAGGTAAACTTTATTGTCCCCGAGAGGAAATTTGTCTTGGGCCACAGTGCCCTGGTGGATTTCTCAGAAAACATGTTTAACTTTACAAATCAGCCGAATAAGACACTTGTGTGATTATAAATAGACATGTTTGCGTCTAAATGCTAACGCTAGCAAGAAGATGATTTTAAGTTAGCTCTTTTAAATATGAACAAGCCAACTGACGATCTGTGTGAATTCTGAAAACTGAAGTGAATTCTTGTCTTAAAACAGTAAGGTTTAAATTTAACCTAAGATTGGCCTAATACTGTTTTTTAATATTCAATATTTTCCCACATTTTGATTTAATTTTCTACCTGCAGCCACACGACTCCACCACCATGTCCTCGTACTGTTTGTAAACAACGTTATTCCCGGAGTCAATGTACAGAATACTGATGGGGCTCAGCCTGTAGGGGGCGCAGCAGCTCGGGGGCATGTTACTGGGGTTCATCGAGTTCATGAGCGTCTGAATGATGGCGTGGTTGGTCGGCTCCAGGTGCGACCTCAACGGGAAATCGCACACGCCTTCGCAGTGGTAAGCCTCGTAATCCAGCGGCGCTATGATCCAGTCGTCCCAGCCCAGGTCGCGGAAATTCACGTGCAGCGGTTTCTTGCTGCACCGCGATTTCGACTTCTTCCCGTGGCGTTTCCCGTGGCGCGTTTTGGAACTCACGGTCCGCCTTTTCCGGCTCGCTTTGGCGCTCCTTTCTTTGGCTTTCCGCATCGCTCCCATCAAAGCTCTACCTTCCTTTCTCTCGCTAAACAAAGTCTGCCGCTTTTTCGATCGCGTGAAAACTACCAAAATCGCCTTCTTCTGCTGCGGTTTTCCGTGACGGTGCAATCCCAAAACGTTCAAATCCACCTCTTTTTCGGAATTATCCAAAATGGCTGTAAGCTCCAAGCAGAAAACTTTGCCGGGGCTTGAACTTTGCCAGTCTCGGAAAACTTCCCACACGTCAAGAACTTCCCATTTGGGTCGATGTCCGGAATCTTGCAGATCTAAAGTTTTGGAGTAAAGTAGCTGCTGGTCGAGGCAGGAAAACAACTGGATTTCAACCGGATCTGACTCGGAAATTCTTGAATTCCCGCCGGTTTTGGTGAAAATTCGAAGTTCGGCTCCCAACACTTCCGCTTTATCCGGGACTGTGGACACGTCGAAAATATAGCGCTGTCTTCTGAGAGGAGAGAGCGGGAAGTCGTCTGTGGAAAACATTAAAACAGAAAAACGTTACAATGAATTCTCGCGGGACGGACATGAGCAAATCCAAAGATGAGACACTGTCCGCGGAAAACTGTTATTGTCTGGGCTTCGGTGTGAGGAATAGCTGTTGAAATCAATTTGTAAAAATGTGGAACTCGAACTGGATTAATGTTTGTGGAGGTCTGTCTGTGCTAAATCAGATTAACAAAGGGAAAAGCCATGTAATCAATCATGTGTGAACGTTTTACTGGAATAATAAAAACACATTTGTCCAAGATGTGAAGACTTAAGGACAATTTGGGAGACTTAAATTTTAGATTCTTGCAAATAAATGTCTTATAATTACATCTACATTACAAATACAAGCTGTTTCCCTTGTTATAGCATCAGAAATAGCAGAGGTGGAAAAGAGGTTGACTACTTGAGTTGAGTAAAAAAAAAAAAAAAGATCGGCAAATGTCCTGCTGAAACGTGTTTACTTGAGCAAAAGGAAAAAGCAAAAAGTAAAATATACAATCACAAATGTACTGCGAAATTTTAGTGAACTGTTTACAATTGTGCACAGAACATCAGTTGGCTTATTTATTTTCAAATATGCTAACTTCCTGTTGGCATGTTCATTTCCTGTTCAGTTATTTCTATGAGTATAAGTGAGTTGTTGGTGGTTTTCTGTAACAACATGTTAAATACTTCACCAAAGAACCAAAGTGTGTTTATAAACAGATGTGTTTGTGTGTCGATGCTAATGCTGAAGACTGACAATTTTAAAATAAACAGCTCGCATGCACAGGGTCAATTAGTCTGACTTTTATCACTTGAGACATCCTTTTTGGGTATATTAAAGCTCATAAGGCAGATTATAACATTTTTCTAATTTTGACTTAGTTTGGCTTGATAGTCTTTGTGGTAAATATTTATCATAGTTTTACAGCTGTTAAACTCCAAATTATTAAGAAATTGACAAATAAAAGTAGAAAATTACAGGAAGTAATTTAAGTTCTATAACAGAATGCCTCCACATGTGTCTTCAAAAGCAACAAAATGCAAAGACAATTCACACACACCTGACACAGTTTACTGGAGTTTAATCAATCATTTAACACAATTAAAGTGTTGTAAGTAATAATAAATGTAATCTGTTATTTATGTTGGGGTGCACGGTAGCCAAGTCGTGGGTTCGACTCCCGGGTCGGACCATATCAACATCTCACGATCTCTCTGGGTGGAGTTTGCATGTTCTCCCCGTGTCACCGTGGGTTTTCTCCGGGTACTCCTGTTTCCTCCCACCTCCAAAAACATGTATGTTTAGGTTAATTGGGCATCACTGTAAATTTCCCTTAGTGAGTGAATGAGAGTGAATGTTTGTCTGTCTAACCCTGCGGCACGTTGGCCACTGTCCAGGGTGTTTCCCGTCTAAGGCCCAAAGTCACTGGGATAGGCTCCAGTCACCCGCGACCCCTAACGGGATTAAGCGGTAGAAAATGAATGAATGAAAAATGAATGAATGTTATGTTATATATTACAACCAAACTGGGTAAAAACTAGCTGAATGCTTAGTGATATCTTAATAATCTATTCTTAATAATAATATAATTGTGTTTTCTATGTTTTACTAAAATGTAGTTTCACCAAATGGTCTATATAAATAGACCATTTACCTGTCTTACGCACTTTAACCAAAAGCCAAATGATGTGCCACTTGTTCTCAAAGCACTGACTTTAGGAGGGAAAAACAGTTTATAGTAGTAGTAGTAGTACAGATATTTTTTGACAAATGTAAAACATAAAAGTAAAAAAAAAAAAAAAAAATCAACAACTACTACAAAATAATAGAAAACATCTTGCACTGCACACAACATAGCTCTCCAACCTATTTCCCCGAGGACCCACTTTTACAAGAGTGAATCATGTTAATGGTCGCAGTAATGGGCAAATGTAGACAGTTATCACAAGTCCTGAAGACACTGTGTACATTTTGACCAAAAATAAACTTGTATGATTTTGTGAACGCTTAATTAATAATAAATTCTGTCTTTTTACTTTGAACAGCCTTGCCAGATACAAAACTTGACCCTCCTTCTGCTGATGCTTCTTTAACAATGTTTTTTCCACAGTTTGGCGTAAAATGTAATAATTCATTTCAATTGAATCTGTGAAAATAGAGTCGACTTTTCACCTCCAGAATGTTACACAGTGTCACTTTAAATGGATTATAATCAGCTGCAAGTAAAACAAACCAGTATCTGTTCACACTTCTAAGTTTCCAAAATTTACATTGGTTTGTGATGAAGAAAAGTTGATTAATCAGTGTAAAATGTGGACTTCCTGAATGCGTTGAGGATTTACTTGGGAGAAGGATCTAAAATGTCAGTGAAGGAAATTACAAAGGCTGTAACTTCTGGTTTGTAATTTCCTTCAAACAAGAAAATTTGTGACGTTAGTGATTTTTTTTATGTTGTGAATTCTTTTAATAAAATAAGAAATCTGAGTCGAATTATTTTATTAATTATTGTAGTTATTAAGAATTATTATAATTATTAAGAAACATAATTATTCATTTTTATTATAAAGGTAAAAAATATTGCGATTATATTTTTCTCAAACCGTGCAACTCTAACACACTGAAAATATGTTTTCAAAATAATTATTTATGAGAAACTCGTATTTGAAATGCATTTCTAATATCTACACACATCTTGATACTTGAGCTCACAAATAGGTTTCAAAACATCAAGTCATTAGTGAGAAAAATTACTGATTAAATAAAAAATGTGTAAGAATGGAGTAAGAGCATTTTTCTTAAATAGGCAAATAATTTGGTTTGAAATAAAAAAACTCCAAGAATCAAGCAACTTTATCTTGTCTTGAAATTCACTTTTTGCAGTGTACAAAATGTATTTATTTCATTCTGCTCTAGACTAAAGTTTTCTATTGAACAGGCTCACACAGGCCTTAATACAGTCGTTATAACATTTTACAGTCAAGATAAATATTTCATTCATGGCCCTGAACACAAAATAACATGTTTAATTATTTTTATTGGACCACAAATTTTCCAACATAAATTACGTCAAAAATTTAATAAGATCATGACCTATTCAAATAATAAAATAAGAATCTACATTTTACTTCTGCATAAGGATGGTTTCATAATGAAGTTGAGAGATGAAGTTGAAACTTTTACGACAATAGATCCACAGAGAGCCTTGGCGACAGTGTCAGGAAATAACTAAATGGGATTACTAATTTAATTTAGAGAATCTAGAGTCTGCATTTTGTTACCGTTGCAATTTAATTTTGTTTCTTGAGTCAAAGGAAACATTTTGACATCTCACCACAATTTAGGCTTTAAATTTTACAGAATTAGAGAAAAAAAACTAGCTCTAAGTGTGTGTGTGAGGGCATTATTGTTAATTAAATAATGAAGGTTTTTAACAATGGTAAAACAAACTGTGAACCAAAAATTTAAAGCAGTTTTTATTTTTTAAATAATATTTTTTCATGTATTCTAAGTTATAAACATTCAGAATAAAATATTTGATTTCACCGACTGAATACAGACAATACAAAATATAAGTATTTGCAGTTTTATTCATTCATTGAGTTATTCTACCCATTGTCAAAATTTATTTGTCCAAAGTGTCTACGTATTGTTTTCAAATCAAATCAAATCAAATTATTTTTGTATAGCCCAAAATCACAACAACAGTCGTCTCTAAGGACTTCCCAAGATTATTAATTTGAGCAAATATAATAATAGGAAATCAAAATAAAACAATACATATTCAATGATTTAAGATTTTATGTACAGATAATGAATTATAGCTCCAGCAAAACAGAAACAGATGTATTTTTTAATGATTAAAAGCTGCAATAATTTACAAAAAGTGAATATTTGGTGGTAAATGCTTCTTCTTTCATTGCATCAAGGCTTAATACATCAGAAAAAAAAAATCTATAAATGTATTAACGTGCAATACAGTAGAAGTGAGCAGTGTCTTGTGCGTAAAATGTTGTGCGTAAAATGTTGTGCGTAAAGTGTGCCAGACTCAATTACACTTGCAACTTTTTAAAGAAACTGTACTTTTATTTAAACATGTACTTTTTATTATTTAGACGTAGCTTTAACCATGCTCTGGCACAGGTTTTGTCTTCTCTACTCACTTCTGCTGAAATGTCGTGCGTAAACTGTGCGTAAAGTGTACAAACCTTGGCCCATGTCCACGAAACTGGCGATGGTGTTTGCCGCTTTTGACGCGCGGAAGAAGCTCGCGTTGAGTCCCAGTTTCTCCCGCGGTGGAGAAGGTTTTGTAGATGGACAGCATGTAGTCGTGAGGCTCCACCACGTCCGTCGCCTTGTTGTTGTTGTGCGTTCCCGTGTTCGCGTAAAACTCCTTGAAATACTTTGACGCGTCCTGACCGTCCAAAATACTCGCAACTTTGCTCGCCTTTTGCGCAGACTGCGGAGGGAAGATCGACAAAGCCTGGACGCAGATAGTGTCCCGCAGAAGCACCAGAGCCCCGCAGAGAAGAGCCAGGTGGTGGAGATCCATCCTCTGCATCCCTCCCGCGGCAAGTGGCAGGAGCTCCGCAAAAAACAGCACAGGAGGCGCAAAGTTAAGAAAGCCCCGCACCGTGCACGCCCACCACATTGTGCTCGCAACGCCGCGGTTTAATGGCCTTCACAAATTAAGGCTGTAAAACTAATTGTTCCCCTGTCAGCCGTCAGTGCAGTTGACAGATGCGCGCGCTGAAAAGATGCGCACCCTCTCACCGTGGAATGGCGCAAACACAAGGTCTGCGCTAATGAGAGAGGAGACATAAAACGTGACCTCGGACTGGTGCCGTGTCCGCGCGCTGTCTGCTGAGGTTTAATGTGAACTAGAGACAACTTTCCCCCGTGGATCAGTTAAAAGAGAAAGTGGAGTCTGCTGTGGAGTTTGGCGCCATCTGGTGGACATGAACAGTCATTACATGTTTTAATCAGATTCAGCACCACGGAGAGGGACAGTGCGTTTGGTTCTGAGTTAAGACCAGAGATGGCAAAAGTACTGAAGTTCACTACTTAAGTAAAAGTACAGATACATGTGTAAAATACAACTGGTAAAAGTCAAAGTTCTGCTGAAATGTATTTACTTGAGTAAAAGTATAAAAGTAAATGTGTGTAAATGTACTTAAACTATCGCACTGCCAAAAGTATTTACTTGTTTTAAGACATTTATGACTTTTTTCAAGATAAATGAGCTTAACTCAGATTTGCCAATGACGTGAGTAAGTCTTACTTCATTGGCAAATAATTTGGCTTAAAATAAGAACAAATTTATTGAAATAAGACAGAAAAAAATCTACGTACATTAAGTAAAACATTCTTGAAATCCAGGTTTTAAGACGTTTTAACCAATACAGAAACACATTTTGAAATAAATCATAAAACATGGGATAAATGTGTAATTGCTAGAAATTTTAAAACGTTTTCGATGATTTTCAGTTGTTAATTTGTTCACAAAGCTCTGATACATGGCAGCAGCTGGTCTGCATGGTTTTAAAGAGAAAAAAAAAAAAAAAATACATATATATAAATAACTTACTTATAAAGTAAGTAGTCTGATTTTAAAAAGTAGGGAGCACAAAGTACAGATATTTCTTGAAAAATGTAAGAAGTAAAGTAAAAAGTCACCAGATTTTGTAATACTCAAGTAAAATACAGATGTTCAAGAAAACTACAATACTTGAGTAAAAATACTTAGTAACTTGTCATCTCTGGTTAAGACTTGTTCCTTTAGTCATCCATTTTGTCCACCGTCTGATAAAAATAAACTCAAGCATGCAACTTAAGCGCATGCTTGGTAAAGATAAAAAGAAAGCTGTAACTCTTATTTTTAGTCAAATCAAACATTCTGAGATGAATCATTCTCAGATTGTAGCTACTCTATTTTCAGTTAACTTATCTTCATCTTTGGAAGAGGAATGGTAAAACTCACAAGGACATAGCTGCAGATTGTGGGTGAGTCTAGATCATTTTTAGTTAAAATGTGTCTAGAACCCCTCAAATGAAAAGGTCTTAATTAGGATGACCCTCATAGTTTTCATAGTTTTGGAAACTACAGACAACAGCTTTACTGATTCTCATATTGACAGGTGTGGACTTACATCTCGTGATTTGAACTTGATGAACTGCAACGTGTCCCCCCTCCCAATTTTGTTAAATCAATACAAGATGTATTTAGTAATTTGATATAAAGACTTGAAACATAAACCACTCTGCGTTTGGACTCAACTTGCACTTGTCTCTCCTTCACTTGGGACTTGACTCTCTTTGACTTGGGACTTGTCTCTCCTTCACTTGGGACTTGACTCTCTTTGACTTGGGACTTGTCTCTCCTTCACTTGGGACTTGACTCTCTTTGACTTGGGACTTGACTTGGACTTAAAACCAAAGACTTGAGACTTACAAAACAGCAACTTGGTAACACTTATGTTTACCAAAGAAAACTTGCGCATCCAAACTTTTTGGACGCACAGCCCTCATCAGGCTGAAGATTGTCCAAGGCCTCTATTATTTCAAATTGTATTAAAATAATACAGAATGTCTTTCGGATTCAGATGTAAAAAGAGCAAAATGAAATTCAAATTAACGAAATAAAGAAATTTAAAGTCTTTTCTCTTTCATGTTTGTGTGGACAGTCTTTACCCTGGACCACAATTTGGAAATCACGGCTTTATTTTACAAACAGACACTACGGCTTTAAGTTTTACAACAAATGTAAAAGTAGTTTATCGTAGAAAGACTTCAAAGTTTTCATCTGGACATTAAAAACTACTGTCTCAATCTTTGAAAAACGCTGTCCAGATGACCGTTTTGAAGCCTTTCTACAATAGACTACTACTACTACTACTACTACTACAACCAGTTTGATGTGATACAGACCTAATGTTAATGTTCAATGTCTTATTTAAAGTTTTATTACACAGATTTAGATAAAAAAAAAAAACAAAGTAGTAAAATGACACCATAAAATATACTTTATTTAATATAACTTGTACCAGAAATCCTTCATGTTTAGTTTCACAATGAGAAAATATCACACCTGCTGCAACTTCATTGTACAAAAGACAAACCCTGACATAGTTCTTCAATAACATACTTCAGTTAAACGAGACTTTGGCAAACACTACAGCTATTTTATTAACTTTTACTGTCAAATAAAACCCACAAAGACAAAGTTTAATAACAGAAAATCGTCAGGAATAGTTTATATATTGCACGTTCTAGTTATAGTTTCAGTAAAATCGACTTTGGCCTTTTATACAGAAATAAAAACACAACACAGAGAGAGAAATAATCCTTCATATCACCCTTTACATTTAGATATTTGAGTAATCTTCATAGAAACAGTGAGGTTAGCAGAGGTAGGCTTCCTGGTATTTGTAGTTTTTAGAGGATGTTTTGTGTAGTTTTAGAAGACGGTGAGCGTGTCGGAGCAGTAGACCACGGCGTAGATCACACTGGCGGCGCACAGAGCGGACGTGCTCAGGGTCGTCCCGGTGCCGAAGATGCTCCCGTCGGTGGTGGCTCCTCCTCCTGAGTCTGTGGTGCTGAGGACGGCAGAAAGAGTTAAATTATATTAACACAACGTGAACAAATACAACTAAACGATTTGGAAGAAATATCTGATTTTTCTGATCAGAACTGCCACAGCCACTGCGATTCGATTTGATTTGCTATTTTAATTTTAGCAGAGGTGACAAATGTACTTAAGTAAAAGTACAGTTACTTGTCTGAAAAATGACTCTGGTAAAAGTAAAAGTCCAGCTGAAACTCATTTAAAGTACAAAAGTACATTGTACATTGAAAATAAACTTAAAGCCCATTTAACACTTTATCACTTTATCGTAGTTTGGTGTGAGTGTTTGTGGTAAATATTATCATAGTTTTACAGCAGTGAAGTTGTAAATTATGAAGAAATTGACAAATAAAAGTGAAAGTCAAAAAGCGCCAAAATGCAAAGACAATTTACACACAACTGATACAGTTTCCTGGGGAATTAAATAGTTATTTAACACAAAAGTGTTAAATAAATATTTTAATTTGTCCAATCATAACATCTGTGTCATTTATGTGGGTTTGACCACATTTACATTGCGGTTGCTAGTAACAGTTGTGGGTTCCCCTCTTCATATGTAAAATTTCAGTTTATTGAGTGTCATTGATGTTTCAGTGCTCTGTGATGCACCGAATGTTTATCTATGTAGGTGTGCTTTATTTAGTGTAGTTACTAGAGCTGTAGTCGGTTGATCAACCGATCGAGTTCTAGCACTTTATATTTCATAAAAAGTAAGAACTTTGTTCTTACTTTTTAAGTTGTAAGAACAAAATAACATGTATTTGTTCTTACAGCGTGTTCTCGCACATTCTCCTGAGCAGAACGTTGTTCCTGCAGGGCTGTCAGGGGCTGTTATTGCACTGTGATTGGTCGTTTTACAAAGTGGGCGTGGCTTATTGGAAAATTCATTATTTTATTTTTTAATTGAGATAAGTGACTATTTTTTCTACTCGTCATGATTGACATGTAACTGTGCTGTCACTGAACTGTTGATAATCTCCATAGCAACACCATAGCAACAACTGTTTGAGTTCATGTGGGCGGAGCTTGTTCTTCAGGTCAAAGTGCAATAAGAAACTTATTGCTTCTTATGAAGTATGAATTAGCGTTGATTCTTCAGCCACAAGAGAAATAAGTGAATTACCTTAAGATTTGAGATGGAATAATCTAATCTGTCTTTTTAGATATAAATGCAGAATTTCTTCCTTTTTTTGTAGTTGATAAAAAATACAGCTTTCAATGTTTGCCGCGTCCTCCTTTTATTCAATGAATTGGTCGATGGGACAAATATTTAGTCGACTAGGAATTTCTTTGGTTGGTTACAATCCTACAATCTTGCTAATTGTACTATTTTACTGGCCCTATTGTGTGGTTTTATCCACTTAAAGGTGCACTGCCCCATAACAGACTTGAATAAAATCATGTTTTTGTAATTTAGATGCCTTTGTTGTAAAAAATAAATAATATAAATATGTGTTTTTAAGTGGTCTTAATGTTCACAAATCAAACCGGCTGTAGTTAGTTGCTCACCTGAGTCTGTGGATCCTGGAGCTGTGGTGACAGAGCCGGTGCTGTTGGTGCCGGTGGTCGGGGGGTCGGTCGTGGGCAGAGCTTTAACCGAAAACGAGCGAGACTGAGCGCCCCAGTCCTTCAGCGTGAACACCATGGTCAAGTTTTCTCCTGCAACAACACAAGAGAAATTTTAAATTTTTAGGGTCAAAATGAGGCGACTGTCATTAACTACAGTGACAGCAAAACTTTACTCTGAAGTAGCATAAATGTTAAAATATCTTCAGCTTTTCTCACTTTCGAGGCGACAAATCAAATACAGCACATTTTCATCGACATAAAATATCACCTTGGATTTCTAAACTGGGTGCAATAATATAGAGTACAGTATAAAGCAAAGAAATATAATAAAAACATCCATAATATAAATACATTTAAGACTTAACACTAAGGAGACATCAGAACATCATTAGCTAAAATGAATAGGTACTGTTTAAACACAGTATTCTGTTTTTGTTTGTTTCACTGCAAAAAGTGAATAGGTCTAGTCTAGTCTAATGGCAAAAACAAAGTCTGGACTTGTGACATTCAACATGAACGCAACCTTTAAACCTAAACCTAAACACTCAAAAGCTTAAAGCATGTTTGACCCATCACTGTTTGTGATTGTCGTTACAGAGATGAGAACAAATTAAAAAAAATCAAGATTTAGTGAATTTCGACCAGCCCTGTCTGCTTTGTTTTTTCCGATTCAAGCAATGCATTATGGTCTATTATGGTCTTTCTCGTGACCATAGATGCTCACTACTTTTCCAGATGCATTATGGGAAATTCTGAATGCAGTAGTTTTCCACCTGCTGGACATTTAGACACAAGTACAAAATGGCGCCCTGTAGTATTGAGAATCTGTGAGTGTTTAATTTACCGCTGAGGGCGAGGCTGAGGTCGGTGAAGTTGGCCCAGCAGGTCTTGAACTTGATGGTCGTGTTGCCCTGGAGACCGCTCACTGCTTTGCCACTGGAGTCCTTCAAACTGGCCGTAACCGTGAGCGTCGTCACTCCCACGGAAACGCAGTCGCCCTGGCAACAGCAACAGGCACAACGTTAGAGAGATAACACTTTTAAAGGATAGATATTATGGAAAATGTACTTTTTTTTTTTAGGTTTTTAATCATGTTTGAACATTGCTTACTCAGTTTACAAATCATCCAGACTTGTTTTGAGTGTTTCTGTAGCATTAGCAGAGATAGCATTAGCATTAGCATTAACATTATTTGAAAAATGCTCCTCAACATTCTGATTGAGTGGCAAAACTAGTTGTAAGAACACCTGACAAAATAGATTTATTAGCTTTTTTGCCTAATTTTGTATGTGCACATTTAAAGGGAACCCTCGATATGAAGACAAATCTGGCTAAAACACTAGTACAGGTCATGCTTATTAAAATAAATTACAAACAATATATAACTGCTTACTATTTTTTATAAAATTGTCATTGTTTATGTTGTTTTCAAGCCACTGGGAGCCGCCATTTTGGTTGATGACATAAAATAGTGTTTCCATGGTTACTCCACAATTGTGAACAGTTGCCACAAAAACACCACTGACAGTGTCCAGTTCTTGCCTCTTCCTCTTGATTATCTTCAGTTTTACTAGATTCCACATAATCGTTCTGTATTTGGCTTTGCTCCGGCTCAAACGGACAAGGTTTAACCCAGTAATTCATGTTGCTTAGTTACCTGCTACTGCCTGTTACCTTGACAACACTATTTTATGTCATAACCGCAGCAAAATGGCAGCCTCCATGTCATTTCTTCATAACACTATTTTAATAAAACTACAAATACTTCCAAGGTATTTGTCCTGTATTTATATAAGTGATGAAATTATAAGTGTTTTAGGATAAACATGTGATTATATCCAGGGTTCACTTTAAAAACCAATAACAATGGCAATATTATATCTTATTTGATCTTTGATAAAAATACAGAATAAGTTTTTGTTATTACAGGGTTTCTGCAGGGATCGAGAGTTCAAATGTAAGACTTTTTTAGACTATAAAACATACAAATTAAGACCTATTCCTGAGTCAGAATCTATAGTTTTTCAGGGATTGTTTAGATATTTTTTTTAATTTTGCTACAATTATGAGATATCTAAAAAATTAACAAAAATAATGCAATGAATACAGCAACCGACCATCCCATCTTCTCCATCAACAAAATAAGAGTAAATACAAACCAATTGTGCTATATTATTGAAATTTTCTGACAGAAAAAGCTGCAGTAGCATTAAATAAATCAGGAAATCTGACAAAAATTGCTTCATTATACATTTTAAGACCTGTGCAAACATTTTTAAGACCAACAACAGCAAATTTAAGACTTTTTAGGGCCTTATATTTAAACTTTTCAGAAACCTTGTATTAAATTGTTTACAGTGTGTTTTATTAGCTTAGTCTAATGCTTTATCAATATTAGAGAAAACTAGCCGTCTGAGGGGTTTAGCGACTGCATTTTCTAACATAGTAACAGTTAAGTGTGCTGTGTGTTGAGTTGCTTACGTTTTCGTCGACGGCCTTGAGGCTGGGCTGCTGGGACAGAGGGCCCACAAACACCCCTGACACCGGCTCCTCGATCAGCAGCAGTTTGGACACGCTGGACACGTAGCTCACTGTGGTCTCCTCTCTTGTCTCCTCCTCTGTCGCCACCTGCGGGACAAACACAAACTCAGCAGAGAATCTAAAACTGTATAAGAATGTAAGTGTAAAGGTTTCGTACGTCGTTCCAGTCTGGGTCGGAGGCGGAGGGCGGAGGAGGGATGATGCCCATGGACGACACGTTGAAGCCGATGGACTGACTCAGGTTTCCAGAGACGGCGGCTTGTCCCAGGTTGTCTGCGATGTTCTTCAGCAGCTGAAAGTCCTCCTCATCTGGAAATAAACACAGATATGAGTTCTGAAAGAGGCAGCATTAGAATCAAGTACAATGCCAATGTTTTAAATTGAAAAATTTTGCTATAGTCTTTTAATACTCTTTTTCTTAGGGTTACGTGAGTATGTATGTGAGTAAAATACAGAAAAAGGTTCAAATTGATATTTATAAATTTAAAACAGACCTGCAGTGCCTCACTTTGAAATACAAAACAAAGACTACACCAATAATAATGATGTCTTAAAATTGTACAGCATTTTAAACGTTCAACAAAGTCTGTGACAGCGCTGACATTACGTTTTCATCTCATACACGGTGGTGATAAGACACTTGTGTAGCAACAGCTGCCCTGGGACAGACTGATAAAAAAGGAGGCTGTCTGTATGTGCCATCAGCACCTTTGACAATCAAAAACCCTCACAGGCACACACACAACTTTTATACTTAAAGGTGCATCATGTAACTTTTAGCCAAAAAATAAACTTAAATAAAAGCATGTTTTTTCTAGTTTATAAGTCTTTGTGACATTAATGTAATAATAAGAAGGTGTAATTTTGCTTGGGCTTGCATGGCCTAGTGGAGGTCCTCCTCTTGTTTGTTTCCATAGAAAAGCAGCTCAGTTTGCTAGATTTTTTCACACTAAGACATGAAACATATTTATCCCCAATAAGAATGATTTTATCTTCTTATTTGCACTGAATTGTGAAGATGACTTTTCACCTCCAGAAAATTACACGATGCAGCTTTGTGCAGAATGTGGGTGATGTGTCTTGCCTAATAATGACACAACTATTTCCTCTGACCAGCTTAATGTGGCACCTGAGGTTCCAGCAGTCTCACATTAAAGTACTGCCCAGGCCCAACCTGTTTAACTTCTGAGATCTGATGAGATTAAACCCGATCTCACAAGAAAGTGTACACATACCACAATATTACAGAATATAAAAATTGCGTATGATTTAACAACTTTTTTGCGTAAATATGCCACGCGTCGCAGCCCCAGTTAATGTCTATGGTGGTTAGGTAGTAAGGATGTGTTCTTATTAATTAATATTAACAAAATCCTGATCCTAATCTTAACCTACCCCAAGCTCCCGACCTAAACTTACCCATTTTAGTAACTTGATGCCTAAACTTACCTGTTAAATCTAAAGAAAATGTCCCCACGTGACTTCAACCAAAACTCATGTATTTTTACGCTGTGAAATCTCCTGTCATTTTTACTCTTTTTCTTATCCTGCTATATAACATAAGAACGCAAAAAAGGCGTGAAGTTGTGCTCCTAATAGGCAGTTTTTGTGTCGTGGTATAGTATGTATAGTAATTATACAGCCAAAAATGCCACCATATAAACTAAAGGAGGTTTACAATGTCACATGAACCAGTATTTTTCTCAGATCTTGATACTTTTACTTTATAAATGCTTGTTTTAGAGTTTAGAATAAGCCCCATAATTTCAATCTGGTACAAGTCGCACACATACACTGAAATATATTTTGTATCTGAATATATTGTGATAGTAATACAGCGTACAAAGGCACTGTGTTCTGATTACGAGAGAAGAGTGAACCATTATCCAGAATCTAAGCTCTCATCTCTCTTACCGTTGGTGGTGTTGGTGGTCTGCTGCACTGGGGGCTTCTTTATCTCCACCTCCACAGACAGTCCCGTCGCTCTCTTCCTCCTGCGGGCTCCTCCGTCCGCTCGGATTATCTTTGTGATCCGGATCATCCCGGGCGGCACTTTCAGGAACAGGGCCAGGTTATTGACCAGGTTGTCTCCGAAGAACTCCTCCTCGGTCATGGCGGGCAGGTTGAAGGCGAGGACCAGCACCGGAGACGTCCTGATCTCCACCGGCTGTGAACCTCGCACCAGCACACGCAGCATCTTGTAGGTCTGATCGAAGAAGTTAGATCCAACCGAAGCGTCCATCTCTGGGACGTATTGACCTTAAACATGACAACGAAAGATAAGATTTAATTGTATCATGATTAAAGCTAAGGTTATTTAACTATTCTAATTTTGACTTAGTTTAGTGCTATAGACTTTGTGTTAAATAGTTTTACAACAGTTAAAGCTAAGCTACTTCAGCAGCAATACTCTCTTGTGATTTGTAATTACACTAGAGAGAAGGAAACACAACGTATTACTTTAATTTTCTCATTTTTGTGCATCTTTAGTATAAATAAGGCAGCAAAAGCACATCTAAACAGTTTACACTGCTAAATTTAAAAACAATTATAAAAGAGTCAGGGTTTCCCAGGAAAACACTTCGAGTCGAGAAGGGGAACAGGGAGAGAAACTGCAGTTGCCATTTTTGCAGGAGGCTGAGAGCCGACACATGCTTCAAATCCTCTAAAACAGTAATTCCCAAAGTGGGATCCGGGGCCCTCTTGGGGGTATCAGAATCTCTGAAGGGGAGCCTGAAAAGGTTGTCTAATCAGCAAGCATGAGAGAAAACTGGGTTTGAAACTAACTTTTAATATTTTTAGTTTGCTTAATTTACTCTTTTAAGTCCACATGCATTATTATTTAGCTGTTTTGGCATTTCAATATGAGAGTATATACATTCTACTTAATTGGCTCTGTGCACAAGAGTATTTATTTTTAAACATGGTAACATCTTGCCGGCAGGTTCATTTCCTGTTTAGTTCATTCTTATGAGGTTTTCACTTCTCAGCCTAAAATGAAAAATTACTTAAAAGTATTTTTTTCTGAAAACATGTTAAATACTTTACAAAAAAAGAGAATATTTCACCAAAGTGGGTTTATAAACGATGTGTTTGTCTGTCAATGCTAATGCTAATGTCTGACAATTTGAAAAAAAAAAACAGCTTCTATGCATTCAATTTTGAATAGAGTGTGAAATATTACTGAGTGGCCTCAGGCAATCTACGGGCCAATGGGAGGGCCGCGGCTCCGAAAAGTTTGAGATTGGCTGCTCTAAAATACATACAGTATGTAACCATCATAGTAAAAATTTAAGGTAAAAATGATACTTAAGCTGGCTGCACACTAGAGGAGTTTAAGATTTTTGCAAATTTTTAGATAGTAGTAGTTTTATTTGTACCTTGTGTCACTGGCTTCATCAGAGTGTAGTCCGTTTTGTCCTCGTTCCACTCGGCGTTTGTGGGAGCGATGAGTTTGTTGTTGACATAAACGTCCAAACGCTGAGGCTTGGAGTAAAAGATGGACACCAAAACACTCTGCGAACACAAACAAGAGTAAGTGTCTCATCTAAACTTGTATTTCTCAGTATTTATGTCTGTAATGTGGCTCTGACTTCAGCGGGGGCGGCGTTGATCATCATGAGGCGGAGTTTCTGCGGACTGACGCTGCTGAAGAAGACGTCGAAAGCGTGTTCAGTGGCGATGATGGCGTGAAACAAAGACACTCTCTTCTGACAAGTGTAGCCCGCGCACCAGCCGTGATCCTGAGGGCCTGAGGAGGACCACAACACAGTCAATATTAGACAAAATCACATGGATCAGCTCTGGGAATGGAGACAAGCTAGCTAATGGAATATATTATACACCTGATTTATTATGTTCATAAATCATCACTACATTGCAAAAAAAATAATGCCAAGACAAGTTAAAGTGGCTTGATTCTAGGATTTGAACCTAATTTCAACCATTTTTGACTCATTTAACCTTGAATTAGAGCAGAGACATACAATATTTTCCTATTTTTTTTTGCCAATGGACTAAGAAAACAGTTCTTACCTCATTGGCAGATTTGTGTTCTTATTTTAAGCCAAATTCACTTAAAAACAGCTAAAACTGTCTTGAAACCAGTAATATATTCTACATTACATAAGCAATTAAAGCTTATCCAGGTAAAACAGCTCAAATCTGGATTAAAATTCTGATTCCAAGTCATTTTAAGCAAATCTAGATTTATAGTTTTTGCAGTGTAAAAGGTTATTTTTATAATGCTTTGGGAAAAACTAAACAAACAGGTATCGATCAGTATGACATGAACACATTAAACTTTGCATGAGTGTAATAATAGAATCTGTAAATAAAGTAAATAGTGTCTGGATGTGTGTGACAGTCTTGTAGAAGTCTGTAGTTTTATGAAATGTATGACTGAGTGAGTCTAACAAATTTTTGTACGTAAATGTGTATTTTAATGGCATGTACGCCATTTTTAACAAACTGTTCGTGGGCTCCAGGTGGAAATTAGCAGCTTTGTTATAACCTGGCACAAGCATCTTTCCTCTTTTGTTTAGGATAATGTTTTTTGTGCACTGTCCCGATAAATAAACAAGACTAAACTAATAATGAGGTTCTAAAAGCATAAGGTGAGAGACCAAAACGTGACAATTTTAAGATGGTATTTATCCTGCATAGCACCTTTAAATCATGGCTAAAAAGATGATATTAGTGTAATTCATAAGAGAGAGAGCCGCACCGTTGATGAGGTCCACGTATCCGTCCCCGAGCAGAGCGACCGGAGACAAACGTCGAGTCTCCGTGTCGGCGTCCAGGCTCTCGATGGCCAACATCCTGTAGTTCAGACCAGTGCAGCTGTAACTCTGCCACGAGTCCATGTACGTGCACTGCTTCCTGATCACACCTGCCGAAAAACAACAACAAACACGGTCAAATTTAACCTTCTGTACTGTGCTTCTGTAAACAGTAAATATTGCTGATAATAGATCTCTACATTGCTCTGTTATAATTGATTTCTATGTATTGTATGGTGCCATTGTGTCCACTGCCGTTGTTGTTTTAAATAAACAAATGGATAGAAAATAAAATAAAACACAGATACATTAATAACATTTTGTAGAGCCCTAGTAGATTACGAACATTTAAATGTACAAATACCATCTTTCCGTCTCTGAACCACAAGCCAATCCTAAATATAAACCCTCTGAGACCTTTGTTGGGTGCGATCTGCTCCACGGGGATGCGGCTGCCGTTGGGGTAGGTCAGCATGACTTTGGGGATCCTGTAGTCTCCCAGGCCTCTCCGAGGATCTCCGTCCCACTCGTATTCAGACTGAGGCACCACAGCTCCGACTGCCCCCAAGAACGAGCCGTCCACGTCCCGCAGCAGAGTCTTCTTTTTAGCGTCGCACTCCATGTCCACGCAGTCCGACGGGTTCACTTTACTGAGAAAACAGGAGGAAAGATTTAGTTTAGCTTAAAGCAAACAGACACACACAAAAAAAGAATAATAAATACATCTGACTAACTGACCCACTGACTTTTAAAGTACAAATAAAATGTAATTATTTGAATATAATTGTGCTTTTTGTTCAAGGTTAAGTAAATCAGAGGTTCTCATTCGCTACGCCCAACAATTATAATATACAACAATAATTATTATTTTGATTTTAAAGAGATATTGTTAGCTTAAATAAAGTAATCTGTTAGGCCAGCAAAAAGTAATGGACAACTGAGACTGTACTTGAAAAGTGTCATATCATCAAGGAACCCCAAGATTTCACAACGACCACTGGGGTCCTGACACGCAGGGCTAGAACTACTATCGCCTCCCAAACACTGACTGTGAGGCGAGTTTGGTGCGAGACATGGGCGGGTTTCTTTCAAAGTGCACTTGCTCCAGTCCACTACGGTCCGTGTTTGCCCAAAGCCACACGGATTCACATGGATTTGCGTGAGAATGCTCGTATTATGGCTTGAATCAGTCTTGATCAGACCGCTGCGACTTCCGCCAAAAATACACTTGGATATACATACAGATTCTTTACGGACACTCGCGCGACTCTCGGCTGTGTACAAGGGCACATTGGTTTTAAACACTTTCTAAGTCTTGCTAAAGTTGCATGAGTCCCGCCTCGCACACAACTCACACTCAGTGTACGCAGAGGTAAAGTACAGGTGGATGACCAGCGTTCTCATTTCAAAGTGCTATCTAAACCTACCGATACTTAACCACTCAAATTGCTTACAACTGATCTAGCTATGCAGCTATATATCTTCTGTAACTACATGTTTTTTGGATGTCTTACGCACTACTCAAATGTGTGTCTCTCTCCTCCAAAAACTCCGATTATGGGGTAGATTATTATTAGCCCTGGCATGCAAGTTTCACATTGTTAAGCGTTACTAACAACACTGGACGTTTGTTAAGAGGTGAAAGATAAGACAACTAGCATTATAACAAAGGAAAATGGTGAATATAAAACAGGGGTCTCGAACTCAAATGAAGCTGGGGTCAAAATGATTGAAGTCAGAGATGGTCATGGGCCACATTTTATAATATAGCTCTGACAATGTTATATAGCATATATTCATTCTTTGATATATTCTATTACTTAGGTCGCCATGTGATTAAAGAAAAAGTGAATAAAAGTGTGTAACTAAGATCAGACTGCCCAGTTAGGTTTAGGTTTTATAGACACTAGAGTTGTAAGAGTACGATAAAAACAATATGCTAAAACACAAATTCAGTTCAATTTGCTATATGCAGTTTATTGGCAGGCCACAATCAATAATAATCAGAAATCATTCTATAAAACATGAGTTGACAGTTACCTGAGGCTGGCTCTGTGGATGAAGACTTTGTTGAGCTCAGAGCTGTCCACGATCCTGATGTTGGACACTTCGACGGGGTGCTGCAGGTCCTCGTTCAAGGAGTTTGTGATGAACATGTAGTTTTCCTGCCCAGAGCAAACAGCCTTGAACCCGACAAACGTGGTGTCTGAAAGAAACAGACCAAGTTTTACATCAAATCACACTTAGCTCTCAAATGTTACCGTATAAACTCCACTCACCAGTGACAGTCATTAACCCTTTGATGGCGTTGTAGTTCATGTTGAGTGGGTGAGGTTTTCCTGGAGCCGTGTTGTGTCCAGAGTTGAAACTGGGCCAGCACAAACCGGACCTGCCGCCTGAAACATTATATCACAATCAAGCTTAGTCCAAAAAGAAATGTAATTATTGCACCAAAGAAATAAATAATACCCAAACATTCATACGGCTGCACTGAGTCTCTTTGATTAGGGAGTAAACAGATTTTGGATGGACATGTACAATTGTAACCAGTGATATAATCAGTAGACCTTGAGGAATGTTTTCATATTTTGTACTTTTCATGCAATATGTGAGTTTTTTCTCTTTCTAATGGAAACAGAAGAGAAATTAAGCTAAACAGGGATTTGTACTGTACATTTATCTAAATAACAAAAAATGATGTTGATGATTATAATTATTTATTCATTTGCACTGTATGACTAACTAACTGCACCAATGTTTTTCATAATCAATTAATCAAAGGTATAATCGCAATTTTAAACACATAAGACCTTTTATGACTCTTAATGCTGCGCGTATGTTTTACATGCAATGATTTTTTTACATATCGAGTACTGTCACTTGCTGCAGGTATAACACTTAAACCTATAGAATCTCTTTTTGATAAAAAAACAAATTCATTTCACCACTGTATTGTTTTAGATAAGCATAGTTTACTTAGTTTGATAATTGTATCAATTTTAAAAATTCATGTTTTATATTCAAAGTTATACATGGACTTGCTCCTCCTCCACTAAAGGACTTCATCAAACCAAAGTCTGTGAGTGGGATGGGTACATGGGCCACGGCTCGAGGAGATTGTCAGGTACCACACAGACGCACTGCATTTGGACAAACTGTGCTCTCTGTCAAAGGAATTCATTATTGGAATAGCCTGCCTCTGTCAATAAGAGAATGTCCATCCCTGTCCACATTTAAACTGTACCTTAAACTGTGGCTGAAAGAAAATCAAGTTTGTGAGCACTTTTAATTCGATTATTGCTCTGTTTTGTTTTTTGTATTGTAATGATTTTGTGTGACCTGCCTAGGGACAACAGATGGAAATTAGCATCTTTGCTATAATCTGACATATTTACATGTGTATTCTACATGTGTTCATTAATATGTACTGTCCCTATCAAATAAATAAATAAATAAATAAAATAAATAAAGACTAATCAATTAACAAAATTACAGTTAGTTGCAGCTAGGGCTGAGCGATATTGACAAAATTGAACGAGATTATTTTATCTCAAATCTCGGTAACAATAATCAGATTATATTTTATCAATATAACATTTTGTCAATCTTGAAACATGTTTTAATCTTATTTTATGATTGTGTTTTTGTCATGAAATATAAGTCTTTTCATGCATTTTCAATCTGACGACTTCAACTAGACTGGACCCATTCACTTTAGCTGCTAAACATGTACAGTATAATAGATGTTTTTGGTCTGAAAAATGTTGTGATGTCACATGAACACAACCTTTTGTAACACAAATGTGAAATGTTTGAAAAATGAATCACAGAAATATTACATTTATAGTCTAAGTTTGAAGTTCCCAGCATCATTTTTTATATTTTTATGTTTAATTGGCATTTTTGTGGCATGTTTTGCTATAAATGATGGACTCGATATTCAATATTTTAATATCTTGAAACCAACATTCACAATATTATCTAAATTTTTATATATTGCCCAGCTCTAGTTGCAGCTCTAGACACAGTACTCAAAATACAGATTGCTTGTGCCACCATAATCTTTGTTTAACCCTCTGGTAATATTCTTTTCTAATATTAAATACAGTCTGATTAAATAGGAGAATCTGCCTCGTACCTGTGGGCGGTCTGCCAATGCGGTGGCCTTCTGTGTTTATAATATTAAAGTCGCCGCTGGGAACCGTCTCTGAACAATTCAAGTTTGGACTGCTCCCGACGATCAGAGAAGACTGTGGGAGAAAGATCGACACATTCTCAGTTTGCAGACTAAAAAAGCTGAAAAAATTATAATTAAACGTGTTCTCACCTCAAAAGTAACTTTTTTATCCTCAAAACTGTGACTAAGAGAAGGAGGGCCATAGATGAGAGGCATCAGGCCCACACCGTTGTCCACCAAAGTTACATTAGCGATCCACATGCTCTGAGGAACCTATGGAAGAAATACATTCATTATACTGTTGTATTTGTATTAAAATGAGTATCTGAGTGCAGAGAAACACGAAAATACCTGGAAGTAGATGCCATAGTCGAAGCTCTTCCAGACAAAGAAGTCCCTGATGAGAGAGCAGCCGGGGAGGCCGTCTTTGTTCAGATAAATACCGTAGAGACCGCCGTGAGCCTCGTTCTGACGCCACATATCAATGTCGTTCGGAGTTCCTAAGGGAAGATTAAAAGAGAAGAAACATTACATTTTCTACTCAGCAGATCATTTTATAACTGATAATTTTGCTGTAGTTAAAGTTACCTGGACATGGTTCTCCTTTGATGCGATAAGCAGCTCTCTCAAAACCGGCCACAATGTTGTTCTGCAGGACCACAGCTGTTCCCATGTTCACCTGAAATATTATAGCAAATATTTTTTACATTGAGCTTTTCTCTTTTGAAATGTGCCTAAAAGACAACCTCATCCTGGATTTTCAAGGTAAAATGTGACATAACCTTTTATATTTTGATATTTTTCTTAGATCATCTTGAGACATCTTGTACAGTTATTTCATTTCTATACATGTTAGAATGGTTGTTTCACTAGACTTTTTTTTGTATTTTAGTGACAAACCTCTATGGCGGCGGTCCAGTCAAAGTTGAAAGTTTCCTCTCGGTCTTGGTACGATCCAGGCCAAAGACTCAACATCACCAAGTTTCTCCTCAATGTGACATTATGTCCCCAAATCCTGATTCCTGAATAAAGTAAATAAAATCATCAGTGTATAAAAATACACATTAACAAGACTTTCTATCAGTGTATAAAAGGATTCTTATTTTTTATGCAGTAAAAACACAAACCTTCTCCCACAGTGTGGTGGATCACATTGTCGTCGATGACAAGTCCTTCTGTGTTAAAGACTCCGATGGCCGGAGAGAAACCGTCATGGAAAGCACAGCCCTGAAGATAAGTGTCCTCCACCTGAGAACAGCATCAGTGTTAGAGATATACTTATAGTGAATCAGGGGCCAAAAAAGGCTTCATTTAGTAAAAAGACTTTTAAAGTTCTGTAAGTCAAACAACAATAAATACAGTTATACTAGCAAACATAAGAAACCTAATGTTATCAATTTGTTTTAACAGTTTGTGTTAAAAAGGCCTCATAGCAAGAAGGGCCTGGGTTTGAGTCCCAGACGGCCTGGGGCCTTTCTATGTGGAGTTTGCATGTTCTTCCCATGTCTGTAAGTTTCTCCTGAGTGCTCCAGTTTCCCTTAGATAGATAGAAATTAGCCTCTAAAATAGAATCAAGAACAAGCATTTATGCCATTGTGCTTAACTGTACTAGTAAAACAACCTTAACCTTAATCTGCAAGACCCTGTTGCTGATGTGGGAAAGGATCTTTGCATTACAAGTATATCACTGATGGTTTCAGAGGCTGTTTTAAATTCACTTTAATCCTATAACATAAAATACAACAGTGGAGTTAATCTGAACATACCATTTCCAAATTGAGGAAAGCCACAGAGTATCGAGGGTCGTAGTCGTCGGTCCAGCCTTCTTGACCAGTGTGATAAAACTCCACATTTCTGATCTGAGCTTTGCCTGTTGAACATAAAGACATTTTAGTCACAACAACACAACCCATCTATGGTAGAACAGTTGACTTATGTACCTTTATAGTCTATTCCCCCAAAATTGTAGGTTCCCACCAGGACCCGAGCCCCAAACGACTCCTTGTACATGTCTGGATACTCCTCACCGATGATTTTAATGTTTCTGGTCAAAAGTGCGACATCAGAGGCGAGAGTGTAGCTGTAGGATGTGCCCGGGACGGAGTGAGTTTCACCTGCAGCAAAGAAAACAACATCAACATTATAAATTAAAATGTCATTATTGTTTCTTTGTGGTGATTTTGTGTTATAGTTATAATACAAACTGACCGATGTGAGTGAAAGCGAGAGGTTTCTCCAGAGTCAGAACCATCATGTCATCGGACACCGCAGAGATGACGTGTTTCTCTGTCTCCCAGGCGTCGTAGCTGCTGGTGGAAACAGCGACTTCATCACCAACCTGCACAGGAAAGAAAATATAATCCGTAAGCAAAAAAAAGACTGACTGAATCTGAAAAAAATAGTAGTAGTAGTGTACCAGGTGTTCATCAAGATTATGGACAACGGAAAGTTTAATTCAAATAATCCAATTAAGCTTCCCATAATTGACTGTTTCAATGATTATTCTTTGTTAGCTGGTCTGTGCTGACTCTAAATGTGCACTCACACTTTCACATTCACCACATGAATAAAAATAGAACTGGTGCTGTGTTCTAGTTGTTGTCGTATGTTGGATTTTTTGAGTTTCGACTTGTAAAATCACACTGGAACTCCTGCTCTAAATTGTTACTAGGAAACTTGGGTAGCAATGCAAAACTCTATGTTTATCTAAGTAAAACAATTGTGTTTGGTGAAAGTTTAATATTGAACAGTTAAAATCTTGTTAGTACATGCGCTAGTTACTCTTTATTTCTATTTTCCTTCAGTGTCTGTGTAACTGCTCCTGTGCTGTTGTCTATTATTTTGACTAGAATGTGAAATATTATTAAGGGGCCTTGTGCAAACTTCAGACCAATCAAGAAACTGTGGCGCTGAGGAGTTTGGGAACTACTGAACTAGACAAATAAATCCCCAAATAATCACTGACAAGGAGACTATATATCAGTAAGATGTTTCTTATAAAATCCTGGACAAAATAGTTGCATCTTTGGATCTTTTTTTTTTATGACGTCATCAATTACTAAAATTTAGTAGCAACCCCAAAGACAGTCCTAGTGCAAAACTATACATCGCTCTTCCACTTTAAGCCTCACATTCATAGCTGTTCAAGGCAAGCCAGGTTCATGTGTGCACTGATGAACAGAAAAACTGCTGACCTTCCAGTCCACAGCCTTTGCCAGAGTCAAAGTGTTTGTTCCGGCTGCAGAAGTCGCCGACAGTTTGGTGTGGTAAACATTTGGTGGTTTTCCGTAAAGCTCCAGGGTCCCGAAAACACCTGAGGAGAAAGCATGTCACGTTTTGAATAAATGTAAATGTAATCATTCATAAAACATCTAAAATAAGCTTAGGGCAATGAGAGAGAGATAAACAGCCCGATCTTGCCCTTTTGTCTTAGCCGGTCTTAGTCTTAGTCTTAATTATTCCTCTGTTGGCCACTAGTGGCTCTCTCCAAGCTCTATACACTGTCAGTGTAGAAGGTGTGGCTCCAGCCAGATGTGAGGGTGCAGTTTTTTTCATTGAACCTGACACATGCTCACGCCTGTGACAAGTGAGCAGCTGCTTTAGGATCACAGGCAAAAGAGAACTGTAGCAGCAGCTTCAGTTTGAAAAAAAAAACTGTAATACTAGAAATTTATTTGGTGAAAGTCTATGTACTTGACAGACTATAACAACTTTGTCTAAAAATGTGTCTTTTCTTTTACATAAAGCTTGTTGACTTAATAAAAAAGATAATCAGATGTGAGAGTGAACATGGGTCAGTGTGAATGCTATGGAAAGGCCAAAGAGGCCATCATGTATTTTTTAAACCATTTTTTATGTGTCAACGCGTTAAAAAATGTTGGCCTCATTTTTAGACAAAGGTGATAAAGTCTGTCAAGTAAATAGACTTTCACCAAATAGATTTCTATTATTGCAGTTTTTTTTTTCCAAACTGAGGCTGCTGCTACAGTTCTCTTTTGCCTGTAATCCTAAAGCAGCTGCTCACTTGTCACAGGCGTGAGTATGTGTCAGGTTCAATGAAAAAAACTGCACCCTCACATCTGGCTGGAGCCACACCTTCTATACTGACAGTGTATAGAGCTTGGAGAGAGCCACTAGTGGCCAACAAAGGAATACTTAAGACCAAGGCTAAGACCGGCTAAGACAAAAGGGCAAGATCGGGCTGAAAATGTGTTTACCCAGAGCTTTAGAGCCGAGGTTGGGTCCGTTGGGCAGAGGCCAGTCTGTGGTGCGATGGTTTCCCTTCAGTACGATGTGAAGCTCTCCTTCAAACGGAGACTCGGGTGAACCAGCGATAAGACGACCGCCCTGAAAACACATAGGAAAGAAAACTATGAAAGATAACATTATAGATAAACATTATATTGTTCTTTGAGTGACTGAAAAATCAATCTCTGGATTAACTGCTATTACAATTACTCAAATTATGAAGATTTTAAGATTTCCAGGCCTACACTCACAATTACACCAAAAATACAATGAAGCTACCTGATGATAAAAGTTAATTTATTAGGTCCAGCTGTTCTGAAGTTTCATTGATTTTGGATAAAATTCTGATTGCTCATTATTACGCATCTCACAAATCAGTTATTGTTAATTTAGTAGTTTAGTTAATTATATTTATAGGCAAGAAACGAGAGGCTATACTATTTTTTTCTGTTTTTGGTTCATTTGCTCTGTCTGTTTACATTAGGCTTTCATGTGGAAACAAGAAAATGTCCAATCAGCTCTTAAAGATGCTTTATTACTTAGCTTAATGTTAAATCAATGTTACTCAAAACTAAATAATATATACAAAATCCCCTCTATAAAACCTTTGTATCTAACATGTCAACAAAATTAATCATTAAGTTTACAATTTTCGGATTTCGCTGACCTTGTATATGAAAACATAACATGATGAAAAACTATAAAAACATTTTTTTCCTTACATTTATGAGAAGAATGTTTACATTAACAGCTATAAATGTTTTTTTTCTATTCATCTGCAGTGTTTCGCCTTAATTTTGTATATTTTGATGCAATAAATAGCTTAAAGGGGTCCTATTATGTAAAATGCATTATTTAAAGACCTTGTTATAATGGCCTCACTTCAACATTAATTTGCTCAAAATTATATTTAAACTGGTTCATGCATGTTTGAGTAATCTTATATTGTTCTTGTCATAATTCAAAAGATTAATACTCAAAATGATGCATATATGATTCAAAACTGTCCCAGAGCCACTTTCCAACAATAGTTTTTAGTTATTTAAAATATTTAGCTTCTTACAATAAATATTTAAACTGAAGAGGCGGGGCTTATCTGTTTATCAGTTTTCAACAGGAAGTCAATCGAGCTGTTTCTATTTTCAAGTTGTTTTAGATCAACTTTGTGTTTTACAATGAACAAAAGGTAAATTACTGATCTGCACATGTTCTAGTTTCTTACTAAATAGTTGGAAAAAACACAATAGGTCTTCTTTAATGTCCATAGGTATTAATTTTGTTTAAAGATTTCTGATAATTGGCGATATGGAAAATTGGGTTTTAGCAAACAGTTCTAAATTCTCATAACTTTGAAACACATGGATGTAGCACCATATCTGACATTTTTGTTTGCAAAGTCATTTTCTGACAGACAAATATGTCATAAAACCAAACTCATGTAGGAGAAGCGCAGACCTCGATCAGGATGTGGACGGCGTTGAGGACGACAGGAGCCGCAGTGGACCGCCTCCTTCTGCTGCCGGACGATGTTGTGTTCAGGTCGTCGGGGATTTCCAGCACTCCCTTCACCGTGAGTTTACCCAGAGGCGGCGTGCTGACGTCCAAAACCACCCACTCACCTGAGGAGGCAGAGAGAGGGGGAGAAAAAGTTTTGAATGAATGAAGAAGATTTATAATGAAATCTTCTTCCTGAGATTCTGTACCTGCTGGGACGACCACTTGAGCGCCCTCTCCTGGTACAGTGTTGTTATTCTCCGCAGACTTGTTCCAAAAAGAGGCATCGGACCAACGACTGCACAAAATACAGAAGAAATACATAATAATTACATTGTATTTTAATCTCTTTAATTTTAAACAAAGCCTTTTTGAATATGTTACGTTGATTTGTTGCTTTTAAAACCCAAATTACAAGTTGGACTAATCTCGTTACCAAAATACAGTTGAGATGATTATAATTTGTAATAAATCTTACAAATATGATCCCAGTTTCACATTTTTTCACCACAAAAAACACACTGTAAACAGCTTTAATCTAGATTTGAGTCATTTTAACAGCATCAGATTTAACTGCTAACATACTAGGGCTGGGACGATACGCCTTTGTCACGATACGATACGATCACGATATATAAGGCCCGGTACAATAGATATTGCGATCTTGATATATTGCGATACACGATATATTGCGATACGATTTAATAATGTATTGCAATATTTCTTCCATAATTCAGGAATATTTCTTTTCAAATTAAATGCTTGTCAATCTGACATTTATTAAATGTTGTAAAAAAAACAAAAAACAAAGGTTGAACATTTAGAAAGTGCTCTCTTGCAGCTTCCTTTCAAATATAATTTTCAACAATGCTTCAAATTAGCTTAATAAAAAAAAAACTGCAACAAACCTTATACAGTAAACTTATAATTAATAATGTTTTTTTCTTCCTGCCTTTTCTATAATAATGGGCCTAAAGCTATTTTTTCAGCCTTTAATGTCAAACTACATTTTAAAATACACGTCGTCTGTTCAGTTTAAGCAAATGCGCATGCAAATGAATCAGCCACTCTTCACGTGGACTTGGAGGAGCGCTTTCACTTTGTCGCCACACGAGGCACTGTAGCAAAGGAGCGGCATTTGCTTTTTGACACTAGAACGTTTTACTCGTCTGTTTACCTGGAGAAAGAGGGAATATGAAGAAGGCTGGATTACATAGCCTTTTTTTTTTGACACGGCTGCATCAGACGCATTACAGTACTACACATTTGGGATTCTACTTTCAACTGGAGCGATGAGCAGGAGGATGCTACGGCGAAGTTTGGATTATTATTTGTGTTTGGCGACATTCTTCTGAGAAAACTTCAGACTGTGAATGTATCACGTAGATTTACGAAGTTTAACACGCAAACGTTTGACAGAAAGGCTTGCCCCGAAGGTTATTTAACTCTGGACCCGTTGTTTCTTCGTTTTCTTCTGTTTAAGAAGGTAAGCTGACACACTGCGCTTTGTTTTGGGAGACTTGTTTGTGCAGGACAAAGCTCACAGTCGGTTTGGGAGATGTGAAACGTGAATTGCCGTGACACTGTGGAGTGCACATTTGACACACCAGCTACGTGGTGTTAGCTGATTGTGGAGCAAAATTCGTGTCATTGTAGAGCGCACATGTGGCATGTGTGGCGTTTCTGTTGTCTGCTTACTGATGCGGAGATTTAAAGGCAAGGCACCGATAAATGGCACTGAAAGTACGTCATGTTTTCGGTTCCATTATTTCCTGAACGTTTTCGGTTGGATACCAACCGCACACAACACTATCAAAGCTTAGTCGAACAAGAGGTAATCATATTCAAGTGAAATATGTAGGCTACCTTGGCATTCCTGAGTGAAGGAAGGCTGAAATTAGTTCCCACAACAGGAGAAGGACCCGCTGCGACACAACTTGCCAACCGCTTTTGCCATATCCAAATCGACGAGAAAAAAGATCCAAGTGTTCCCATACTTGAGATTTAAAATGCTAGGCTCTTAACACTATTTAGCTGCGCTTCCAGGCCTGCCATAATTCAGCGCCTTTGGTGCGGTTAACAGTGCGCTTTCTCCAAGCATTGCAACTAAATAAAGTCACCAAAAGTATCGATACTTGTTGATTGTATCGATACTTCGTATCGCGCTAAAATGGCATAACAATATATCGCAAAACGATATATCGTCCCAGCCCTATAACATACTATAGAAAACATTTGTCTGATTTAAGGAATTGACAAATTAAAAGGGAATTTAGCTCTAAATAAGAAAAAAACTTGTCAATGGGGAGAGCAAAATGTTCTTAACACAATGACAAATTATCTGGCTCAAAGTTGTTTAGAAACAAGTAAGAATATAGTTTAAATTTGTCAAATGTCTGATATCAAGGTTAAAATCTAAAAATCAAAACCTTTTAATTAGTCTCGTGTGTATGATTTTACTTCCTGATTGTAGTTTATGCTTTACAAAAGGAATTAACCTTACTATTTGTCACACTCTGGGAAATACAGTATCTTGCACAAAGAAAATGTTACTTGCCAATAAAAACATCTGTATTTTAGAGAATTTATAGTTAAAAAGGGTGAAAAAGCAAATAAATAATAAATGAAGCCTTACATGAAGTTGGCGGGCCTCTTGTCGGGCAGAGGAGGCAGCGTGGCCGGAGGAGCAGGAGTGGGCGCGATGCATTTTGGGTAAAAGCATCTGTAAACCTTCAATGTGACGTCGACATCGCTCTGAGAGCGGTCTGCGCTGGCTTTGAGGACGCGCTTAGTCGATTTACCCGACACTGGGATGAAAAGATAAAGACAAAGAAGAATAATTCACAACAAAATCTATGTTGTCATTTTATCTAAAAGACATCAATGCAAACTATTCAAAGTTGGGTAAATGTAAATAAAACGTGTTATTCATTCAATGTTTCTCATAGAAGAATTTTTAATTAATGATTATAGTTCATGAACAAAGCAATTATTCTTATACTTATCAAGATAAGCATATACTGTACTGGGAGATTTTAAATAAGCAACTAAGTACAAGTTATAATAGAAAGAAAATAATTACATTAAGAGAAATTTACAGTTAGATTTACTAAACAGTTTTATTTTTAGTTTTTCGTTGCCGAGAAGAAGGGTCTAAGCCAGGACAGGAGATGCTCTGGAACAATTATCCATCTGCCTGTTTGTTGTTGGACAATCTGCTTCTGTATTTCTGAATACAGGCTTCTGTCGGTATTGACCATATTTAATTGTTTGATTTTCTCACAATTCTGTTTGCTAAATCAGCAATCTCGTAATGTTCTGTGAGATAACGGCTGTTGTGATTTTGGAAGACAATTCATTCAAGATAGTCATTAAGATAAGCAAAATACAACTATATAAACATACAAATTTACTATAATTAAGACTAAGGATTGTCCCTGTAGTGAAATCTGTCTTCTGTATTTGACCCATCCTTCAAAACTTCTGAGACATTCCAGCACACATTTGCAGATCTAAAGCTAGATTTGGTCATAACTACAGAAGCTGAAGGATTTTTCCTCTAGTACAGTACATATGTTTGGGTTGACAGAGGAAACCAGAGTGCCCAGAGAAAACCTACAAATATTCAAACTCCACACAGAAAGGCTCTATCCATGAGTAAAATCTGCAACCTTCTGAAGAGCTAACCACCCTGCCACTCTGCCAACAATCCAAAGGTCACTCATAATTAGTCAATTAATAAACCAATTGCAAAAAGTAAATTAAAAAGGTACTACTACAAACCTAAGTAAGACTTTCAATTGTGGCAATAATATTAATACTGTTTTGTAACTATAAAAACCAAGATGAACAGAGCTAAACATTTAACTAAACTACATTTATTTTGTCTTTAAAGTTCTGTTATTAATAAACCATTTCAACTAGACTGATTGACTCAATACAAACCCATGTAGTAGAGTCTGTTGTCGCTCTGGTCAAAGTACCAGTCTCCGTTCTCGTTGTCGCTGAAGCTCAGAGGAGCCGCGGAGCCGTTCCTGTCGTCCACAATGTAAAAACTGTCCGGACTCTGGGTGAAGTTGTGAGACATGATCACAAACTCATCCTCCTGGAATACACAAAGTTTACACAATTAGACACATTTGACAACACATTCATTTAAATTCTTTTGTTGTCCTTTTGTATTGTTAAACATTCTATACTTTATTTCTTATTATTTTGTTTGCGTACCTTGAATCCGTAGTATGTGGAGGTGTAGGAGATGTTTGTGAACTGTTCTCCGTCGATGAAACTCCACCTGAACGTGTCTTTTGAAGGTAACAAAGCCATCCATCCCAGTTTGTGAGTCATTCTTTTCTTCATGTAGGGGACAACGCTGCTGCCTGTCGGACACATGCAACAATATTGAGAAACATTAAAGTGTGTAAGATGGAAGGGTCTGACTTCAATTGGAAGAGTCATATCTGAATAAAAATAATAGTTTAGAAAGAATTAGTGATTTTTGTTTTTCTCAGCCTACAGTTTGATAATTGGAAAGTAGAAATGTGAATGTACTTTGAATATATACATTTTGGTGATGCCTTTTGCTGAGTAAAACTAAATAAAATTAGGTTCCATGCATACAACACACTTATAATTTGACTCTTACGACAAATAGATCATTAAAATTATCTTATTATGCTCAATTATTAACTTAGACATTTATTTTATTTTCTAGTTATATCTACTTGAGATCACCCCACAAGACAGACAAGTTATTATGTTAGATAAACAGGAAGTGTGATGCCAAGAAAAGTGGGCGGGGCAAAATAAGGTGAATGATCAAAAAGTCAATTTTATCCTAGAAAAAGGCTAAAATTGGATAAAACATTCAGTTCTCCCTCATTTTTTTTCTTTTCCAGCTCTGCTCAGTTTGCCAGCTCTGTTTGAAATGTGATTGTCGGCAACGCTGAGCACTGAAACATTTTTCTACAGATGCAGGTAGAAGAACATGTACAATTGGGTTAAACTTTCAATGTAACATTACAGACAATAGTTACCATCTTCAGTGCTATTATTTGTTTAGTGACAAGAAGTTCTTTTAATTTTAGGATAAAGATGTGCTAAACATTAATTTTCAAGCATTATACTTCTTTATTTCTGTTCTGATAATGTTTTTTAATGGGTTTGGTTGGAGTTCGTACCGTGTTTGTTGGACATGAGGACGTCATGTCCGTCCAGTGATGAAGGTGAGGGATTATTAAAAGCCAGACGGTGGAAGTTCACAGAGGAATCACACACAGATCCATTAAAGGCGACGCTCCACTCTTCACTCTGAGTGCAGTGAGCAGGGTCCAACAGGCCACTGGTCGGCACCACTTTGTAATCTTTATTTCCTGAGAGATAGAAAAAAAAAGTGTGTGATATGACAAATATTATATGTGTTTTTTATTTGTAAGTAAAAAAATCTATGGCTATCTATGTAAAGATAGTAATATTAGATTTTTACATAATTATTCAACAAGGGCAATTGTGTTTTTATAGTTATAAATGATGATCATGCCTCAGTTGCAAAATAAACAGATGCTGATAATTAAATATTCACATGTTGTATGTAATACTATACTGATGCCAGTTTATCAACTATTTATTTTGTCATACACTGCACTATGACCAACCACAACAATAATTTATTGTACACAAAAGTTTGTTGTAACATACATTTTTTGGTTCTCCGGAGTGATGTGTTAGAAGTAAATGTATTTCATTTTATTATCTTGTTTTATTGCATGTCTTTATTCTCCTGTTGTTTTTGAACTGTGCGTTGCAACACTGTGATTTCATTATTGCGAGACAATTAAAAGATATCGGCTCCATGATATCGGTTTAACCAGTAGTTGTGCCTCTTACTGGACATAAAGAGACTAATTTGTTGGCTAGTGTTGATCCAGAACGTCTCATAATGTTTGACATTTTATTCAGACTAGGTTGTTACTTTTGACTTGTACTATAATAACAGTTACATAGCACAATATGACCAAATTTCTTATGTTTTTATGAGAAATTGAGATCGGTATCGAAACTGAAAAAGCTGGATCGGTGCATCTACTGTAATTTTATCAAATTCTCACAGTCTAATTTTTTTTTTTTTTTTAATTAACGTTAATTTTAGAATAAATCAAATTTTCTTAAAAGGGCTGGATTTTTCACACATCCCTCATATAACCAGGAGAGTCCAACTGCAAGTTATATCTTTTCAGAGAAGCCATGAGGAAAGGGAGAGAGCCTATGTGATACTGCAATTCAGTTGAAAAGCAACACATTGCCATTTGCAGCTACAGTAGTTTTAGTTCTGTTAAATATAATTTCAAAGCTGTGCTGCACCTCTCCAAAGATCTGACTATTTTAAATTTTACCACCACATGCTTGTCTCATTGAGATATCTATGTCTGTCTAACATTCTATAGAAAATGCAGTATAATCTCACTGTGGTAAAGATGACTGCAGATCCTCCAACAAAAATCTTACACTGTGCATCTTTAAAACTAATATATTATCTGATTTCTGACACTTTTGACAGCATCTTTTGTCCTGACACTTTACCTGTGAGGGTTCCGTCCATGTCCACCAGCTGCACCTCATGTTCCCACCTGAAGCCCGCTTTGTTCGGGGTATTGAAGTACTGGATGCCCGTGCACCTCACCGCCCAGCCGCCGCACTTGTCTATGCACGTCCCGTCTATTCGGGCCACTCCGAACGCGGCACAGATACTACGGTCAAAGTTGATGAATTTGGTGTTGATGACGCTCAGTCCATCATCCAGAGGTGCGATGATTCCCCGGTGCGTGCAGTATTCATCTCCCAAACCCAGCGCGTCCACATGCCCCACGATGATACTGTTCGACACCACGGCGCCGCCTTCCGGACCGAACGTGCTCACGGCAAACGGCAGGATGCGCTTGTGCTCCGTTCCTGCTTTCTCGTTGTTAACCATGACGAAACCCTCGAAATGCACTGACCCCACATTGACCCACTCCGCCCCCTTTTCGCAGTTCCACGTCGTGAGCGTTCTGAAAATGGCCGGCTCTGGTTGCTTGGATCCGCAGCTTCCGTCTTTCATTGGGAGTAGTCCTGGAAGATCCATATACCGAACCAGCCTTGAGAGTGGACCGTGTTGTTGGCAAATTCACCAAGAGGAACTTTCTTTTGACAGATATTCGGATCGAAAGAAGGACCGTCTGGGTTATCGTGCATCCGGTACCAGAAGCCGAAATGTGTCCCTCCGGCCGCCGCATTGTGTCGGATGATGTTGTCCGGATTGGTGACCCAGTAAGCGGCGGGAGTGACGTCATCGTTCAGGAGGCTAGTGCTCTGCTTGACGAACACGGCCAAGTTGTACTGGCAGAATGTTTCCGGTTTCGATGCCGTCTTCGATGAAAAACGCCCCTCCCATGATGTCGTAGATGACGTTGTGCTCCACCAGCAGACGGTGAGTGTTGTGGATGGTCACGGCTCGGTTAAATGTTTTGTGAATGCCGCAGCCCCTCACGTACGACTTGTAGTTTATGTCTCCCATCAGATGCCAGTGGATGGGGTATCGGCCCAGTCTGAAGGCTTGTCCTGCTTGGAAAAGCTGGAGAAAAAAAAAAGCTTTATTAAAACAAGATGAAAGGTTGAACTTTGTATGTGATGTGGTTTGTATGTGAATTTCACAGTTAAATTTACAGTCTGTAGAAAGATCAAGAGATTCAATCTATTTGTTATGACTTTATTATTACAGAAGTTGTGAATGTGGTCAGTATAACAAAAGTAACAAATAAAGTGATTTAATATGTATTTTTGAATCACTACAGTGGCACTATGTTTTGAATAATGATGACAGGACAGTTGAAAATGTTTACCTCAACATATTCAATTCTTGCTATTGCCAGATTCTTGCTACGTTCAGCAGGATGGATCATTATGCAGCCACCGAACTGGTCACTGCCGGTTTCTTCTCCAAAACGCCCTTGGAAACAGGTCTGTGTGGAAAATTCACCTAAAAAAACAGAAATGGTTAGTCTGCCACTAAAATAGACTCTTTACTTTTTAGGCAAACTATCTAAATGATAGATTATTACATCTTCTAATTTTGACTTATTTTGTTGGATAGTCCTTGGGGTAAATATTTATCATAGTTTTACAGCAGTAATATCGCAATTCATGAAGAATTTGACAAATAAGGGAAAATTACAGTCCCTCCACAAAAGCACCAAAATGCAACTACAATTTAAACACAACTGATAGTTTAGACAATCATTTAACAATAATTGAACTGTTAGCAGGTTTTATGATTGGTCAAACTGCAACATCTGTGTCATTTGTGTAGATTTTCGCCTTTTATTTTTACAATGTGGTTGCTAGGTAACAGTTGTGGAATTACCTCTACATGTGTTTTTTGTCTTAAAAAAAAGACATAAACCTCATCAAAACAGACGAACTGGGAAAACAAGCTAAATATTTAGTGATATAGTAAATATAATCATGTTGACTGTTTAACTGAAAAATGTGGCTTAACCTGTCATACACACTTAAACTCCTTATTTTTCTTTTTTTTCCCAGTAGGACTTCTAGATAATGGCAAAAATCCTAATCAGTTTTATTGTAGTTATTTCAAACTATGTTTAAAAATAAAGTTAAAAACCCAGTTATTTAAGAGACTTGTTTCTCTAAAGATTAGAACACATTTTGCTATTGCTTTTAACTGACTAAACAAACAAAGTGTCACTCAGAAATAAAATAAATATATAACTCAATAACTAAATAAAGCAGTGCACCTGTGTTGAAGCCCTCTGGACAGGCTTCGATGTCGTCTGTCCACTCCATGTGTGTGGATCCTTGCACTTTGATGTTCCGGGTGAGCACTCCCACCTCCGCGCGACCCTCAAACAGTGTCCCGTCGGGGAGAGTGACTTCGACCCCGAGGTGAGTGTAGTCCAGGGGCTCAGTGAGAGTCAGCGTCCGACCGTCCTGGGACACTGAGGCGATGATCCGCACCTCGTTCTCTCTCTGGCTGTGTCTGAAAAGTTGCATTGAAGACATGAGTTTCAGAGTACACATTAACATTTAACTGCCCACTAATTTGCAAAGTTGTAGGTGTTTTTTCAGTGTTTTCTTCTGTGAGATTGTGATGTTAATTAGACATTTAAAAACTAGGAATGAGACAATATGGAAAATAGTAGTGACTGGTGTTCAGTTCGAGCCTCATGTTTATCTCTAGTCATTTTTGTGCCGTTAGAAAAAGGTTGATTTTACTGTTATTTCTCAGTCAGAGGAAGTAAACAGCTGCTTATTGTCGATATATTCTTATTAAGGTGTGTTTTGTTGGTATGTCCCATTTAGTTTTATTAAAAAACACCCAGGAATGACAGAAATATGGCAATTTTTAGACATTATCTTAATGAACTGAAAGGCCATGTTTTGTTTAGCAAATTCACAGAAAATATAGTTTGTTATTTTGAGTGTGACTGACTGACTGATTAATTAGCCAATCAGGGAAACGCATTGTCTCGTAGGAAAACTAACATGGCTGCAACAAAAAAATGTATGCTGATTTCATGTGCGTCACGCAAATAAATTAATCTGACTGCCCGGTTCGTTGTGGAGTTGATCTGAATCTAAGGCAGGGGTAATGGTAACCAGACCCACTCTTCACAATTTGCTGAAGCGTGGACTCTGAATCCGAGGCAAGGTCCGGCCCTCTGCCACTGCCTGGATTTGAATACGAATCTTGGGGGAAAATTATTTGTTTTAAGAAAAATCTTCTATATTAACTCTTCAAATAAAGATCTATTATTAAACAAATGAATAGCTAAATAACTCTTCTCAGTTCTAAATATACTTTTGTTATTATGTCAGATTTCCCAGAGTTACCTGCATTGTGCAAAGTTATTGACATTTGTGGATGTAATGTATTTCCCCATTTCCTCCCTCAAGGCCTGAGCTCGATGCTGTTTTGGCTCAAATTACACCAGAGATTGAGTTACTTCACAGGATTAGGCTGGTCTGGTATAATCCTGTCATTGTCCTAAAGGCAGTTTCAGGCAAAATTATGAAACTTTAAGCAGAGAATACTTTTAAAATCAGCAGGTGGCGCTACATCGCATCTCATGGTAAACGGAAAAGGAAGCAGATTGTAAAGCAGATGTAGAACAAATATAAAAACAACAACAACAATGATTTAATTAGCTACTGTTAAAAGTCAAATAAGTAACAAAACATTAAATGTCTTATTTTGTATGTATTATTATTTATGTAAAATGTTAGGTAAAAAGCAAAGCAAAAATGTAAATTCACTTTGTTGTGATTCTTTTGTAAGGCGAAGTTATAATTATTTTTAATGTTTAGACAAGTCTACTTTTATTCTCATAACTATTTGCTCTACTGGTCAATAGAACTATGCTATAATAAATATTCATACTCAAATCTAGAAAAACAGGCTGTTTTTTCCTAGTAAAATCATAACTTTCTTAAACTTTTACTTTATTTTCATAAAGCTTTTCGTTTAATCTCGAAAGTTTAAGGTAAACCCAACCTTTTATTTGTACTGGTTTTCTACATTCTGTAGAAGAAATGTGTCTGCAATAATGAGATTTTTTTATACAAATGTTGGCAGTCACTGTTCTGAGTTTGAATATGGCCCTAGAGTCAAAATAATTGCCCATCCCTGATCTATTAGTTTATTACTGTAAGTTATTTGATTAATTTTTAAAATAAATCATACTAGAAATGAATAAAGAAAAGCACCACACACATATGCACACACTTGTTGTAGTGCAATCAAACAATAGAAAAAATAAATTGTGTTTGTGATTATGTTGTACCGATGTCCAGTGGAGGCGATGACTATTTCGTCTCCCTGCTTCCAGGTCACGGCGTCCTTGAGCTTCAGAGTGCTGGAGCCATTGTTGGCGGTCTCGGCCAAACGAGTCCAGGGGACAGGAATGGGGATACCTGGACAAACAGGTCGTGTTGAATGAAGCGCCGGAGGAGGAGGAGCTAAAGTGTCAATGCCTATGACCCCACTCCCAGCCCAAAGGACACCTGCTCCACTGTTACACCTCACACACACTGTCAGGGTTTAGCACATCTGGGTCAAACTAGACTCTTGCTCCAGGTAAAAGGCACATTTTTGGTTACAGAATATACTCATCACAAAAAAAGTGTATTCTTACAAGTCATTCAGTATTATACAACATGATGAAATTGATTTCTGTGAAACTTTTTACTAGATACAGATAAAATAATGAAAAAACTGAAATAAAAAAGAATGTCCAATGCACTTTGAGTTGTCAGTAATTATAAACGTCTGATTGTGAGGAAAATATTGAGTTGAGGCTCAGAAATTTCATGGTGAAGCAGTGACAAAGATTACCTTCTTACCATGGAGGGCCACTTTTCTTAAAATGCCCAACAAAAACAATCTAAAATTTAACCTAAAAACTTTTGGAGCACAAACAATTGGCTAGGCTATTTGTGAAACTAAGACTTTGTAGTTTTGGCCTCTGATGAAAGACTCACTACAGTTATGATTAAAAACAATTTCTGCATAAAAGAATATAGCTTTAAAAAGTTAGACACAGCCCATTTAATTGTTTTACAGAATTTTGGAGTAATGTGTGGGTATTTCTTACTTAGGTTTAGAGTACAAACTAGAACCCTCTAGTTCTTAAATTCAAAACTGTTGTAAGCCCAAAGACAAGTTGTGACCAATATCAGGTTTGTATGTTATTACAGAACTTGTGTCATAGATTCAGACCTCTTCTCATTGAGTCTACAAGCAATAAACATGTAAACATATCCACAACTGATCGTATATGAACCACTGCAACTGCAACTGTTATATAATTTACTTTCTTGTCAGTGGTATTCTGTCAAGTGCTTGTGCAAACTAATACTTTGTGTGTGTTGTACCGTGCAAGTCGAGTGTTCCCTCTCGGACCCCCAGAGTCTTGGCTCCGTACACCGGGATCTCAGGAGAGCGCAGGTTTCCGTGGAGTGTGATTGTTGCTTTGTGTTGAAACGGCTTCTCCTCTGTCCCGATCTGAAGTGTTCCTCCATCTGTGATCAGGATGTTCTCCGCCTGGAGCTCAATGTCTGCTTCATCAAACACCAGAGTCCCCCCTGCAAGAAACAGTGACATTTAGCATTTTATATTCCTTTATTAGAGAAAGAAAGAAAGAAAGAAAGAAAGAAAGAAAGAAAGAAAGACAGACAGACAGACAGACAGACAGACAGACAGACAGACAGACAGACAGACAGAAAGAAAGAAAGAAAGAAAGAAAGAAAGAAAGAAAGAAAGAAAGAAAGAAAGAAAGAAAGAAAGAAAGAAAGAAAGAAAGAAAGAAAGAAAGAAAGAAAGAAAGAAAGAAAGACATCCATACATACATACATACTTAGGTACAATGTATTACCCAGCCCCTTACCCTAACCCTAACCATCCAAACTAACCCCCTAACCCTAATCCTAACCTTAACCCCATTCTAACCCTAACCTTAAAACCACATCTTGAACCTCAAACAGGCTCTTCGCCAAGTGAGGACCGTCCAAAATGTCCTCACTTCCCAAAAATGTCATCACTCTGTTGGTTAAAAACTCAAAACGGATCTCACAAAGATGCAAAAACAAGAACATACATGTAAGGCATTGAGATTTATGTAAAAAAGAACAGTCTGTTGTACCTTGAATGAGCAGCATCTTGAGCACAGGAGTACTTGTGTCCAGGAGGATCATCTGGTTTTTGGTGATGACGGCGAAAGTGCCTTTCTCTGGAGGCGGCAAACCTCCCCATGTGAACCTGGACGACCACACGTCGATGTAAAAGAAGTCTGCGTTATCCTGCAGAAAGAGAAGAAGTACATCATAGCAAAGAATGTACAGAGTTTATAGAACTACAGTATTCAAAGCTCCTTATATTGTGACTGTATCAAATATCTCTATTCATTTCCATTATTTGCTTATCTGTACGTATGTAGCCTTTTGAATTGGTAATGTGCTTCTGTTGTATTTTTATATTTATTTATTGAAGCTGCAACAACTGAAAAACTTTCCTTGAAAATCAATAAAATATTCTGATCTCTGCTTTGATTTTTCAACATGATCTTAGAGTTCCAAAAAGTTAAAATGGTGACTACATTTTCTCTTCCCACTTTAATTTTACACATTTTTGCTGGAACAAAAAACTCACCCAAAATATATGATCTCAATACATAATATTGATGTCTCAGATGCTGACATATACAGTAGTAACTAAACGTTGACCTGTACAGTGAGTTCGTACCAGTGGAGCGAGTCCCTGGTCCCTGATCTTGACGTGGACTTTGGTTCTCTGAGACTGTCTCTGAGCGTTCGTCACACACAGGATGTGCGTGCTGTTTGTGGACTGAACGTCACAAACGACTCCAGAGATCGTCACGCTCACATCGTCTTTATTTGTGCTGCACGGACAAAAACAAGAAAAAGAAATTAGCTTGAACTGGAAACATGAGAACAGATGAAATTAAGAATGTAACTAGTAATTGTCTAAAGGGTCATATGACTTACAATACACTTTATATGCACTTATTAGATAAACTTCCACGCTTAGGTTTAAACGTTAAGACTATTTTAATACAAACAAAAAGCAAAGCCCATTAATACTCAGCGATTTCATTAAATATAGAAATGTGTCAAGCCTCCTTTGATTTTGTCTGTAAAGTGTCACATTTGTTGCATTTGAAATCTTCTAATTCTTTTGGAGAAAACATTTTTGTCCTTTGGCTGTGGATAATGAAATCATTATAACAAATAATATATTTTAGACTGAATAGAAGCTTTGTGAAAATGTTATGAATATTATCATAATCATGCATTCCTGCTCATCTTTAAAGGTGCATTGCACAACTTTTTGGCCAAAAATAAACTTGAATAATTGCACATTTTTGTCATTTAGATGCCTTTGTTACACTAAATAAATAATAAAAATCTGCATTTTCACTTTGAGCGGGCTTGCATGGCCACAAAATAGTCTACTATTTGGCTTGGAGGAGCTTGAACACGTCTGTTTCTGCAGAAAAGCGGTTCCTTTACCTGATTTTTTTCATATTATGGCTTAAAATGTATTCATCTTCATTCAGAAAGTCCCAAAGTATAGTTTTAACTTTCTATTTCCTTCTAAATTGTGTAGATGACATTTTACCTCCAGAAAGTTACACAATGCACCTTTAAATTAGCTCTAAACAGGATTTTATCTGCCAAAATAAAGATAATACAATAGAAATAGTGGAAAGGGACATTATGTTGATAAACTGATAAAAGTTTAAGGTTACATTGTGTAGTTAGGCTTTTTAGCGTACAATAAAGCCCACTTTCATCCACACAATAAAAACTAAAAGTCATGTATCTTTATCAACACAGATCAAAGTTTGCCTCGAGTCAGAAATGATTTTTGACAAAAGTGATTGTTCGTCTTTTTTCACGTCCACTGTTCCGTAAAAACAGGGCGTGTCGTGTCCCTGTGTCTTCACCTGAAACCGGAGCCGGTGATGGTGAGCAGGACGCCTCCAGCCGTCCCACCGCGTCGGGGCGAGACGTCAGAGATCACGGGGGTCAGCGAGGACTTGTAGGTGTACCCGCTCGAGATGTCCACGGTTTGGGTGGGGTTTGATACGGTCACTGCGCAGCTCACCTCCGACTCAGAAGCTGCAAGAAATTATACCACACATTCTGGTTTATTCTAAGCAGGTATAAGCAGGGAGCCTGGAGTGAAATTTAATACATTTTTTAGACTTTTGAATAGCTTTGAAGACAAAAAAATTAAGACTCCATTGCAACTAAACTAAATATTTAAATCAGGCATGTCCAAACTGTGACCAGGGGAACAAATGAACATTGGACCAATTTTTTAGCCCTCAGACTTATTGCTAGATTGGACCAAATTACAAAAAGTTTTTTGTCAAATTTGAGCAATTCTTTTATTATAGATGAAATAACAAACATGTTGAGATGAAGAATGTTATAGAAACCTAAAATGAATGCTTTATGTCTTACTCTACTCTATTTAACAGGGTGTAAGGTGAAAAAAATAAAATAATTAATAAATAATAATAAATAAAATAAAATAAATAATTACATTTAAAATAAAATAAGAATAAAGAAAATAAATAATAAAAAAATATAACAAAAAATAAATAATTTAGTTTTACCTCACAAAAAATAATATCCTTATGTTGTGACTTTTTATTACTTTTTAAGGACCTTTTTTTACACCCTGCTACAGCTCGAGGCAAAACAGCAAATAGTCTATTCTTGTTTGAAGCTGGATTGTCACAACACTGACAGAAGTACTGGTAACTACGCTTCTAAGTAGTAGTTTACCTTAACCTTATAATCTTTGCTGAAAATCTTGTAATGACACCTAACCACAAATATTTACTACAATTTTCTGTCACTAAAACCGGAAATTAGCCGAATTACAGACCATTAGCTAATATTAACAGTAGGGGTGTGAATCTTTGATTGTCAGGCGATTCGATTCGATTCCGATTCTTGGGGTCCCGATTCGATTCAAAAACGATTCTCGATTTTCGATTCAAAACGATTCTCGATTTTCGATTCTAAACGATTCTCAATTTATTTTAAAAGTCATTTTTCATTTTGTTCTTAGGTTTTTTTTTTGTTTTTTCTTAATTAAAATGTTGTTGGGGCTAATTTATCACTATCTTGCAATTATTACACTTATGTTTTTGTCAAAGATAACATTTTTCAATGCTTTAGAATTCATTTAGCAGTAAATGTAATAAATGGGTCACTGGCCCTTTAATGCAGACAAGTTGTGGCTAGTTAGCGCGTTAGCTGCTCCCCACCGCTAACAACAACAGCACGGGACAAATCATGGAGCACATGGATGTAAAGTAGCGCTAAAATACTCTGAATGTCGATCCACTTTCTCCCTTCTGCCTCACGTAAGTCTCCTGCTCTGTTTGTGTGTGTGTCTGTGTCCGTGCGCTCGGCACCGGCCCCCTCCTTCCCCTCGCTCCCGCGCGGAGGGAGAGAAGGAGAGAGAGGAAGAGGCTGCTCCAACACAAAGTTTTGTTGAAATTGTGGCACAAAGAGTTTATGAGAAGATATTATATGTGTTTAAACTCAGGCACAGACATTTTAGCAGTTTTCTGCCTATCTAAATCATGTCATGGAGGAGCTATTTTAGCGCAGCAGACCGCAGATGCAGCATAAACACTGACGTAATTTAAAATCGATTTTGGAGAATTTGGAATCGATCCAGAATCGTTAGAGGTAGAATCGCGATCCTTTTAAGAATCGATTTTTTTCAACACCCCTAATTAACAGTTAAAGAGATCAGGTTACATAAAAAGAATACGATCGCAAAAACAGCCACCTCCCTTTTCGAAGAATTATCAAACATCAAAACAAACATATTTTCTTTGTTCTCATTATCTACAGATATTATCAAAGAACGTGATGTACAGCGGATTTTATCAAAGAGGATTAAAGTCATAGTTTTGCATTCAACATTGTGAAACAGTTGTATAAAACCTAAAAACACTGATGCATGTCTAATTTTGACTTAGTTTGGTGTGATAGTCCTTGTGGTTTAATATTTATCATAGTTTTACAGCAGTTAAGTTGTAATTTATGAAGAACTTAACTAATAAAGGTTTATAAGAAGTAAGTAAGTTCAATTCACACAACTGACACAATTAAGACAATTTAAGTGTTACAAGATATTATTATTTGTCAAATTGTAATGTCTGTGTCATTTAGGTGGATTTTGGACAAGTTTTACAATGTGGTTGCTAGGTAAGAGGTGTAGAATTACCTCTACATGTCATTATTGCCTTATCAAAAGTGTTAAATTGGGTGAAAACAAGCCAAATGTTTAGTAAAATCTTAAATATAATCATGTTTATAATGCTTTACTGAAAAACCTGTAATTTGCACTTTAAAGGGGCACTGTGTAAAAAAAAAATAATAATAAAGTGATCCCACTTTTGAACACCAGGGGGAGCCTTTCCAATGCATTTTGCCTATCTATCCTGCTGACATCTAGCGTCAATATTCAACATTCCGGCCCGTAATAAAACATTTCAAATAAGTATAAACGTGTCACAATTGATGTGGATTGGTTAACAGTGCTCTCTTAAGTATTCATGTTGTAAAGAATAAATACGATTGAAATGTTTGTGGACTATAGGCCTAAGTGATAATTAAAATTCCTCTCAATCTTACACAGTGCCCCTTTAACTCTTTAATACATTGACTTACGTAATATCAATCACACTATTCTGTAGATCAAATTGTAAGACACAAAAGTTGTCTCTTTAGATAATCTTATCCAGCCCTTTATCCAATTACATACAACTACTGTGTCAAAACAAAAATGTTATAATAAGAGAATTGGTTGTACCATTATTATGTGGAGAGAAGCAGGACAGTCTGGAGGAGGTTGAAGAGTTTCTGTCCACTCTACATTCTTCGCCGCAGATTTGGACTCTGGCAGTTTCAGGGTCGAATCCGGAGCCTTGGACAGAGAGCAGCGCACCGCCTCCAAAACTACCTGCAAAACACATTTAAAACATTAAAATGAAGACCACTAACAAAAGCTTTATTGACAGAATTTTGTAAGTTAATAGCAAAGTTAATGGATAAAAAGGTTAAATTTGTCCTCTGCATTAGACTATAATGAAAAACTACTATTTGTGTATTTTGTATTTTTTGTGGAAAATAGCCAAAATTGATCCTGACTATCAAAATTCACAAGCTACTTTCCAAAAAAACATTCTAAAACCTTGTAAGCCCAGACTGTGAAGGTTTTGCAGAAGCTAAAATGTTAGTTATATTGTTATCACAAATGTTCTTATTTATCCCGTGATAAAATTTTTAGGCAATAATGCCCTGCTATTTCTATTTTGTCTGAATCTTGATTTGTGAACCCTGTGCCTTTTTTCAAGCTAGAATCCAGAAAAATTATTCAAGCAACGACAATGATAGTTTTAGGGCGCACTCACACTAGGGCTTTGTAATCGTGCCGCGCTCAATCCCGATTGCAGAAAATTCTCTGGCCCGCGCCGGCCCGCACTCACACTAGCATAAACGATCTGAGCCGTCGGCCGGCGGTGACGTCATCCTCTAGCGCCGTTTGTTTACATGTAGCGGTGAAGAGTGGATCAAGCGCTGAAGTGCTACTGCTGTAGCGTCAAAAATAAGATCAGCGGGCCGTTATATCTTTAATATAATGAGGCAGACCCGAGTTTTACCCGCGATGAGCGCTCCTCCGTCAGGCTTTGGATTAAAAACCACGCGGAGCAGCAAAAACAACAGGAGACGAGAGACTTCACAACTTTTCGCCCCGGGCCATGACTCAAGGTAAGCGCGGTTCGTTTGCACTCACACTGGACAAAAGAACCGCGCTGTAGGGGCCATCCAGGCCTGGGCACGGTTCGATTGTGCCAGTGTGAGTACACCCTTAGAAGCATTTTGCTTTTCACTGGATCAATCAATCAATCAATAAAAAATTCACCCTTGGTGCAAAGGTTGGGATTTAGGGTTGAGGGGTAAGGCTTGGGGCATCAAAGTTACTAACCCTTAATAAACTTTTTCATACATGAATCTGTTATTTGTTCACGATTAGGATATTATTCATGCTTTATTAGGATATAATTAAAGTGTAGTTATTACAGGGTTTCTGCAGGGATGGAGAGGTAAAATGTAAGACTTCTTAAGGCCTTTTGAGGACCATAAAACATATTAATTAAGACATATTCATTAGTCCTTTTCTAGAGGATTTTTCAAGATATAATTATATATTTTACTTCAAATATGAAAAATCAAATGAATTAATAAAAATAATGCTTCTTATACAGCCACCAAGCATTACATCTATCCAATCAAACACAAATATTATATTATAATATTAACAAATTTAAGACTTGCAAACATTTTAAGATGTACAACAGCAAATTTAAGACTATTTTAGACCTTAAATTTAGACTTTTTTATATAAGACTTTTTAAGACCCAGAAGAAAGCCTGTATTATAAAGTGCTACCGTTTAATATGTTGCAAAACACAACTAAACATAAAGTACTTTTTAATCTGTCTGTTTTTTCCAAATCGTATTTAAAACTGGTCACAAGTGTGCTAGACTGAGGGAATAAAAAAAACAAAAAAATAAAGTTATCTAGTCTCAATAATTGTGAATAAAAGCTAAATTATGATGATTTTTCTTGCAATAACTGACTCTAAAATTTGGTATTGATTTCACATAAAACAACAAGTATATTTTAGAGATAACAGAAATGCATTTTTCCGTACCTTCATTGGGCTGGACCCCGGTCAGAGTCAGTTCGTAGTTGAATGAGACCTCAGACTGGGCGTAACCTTTGACCTTGTGCTGAACCCTGATGGAATACGGTCCTCCCGGGTTGTTCCCGACAGTGCACTGAACCTGAGTGTCGCTGACGGAGGAGACGGAGCAGGGAACGCCCTTTAGACTGACCAAGACCTGCTCCTGGTCTGAGCCGAACCCTGAACCAGTCAACGTGATGAGAGTCCCGCTCGGGCCTGAGGACGAAACAGGAGGAAGTGTATTTTAATGACAATAAGACTGTCTGGTTACGCATAATAAAACCAGTAGAGACAAGATTTACCCTTGAGTGTCATAGTGAAAAAAAAAAACAGAAAGCAACTTTAGGTACTGTAACAATTAAATATTCAAACAAAATCTTATCTTATGTTCAATTTACAGGAGTCAGATTACTGTTATACTGTCTGTTGCATTTTGAGGACTTTATCAAGCACTATATCAAAAGATATAGTGCTGCGTTTCATAAAACTTGAAGGTCAGATATTTCCCACTTAAACACTATGAGTTCCGAATTAAAGTTTGGGTAATGTGTAGATATAAATATAAGCATGCACATAAACTTATTTAACAAAATTTACTTCAATGATAAAAATGGTTGAAAAAACAATAGAATGGGAAAAGAGGATATGCTAATTATTTAAAGGTGAAGGAGGGAGAGAGAGACTTGTATTAATTTTTAGTGTATGTTTTGAAATTTATTAACTATGTTTGTAGTTTTTGTTCGTTTTGTGGTTGTTTATGTGTTTTGTTTTTCTGTTTGTTTTTTTTGTTCGTCCTTTAATGTTACTTAAGTTGTAGTTTTCTTGTTCTTGTTTTTGTCTGTATCGTATGTCTGGTATGTCTCTTTGTGTTTTGTTTAAAAAAAAAAAAAAAAGTTTGGGTGACTAACTTTAGAAACCTTTGTGCTTTTCGCTAAAAAGAAGACTGTAAATGCAGCACATTGTAAAAAAATTAAGACAACTGAGTACTGTCTAAACTGAAAAATAAAGAACAGAAATCTCAACAGAAATCGAAAGAAACGCAAATAATTGGCTGAGCTTTGCTGTTTACAAAAAAAGTTTTTAGCCCATTATTGCAACCAAAATATTTACATGTTAATATTAACCATTAACCCAGGGATTTAGGAGAGGAAATTTATTTATTTATTACCTAAATCATGTTTGCAGTGTAAAAATCTGCTTCCCCACCTTTAATTCTCAATGCAGACCCATACTGGTCCCTGAACCATGTCTTGGGTTTCCCCAAAATGCTGAATAACATTTATTATTACTTGAATATTGCAATTTTGTATCATCTATTTTTCTCAAAGGAACAACATTTTTGATGGAAACAATTACCAGTACACAAAAGAAATAAAAGACTAGAAAAAATGTGTCTTTATCCAATTTTGGTCATCATATGGTTTCAACTACATAATAGCATTGTGAGGTACTTGTGGGATCCTTGAAGTATTTTAATACAAATAAAGGGTCCCTGGCCTCAAAAGCTTTGAGAAGTCCTGATGTAGGCAATACTAAACTGTAGACTAATTAAAGGTGGGGTACCTGATTTAGCTGACACTGCAAACATGATTTAGGTTTTAAATTTGACAACATAAATCCTTCTACACATGGTTAATATCGACATATATTCATTTCGTTGCATTTATACCTTATAAACTTCTTTTTACAAACAACAAAGTGAAACTAGAGAGGACCACCCCAGCTCAGCCAATCAGAGCGCAGCATTCAGCTACTGATGAGAACTAAAACTCTTTATTATTCAGTTCAGACAGTACTCATTAATCTCAATTTTTCACAAAGTGTTGTATTTACTATTTACTTTTTAATGGAAAGCCCAAAGTTTACTAATTTACAACTAAAAAAGTTAGCTACCCCACCTTTAAAGCGAACCCTGGATATAATCACATGTTTACCCTAAAACACTTATAATATCATCACTTATATAAATACAGGACAAATATCTTGGAAGTATTTGTAGTTTTATTAAAATAGTGTTATGAAGAAATGACATGGAGGCTGCCATTTTGCTGTGGTTATGACATAAAATAGTGTTGTCAAGGTAACAGGCAGTAGCAGGTAACTAAGCAACATGAATTCCTGGGTTAAACCTTGTCAGTTTGAGCCGGAGCAAATCCAAATACACTATTATGTGGAATCTAGTAAAACTGAATAATCAAGAGGAAGAGGCAAGAACTGGACACTGTCAGTGGTGTTTTTGTTTCAACTGTTCACAGATGAAATTGTGGGAGTAACCATAGAAACACTATTTTATGTCATCAACCAAAATGGCGGCTCCCAGTGGCTTGAAAACAACATAAACTATGACAATTTTATAAAAAATAGTAAGCAGTTATATATTTGTTTGTAATGTATTTTAATAAGCTTGACCAGTACTAGTGTTTTAGCCATATTTGTCTACACATTCAGGGTTCCCTTTAAAAGTAAGTGTTAAATAGATGTATAAAATAACTGATTTTAGTCCTACTTAACTTGAATTTCATGTTGACGTAGTTTCTGGAACATTAACAGATTCTCTTATTGTGGCAATTACTTGTTTTATCTTGTAACAGCTGATGTTTTATGTGAAGTGTGAGTCTATCAATCAGTTCCTAGCTCACAGACAGAAGTTACCAGTACAAGTGGTGTTTCAACAATGACTTTTCCAACTGCGAGAAAGGAAATTTAGCATTTACCGGATGCCATAAACCCAACACAATATTTGACTTTCAATAGGTAACCACTGTCAACAATCTTACTTCTTCATCACACTGAAACTCATGAATACAGTACATATAAATGCAGTGTTTATTTACCAGTCGTGGGGCTGACAGAGCTGACGACCGGCGTGAAGTCTGCAGAATAGTTGAAATTCAGCGCCGGATATGCCTGAGTAAACACCAGGATCCCGACCTCCGCCGTGCCCTCGCTGTTCGGCGGTGACAGGCACTGCAGCTCACTCGGTGTCAAGCTCTGAATAATGCATGGCTTCCCTCCCACCGTCACATTGGTATTCCCTGGAGCAAAACCGTTCCCTGTGAAGACCAGCGTCGTGCCTCCCTCCACACTGCCCGCCTCCGGAGACAGCGTCGCTTTAGCTTCACTTGTTACCGTGAACTGGCGATGTGCTAGACCTTTGCTTCTTATGATGACTTTAACTCTGTGTCCTCCTGCTGGCAAAGCGCCCACTGCTATTGTAATGTTGTCGTCTGCCACAGTGAGAACTTCTGCTTCCTCAGAACCGACAGTCACGTAAACATCTTCACTTCTGTTGCCAAATCCGACTCCTAAAACCTCAATATTGCTCGGCCCGCTTATGCTATACGTTGAAAGCTTATTGACCCAAGGTGTGATCGTGCTAGAAAACTCGTAAGAGCAATTTGAAAAGCACGTGCCAGGGATTTGACCGGCTTGGTAGAGGACCTCTCCGATGCTGACTGAAGATGATATAGTGTCGCAGATAATATGAGTGTAATTCATTGACACGATATCGCATCTTCTGTTGACGGCGGTCACGGTTCCGTCCGCGAAACCCGAGCCGTGAATCTGGAGCCGCGTCAGGCCATTGGTGCTGCCGATGTGAGGCCAGATCGAATCTACGACGGGCAGGAGCACGAAACGGCGTTGCATTTCGTCCGTTACCGCGACGATAGCGCTGCCCAGGTTGTCGATGCGGAGAGCGACGAGATGAGCGATGCCGACGGGCAGCTCGTTGTCTGGTCGAAGCTGGCAGAATATGTCTGTGTTTGAGCTGTTGATGACGTGACAAGGCTCGTCTCCCACTGTCACCTAGAAGACACAACATATTTATCAGTGTAGAAAAGTGTGCTGAGAGATATTTTTACTAAAACAATGTAAAAAAGTAAACAAAAGAGTCATGTAATCAAATAAACTACTGTTAAACATACATATCTATCACTCTCTAAAGACAGAATATGCTCAAATGAACGCTTATTTGAATTTATTGGTTTAAAAATAGATCAACTGAGAATTCTGCTGATGTCTGGTGTCACTATCTATTCAAATGTTGTATATAATGAATAACTTTTACTTCAGTCTCATATTGCTATGTTTACAAGCTCGCTTTAATACAAAATGGGTTATTTAGAAATGTTACTGACTATTGCATTCTTGTTTAATTGTAAATTTGCTTGATAGGGCACAAAAACATAAGGTAAGATTTTTTTTTTTTTTTTTAACTTTGTGTAGTGTTGTTTTGAACACTCACACTCATCGCACACATCAGGCTAACTCTATTTAGATTGTGTGTTAAGCCATTTTATCACTTCCAGTTTTTGAGTATAATTCACTTCCACCACATCTTCTCTATTAAACTTTGTGCTAGCTCTGATAAAGCCTTTATGATTCTAAAACAAGTAAAAAGAGGTCACATTTTTGGACGATGCTTGTTTACCTTGACGGCACAGGAGACGTTGCCGAAGCTGTGGCCCTGGATGTGGATGGCCTGGTGGTAGGTGCCCTGGTTTGGGGAGATGGAGTCCACGGTGGGGGTGGAGCAGGGCGCCGCTGTGAAGGACACTCCAGAGACAGACTGGTTTGTCTCTGGAGGGCAAAGGGGAGACACCACACAGTCCTGGGACTCTCTGCGATTACGAGCGGAACCTAAAAGAGAGAAAACTAACTTATGTTTCTAGTTTTCAGTTTAGACAAGTTATTTTTGTCAAAGTTTTCATTAAAAGAGAATAATTTAGAGTTGTTTGTATTCTTTAATGCGTTGTATTAAAATTAATCTGGCCAGTCAGATGGATTATCTAATTCACTTGAGAAATGAGGGGTTGGTTACAGGAAAACATCGCCTGAATCGAACAAAACAAAGATGGCAGCTCCCATGGATGTACGTGTTTATGCTGCGTTTGATTCTGTTTTAGGCGAAAGACAGCGAATTTTCCTTATGAAAGAAGATCAGAGAGGTATGTGTGAGACACTATTCTATCCCACGTGGACATTGGATGCGCCATTACAATTTGTTGTTGTGATTGGTTAGGCATAAATAAGGTAAGCTCACGCAATCAGCTCGAAGTATTTCATTAAACATCCCACCTTCATCGAGTTGAACACAGATTCATCGACATGAGCCAGGTTATATTAAAATTACAATGTGAAAAATACTTGCATATTCCAATCGAAAAGATAAAACCTTACTTTGGATCAATCCTCATTTACATAGTTACGTTTTATATTACAGCTAAAAGAACAACACTTACACAGAAATCTAGAGGAAAGTTACTACTCCAGACCATAAAGCTGGCAATTTAGGGCAGATCCAAGCGTGCTCAGAGAGAAGACACTGCAGTTTCAAGTTTATTTTTTGTCTAAAAAGTCACACGGCAGGCCTTGAAGTTTACTGACCAAGGAAATTAAGTGATACAAGTTTTTTTCTTGTATTTTTTCCTTAGGCTTTTTTGAATAATCATATTAAATGAGTGCCCCATTTATAAATATTTTTTGTTTCTTTAGGATGTTTGGAATAATAATGGGCTTAATCCTAATTTGGACCGATTAAAGTCCAAATTTGTCTTCAGAATTAGTCCCAGTTTAGCCATAATTTTGATAAGTCGCACTTGATGTTTGAATATGTTTTATTTGAGTTAATGTGTGTAAACGTATCCAGACATAAAACATAATTCCACTATGTTAATGAAGATGCTTTTTGATACAGTATGAGTGCTTTCATATTTACCCGCTGGCACATGTTTAGCCTCGACTCCGTCCACTTTAAGCACCAGTCTGCTGTTCTGCGGCGGACGAGGCAGGACTTTCACGACTCCCTGCAGAAACCTGGAATTTCCATAATCCACAAACCCACTGCTGTAGAAATAGACACCGGGCACAGAGAAAACATAGGAGAACTGGCCTGGGGAGGGAAAAGGAGACAGGCACAGACACAATGAGTGCTTGAGACAACACTGTGTGAGCTGTTTTTGTCTGTCTGTCTGTCGTGCATGAAGGAAATGTCACACTTCAAACTGCCACGCAAAGAAATCAATGTCTGTGTTTGTTTGATTTGTCTCAACTAATGACTGAAAAGGTGTCAAAAACAAGGTGTGTTACCTCAGTGCAGGCTGGGTAAACTTAAAGAATCCTAATTATTATTATTTCTTGTCTGTTTATTGTTAGGTTTTCATCAGGTTTTCGTCTACAGTTAATCTTCCTTCTGTCAGCAACATGTCAAGTTTATCAGCGATGTCAAGAAGTTGAATTCATAAGACTGTCTTTGGGTTTCAAAGGGAGGAAAAAAAAGAACACTTCAAAGATAAAGGGTATCTTCCGAAAGGGTAAAACAACTGAAAATGTTGCAAATAAAGCTCGAGATTATGTCGTTACAGAATTGTTAAATAAATGGTGATTTTTTTAACCAGTGACCAGTGACTAGCAGTGACATTTACAACACAAAGTCACAGTAGAAAGTCTTCAAAGTTTTCATCTGGACAGTGTTTCCGAAGATCAAGACATTTTTATTCTGAAAATGACATATACGTAATCGAAACGTCTTGATCCTCGGAAACACTGTCCAGATGAAAACTTTGAAGACTTTCTACTATGGATCACTCCTGGATGAATGAGGAATTACACTGTCTTGTTAACACAAAGGCATAGTTTTTTGGTTGTTTAAAGCTAATGTTTTGTTCTATGTTTTATGTTTTAGTAGATTGTTCTAAAAATGTGTTGTCTTAAAATATTTTTGATCAAATGATTCTTTAGATTTGATATTAGATTTAGTATCAACTGAGTAGTGATTTTTGATAGGTCTACTTTCAACAATTCTCTTTTATATAGACATCAGATTTCATCAATTTTAGCCAAATTTCATATTTTAGCAATTTTAGCTATTTCAATGTAAACACTAGTATGCCTGTAAATCTGCACGACTAGAACATTCTTAGTTGCTAATTTTGATATTACTTCTCTGTGCACTAGAAACAGGAAGCTTAATGTTAAAATTCGAAGGCAGGACAGGCTGTTTTGATACAATCAATGTAATAAATAGGTTTATCCACATAAAACTGTTGCTGAAATATTTCTTCTCTGGTAATTACAAACATTGATACATTCAGGTTTTACTATTACCAAAATTTCACATAAGCTTGTCCACTTCCCATAAAACAATATTCCCTCTGCCTTCTTCATTAAACTAGAGCAAAGATTGTACTATAGGCTATATCTTTACTAATTCAAACTACTGTTACCATTTGGAGTAGCCGCGCCGCTGTTGAACGGTCCTCCTTCGTCCGTGTGGCCGCTTGGTGTGGCGACGCTGAAGACTCTGTATCTGACCCGGGAGAAAGTCGGAGTGGTCCAACGCCAAACCACTTTGTCGCCCTCGTGGATTGTCAGCGAGGCAGGTTCCCACATAAAGCCCTCTCCAAACGCTGTTGGAAACAAAACAGTAGTTTAGTCATGATAAGCAATGGGAACTGGTAACTTTGAGGCAAGAGTGACATTAGAACTAAACTAAAGCTTGCAGCACAAAGACTTTAAAATGTGTCAAAAGGCACAGGCCACTTGGCCACAGTTATTTGTCTCACAGTTGCAGCAGGACCTAATGTGTTTTAGTCCACTTTATTCTATATTTTAAGAGTCGAAAAAAAAAAAAAAAAAATACTGTATACTATGTTCTAGAGATGCACCTATGCAGCTTTTTTGGTCATGAAATTGGGTTTAAGTATCTACCAATGACCAAAACCAGTGTGGGACTAAAAAATTGAAAATTTTCCTCTAAAAATGAGTTAACTCGTTACAAAATAAGTCATAAAGTTTCATCTAACTTTTTTTTATTGTGTAAATAACAACTTAATAACTTGACATGATATCGACCGGATTGTTCCATGATCATGACACCGATACCTGATTGAGCAAAATTTGATGGATCGGCACCGATATTTGATGCCAGTATCAGATCAATGCATCATTAACTATTCTATAATAAGCAAACATAAATAAAGTTTTAATGTAGCTGAGAGGTAAAAATAATGGATTGTCTGATTTTTGATGATTATTTCTTCATCCTTATTACATAAACATAAAACTAGACATTACAAAATTGTCAGAAAAGACTTTGGCTTTGACAGAATTATCTCTTGTTTATCACAATAAAAGGAATAAAAATGAATGCTGAGCTATCTGATATTTTTGGTGTTTTTAGATCTTTTCTACCAAAAAGCATGTTGTAAATTCAGCACTTTGTGACAAAATCAGGCCCCTGTGTATTGTCTGAATCAAACAATAAAGCATATTATTAATCATAAAAAGCAGAATTCTGATAGGTTGTGCTTGGATGGTCCACCTTAATTTTGCTGTCTGTAAAAAGGGGTTCTTCAGTTGTAACTTCAGCACAAAATGAATACACGATATTTACTATGAGGTGAGAGATTTGTGGGAGTGAGAAAGTAACTGAACAAAACAAAACAAAACAGGAAGTCTTAATTACAGACAGCTAAACACTGCAGAACTCTATCGACAACATTAAAACATTTTCCTACAACTTGCTTTACAATTGCATAACCGTAGTTTTACAACCTTAACAAAAACTTCTTCAGATACGGCTAATTTTAGAAAACCCAGGGCTGAACTTATTTTCTTGCGTTTTGGCTGGTGTCACATTTGAGCTGCAGGTGACAGCTCCGGCGCTCACAGCAGTTGTTTGTAAGCTAACCCGTGATGTCTTTTGTGTTCAGTTTTAGTGCGAGGAGATTCAGTTTGACATTCGGACAAAGGAGAGAAATGTAAAACGTTACACGGGTGGATGCCCTGGTTGGTCACAGTGACGGTCTTTTGGGCCGACTCTAAATCGCACTCCAGCCTGTTTTCCTCCGAGGTCGTCACTTCACACTCGAGTCCGCCTGTTGGAAAAAGCACAGCTGAAGTCACACGTGAAACATAAACTACAAGGCTGCAGGGTGAAACTGTACAAACAACATATACATTTGAAAAGAAGAAGAAGAAGAAGAACTGGGGAAAACATAGCTACACAGTCAATCGAAAGTCAAAAGTGACATAATGGGGTGAAAATGTGGCTTTCCGACTTGAGAAATTCCATTCAATGGGAATTTTTGTTGCTCAAAGCTAGAGTACACAGTATTAGATTAAAGGTACACTGTGAAACTTTAAGGAAGTGAAGTCAACTGCAAAATTCAGGAGAAATATAAAGTTAAAATCATACTTTGGGACATACATTCTGAAAGGGGACAAATTTTATACCCCAACTTAATAAATAAATAAAACTAAATGATACAGGGAATGATACAGGAAGAAGCCCTCCTCTTGATCAAATAATATAAGTGTGGAGAGGTGTGAGTGAGCAAGTTTGTCTTGTCTTGTCTTGTTTTGTTTGTTTCTCAAATATTGTTTTCTGTATAACAATTGTACTGATGATTATTATGTACTGTTATATGTTTTATGTTTTGGACCCCCTCGAAAACGAGATGGCACATCTCAAGGGGCATTCCATAAATAAATAAATAAATATTCCATTTTGTGGCCATGCAAGACTGTTTAAAGTAATGACACAGATTTTTATTCTTGATTTAGTCTAATAAAACATCTAAATGACTAAAACATGACTTTATGCAAGACTATTTTTTGATGCAGACGAAAACTCAACCACAAATACATTAAATAAATACATAAAGTCAAAACCATTCTGGAACATTCTAAGGATAAATATCTTATATGCTACAATGTGAAAAAATATAGCTAAAGTAACGAGAGAATGGTTCATTTTGTGGCCACGCAAGCCTGCTCAAAGTAAAAACATATGTTTTTATTATTTATTTAGACTAGAGCAACAAAGACATCTATTTGACAAAAAAATGCTTTTATTCATGTCTGCGTAAGATTGTTGATGAGTGTTCTGTAATCATGTTTTCTCCATAGAGGTGATATTGTTTGCAAATAATGTTACACAGAATGGGTTTAGACTTATATCTCCAAGAAGATATAAGCTACAGGCCAAGATAAAAGTCAGGTCTGCGGAGAGGCGTGCCCACTCACTGTAATAAAGCATGTTTTTCCATGGTATTTTCAAGCAATAAAAATAACGAAATACGTTCTGAATTTACTGTATTTTTAAGGTTGTACTAGTGAACACTTTGGGCAAGGCAATAGTGTTAGCATAAAGTCAAGCTGAGGGCGGACTCTCTACCAGAAAAGTTACACAGTGCACTTTTAAAGCCATAGAAACAAGAGAAATGTTAAGAATCTCAGACATTTTTACAGTCTATGTAATTGCTCATAATGAACATTCCTTTTACCCTAATAGTATACTTTTATATTGTCTCTCCTTTTGATTCTCAGACTGAAATGACTTACCAATAGCAACTTCGATGTTGGAGGTGTTTTGGCTGAACCCAGAGCCTGTGATGGTGAGTTTAGTTCCTCCCATCAGAGAACCGACCAGCGGAAACACGCTGTGGACCTCCAGGATGTATTCAATGCTCGCGGTCACATCATTACTTCAACAAAAAACAACAACTTTAAATTAGTAAATGAACGAAAGATAAAACAGTCATGACATATCTTTAATAAAAACTGGTAAAGAGTAAAACTAAAACACATTAATGATATCAGACATTGTTGTTGACTCAGAAAATTAAGCCAGATAGGGAATTGGTTGATACTAGTTCATTTGGTAATGATTGACCCAGAATCACTCATATTGTTTTAACATCCATTTATTTATACATAGCAGATTCTTCACTTTGACACAAATAACCAATAATTATGGTGTTTTTGTTACTATATCATATATATAGAAAATTGCACTAAAAACAAGCTCTGGTCCCGCACCCCAGGTTCGGATTGTTACAGTATATATCCGCTGAATCCACTTTTAACTGTGTTCATACATCATAATTCCTTAAGCACTGAATTAAATGACACACTTATGAGGCAAGGTTAGCCAGTGATTCAAGAACTTCATTTGGAGAACTTTCTCTTTTTGTACACATTTTCTCTTTTTGAGACCCAAGAACAAATAGTACTTTCAAGCTAGCAAACATACTTTACTAGTAAAGTCTGAAAAGGTGTTTAATAAGTTGAGTTCCAAACTGATAAGGCCAAAAGATGGGCAAAAGCCAGGTTTTTTCACACATTTTCAACCTGATGATTTCAACTAGTGACTAGACACATTCAATTCATTTTAACAATATTCACTTCTGCTGTCCTCCATCTGAATCTGACATCTTACATTAGTAGAATATTCAGTTGGCCTATTGTTAAACCAAGAGAGGAATTATTTTTTTTATCAACACAGGCGATTTGTAACCTGCAACCAGTAAGCAGAAAGAGCTGCCGCTGATTGACCAAGCTGTAGCAACAATTTCAGCCGGGGCTGTTGTCAGCTAACTACAAGAGTTTATCACTGTGTGAAAACAAAAGTTAAGCTGCCAATATAACATTTATAAATAAAATTCGACCCAACGACCCTTAAAAGTTACATTCAGGTGAGTGAAAAAACGACTGTCTCAAGCTTCAGGAGACAGATGTTTGTCAGACTGGTTCATACTTGATCGAAACAGCTGCTCTTGAACTGTTTTAGTCAAAGTTCACTAGATGGACAGCATCTCTTTCTGCAGGGGGCATGCGCATTAGAGTGGAAAGCGACGTCGACCGATAGTCCCTCAATCGCAATTTTAAAATGCTAAATACCAAAAACATAGTTACAGTAATTGAAACACACTCTGATACTAAAGAGTAATCCGGGAGATCATCAGTTATTTTTTTTTCAGCTAATTTATTCCTGTGAATGCTTAGTAAACCTGCTGCTTATCTCCATGGCAACACCTGTCTTTTGATGTTCCTTCCAGGTCTATTGAATATTATTGTCCTATAAACTTGACTTGAGTTCTTTTGATTTTCTCAAGAAGACATCCGACTCGTCTTTATCTTTACCTCAGCAGTGCGTTTCCGTCGCTCTGGACCTGAATGTCGATGCGGTGCAGGGCCGGAGGAAGCACGGGGAGGAGACAGGTGATCTTCGTCTGCGTCCACGCCAACAGGACGCAAACCTCACCGCCGACCGAAACCGCGCTGTCATTTCCCCGCTCTCCCAGGCTCGATCCTTCAATAGTGAGAACTCTGTGTCCTGCGCAAAACAAAACAAAAACGTTCAGACAAGTTAGCGTGAAGATAATCTGTCAATCAAGTGTCAAAATAATTAGCACTTTGCCCGGCTTAGGAGTGTAATCACAGCACTGTCGATTGTCTAAGAGGGTTTGTTGCCTGACAGCTCTTCTTTTGTCGCGAGCATTATAAAAGCCATAGTTTTCTTTGTAGCCAAGACTCCCATAGAAAACCTGCACGTCGACATAGCAAGGTTGCAAAGGTCCAAAACGTAGGTAATGAGGTATTTGGTAATCCTCTTTGACACTTTTAATTGCATAAATGCTTGTTGTTGTCATGTCAAACAATGGCTAAAATTAGAAAGCAAGGAGACACTGAAAACTATGAAAGCGTATTATTATATGTATAAAAATTGCAGAAGTGTCAAGATACAGACAGGAGGAATCTGGAGCAGGCAATTTAAACTACCGATTATCACACAGGAAAGGAAATTATGTACGATTATGTCTGCGTGAGTCAACAACCGCAAAGAACATTACAAACATAATCCCTGTCGCGTCAGCTAATGGTTAAGGCCAAAACAAACCTAAAAAAATAATGACCTAAATTTTAAAATACTCCATAAGTCAATTTTATACGAGTGGGACCAAATAAATGCCCAGACAAGAACAAGACACAATCAGCCCGATCTTGCCCCTTTGTCTTAGCCGGTCTTAGCCTTGGTCTTAAGTATTCCTCTGTTGGCCACTAGTGGCTCTCTCCAAGCTCTATACACTGTCAGTATGGAAGGTCTGGCTCCAGCCAGATGTGAGGGGGTGCAGTTTTTTTCATTGAACCTGACACATGCTCACGCCTGTGACAAGTGAGCAGCTGCTTTAGGATTACAGGCAAAAGAGAACTGTAGCAGCAGCTTCAGTTTGAAAAAAAAAACTGCAATAATAGAAATCTATTTGGTGAAAGTCTATTTACTTGACAGACTTGATCAACTTTGTCTAAAAATGAGGCCAACATTTTTTTAACGTGTTGACACATAAAAAATGGTTTAAAAAATACATGATGGCCTCTTTGGCCTTTCCATAGCATTCACACTGACCCATGTTCACTCTCACATCTGATTATCTTTTTTATTAAGTCAACAAGCTTTATGTAAAAGAAAAGACACATTTTTAGACAAAGTTGTTAAAGTCTGTCAAGTACATAGACTTTCACCAAATAAATTTCTATTATTACAGTTTTTTTCCAAACTGAAGCTGCTGCTACAGTTCTCTTTTGCCTGTAATTCTAAAGCAGCTGCTCACTTGTCACAGGCGTGAGCATGTGTCAGGTTCAATGAAAAAAACTGCACCCCCTCACATCTGGCTGGAGCCAGACCTTCTACACTGACAGTGTATAGAGCTTGGAGAGAGCCACTAGTGGCCAACAGAGGAATACTTAAGACCAAGGCTAAGACCGGCTAAGACAAAGGTGCAAGATCGGGCTGAAAGAGATTTATACATGACTGATCAATTATTCAGTGTAAATTGTAATTCAGTCCAACGTGTAAGATGGACTTATATTGTATGATTTGGTTATAATTTTTAACAGTGTTTTGAAACTCCAGCTTTTCAAAATGTGTTACTGAACAAGAATCTTCTTTACGAGTGTTCAAGCCAAATGCAATCTCATCAGATAATTTTCTACATGGATGCATCCTTTTGTTAACCTGGCTCATGTCAGATTCAAATGTGTATCTGAATTGAGTTCTACACATTATAAATCTAGACAGACTGCTGCTAAAATCTGTCAGGAAAAAAAGGAAACGTCATGGTGAGTATTTGAAGCTGTGTGTTGCAGACAAGTTAACAACAAGTAATGTTCTTTGTTAAAGTTGGGGTAATTAACTTTTGTAAATTAGTATTTTTAATTGACCTTTATTTAACCAGGGAAGTCCCACTGAGATTCAGAATCTCTTTTGCAGGGGAGCCCTGGGGGAAGGGTCAGGCGAGGCATTAATGGACATGTTTTTAGTTGTAGGAGGAAACCGGAGTACCCGGAGGAAACCTACGTAGACACGGGGAGAACATGCAAACTCCACATAGAAAGGCCCCGAGTCGACTGGGAATCGAACCCAGAACCTTCTTGCTATGAGGCCAGAGCGCTAACCGCTGCACCACCGTGTCGCCCAGTAACTAGTAAACTTTTTGTTTTTCACTAAAAGATCATGATAAATGCAACACTAACAAAAAATGAGACCACTGAGTACGGTTTGAATTAAATAATAAAGAATTTTAGTTCTCATCAAGAGCCGAATGCAGTGCTGTGATTGGCTGTGCTTGGGCGGAAATGTATAACCCATAAATGCAACCAAAATAAATACATATCATTATTAACTATGTGTTGAAGGATTTATGAGAGGAAGTTGTCAAATTTGAAAGTTAAATTGTGTTTGCAGTGTGAACATCGGCAACTACACCTTTAAATCTAATTGAAAGAAAAGCACAGAGGATCAAAATAGTCTGTAATTCTCCTTAAAACTGGCCCAAGTACATCTTTCAGTGACACCATGTTACTTAAGGTTTGAATGTACGGCGGGGGTGTCTCTCCAAATTAATTCTTTAGATTTTGTGAAAATCACAAATAACGTGAGAATCCATCTGGTAGAGCTAAGTTAGCTTGCAAGATCTTAAATTCAGGGATTCCTCAAACAGACACACTTAATCACAACAAGAGCTGTGACATTGGCAGACAGCTTTTCTCTCTGAACATCATACATACTGTGATTATAAAAAAGTACTGATTGTCAAACAGTTATATCTATTAAAGATTACTTTAAAAACTTAATCAACAAAAGAAAGGATAAAATAAGAATTCTTGATTGGAAATATTTACAGAAAAAATTAAAAATAGAACAAACTGGTAATTTTAGCCTAGTATGTTTATGCTTTGTGACTACCTGAACTCACAGTGTGTCATACAAATATTACCATTTGTAAAAGTCTGAACTCACCACTGACAAAAGTAGTTTTTGGGCTGATGGATGAGATCTGTGGCGTCAGATTGTTATCGTACAAGAAAGAGTCTGACGCCGCCTCAGTGACGTTTCCCACTGTCACAGACACAGACTCAGAGCCAGCTGCTCCCTGAAATAATAAACGCAATAATAAATACAAACTTCTAAGCAACATTATATATACTTTAGAGATCATTTAAGTTGTCTTACTGGAGGTGTTTTGCATTTCAGTTCAGTTTCAGTGGCGTGTACAACTGCACAAGGTTTGTTTCCGACGGCGACAGTGGCGTTCAACCCAAATCCAAAGCCTTTGATTGTCAACAGGGTTCCTCCTGAAAAATAGAAAAATAAATAGTTTAAGCACACTTTCTGCCGTTTAGTGAGAAGTCAAAACCGGCTTGACTTAATTTTCTATTAGTTAAAGATAAGATGCTCTGCTAAAAGTTTAGTTGAAAAACTGGTGAATGATTTTTAGAGGCACAGTAAAAATTTGGATACGTTGAAAAATAATTTTGTCTCTATTATAAAGATTTAAATAGTCTAACAGCATATTTTTTATACAAAGTCAAGTTCTTAAAAGATCCCATGCTATCCATAGACTTATGCTAGATATGAACAGATAGATTTGGCAATTTTTCTAGTGAAAACATGTGGATCAAACAGTTTTGGTCAGTTTTAGTCGACTAATTGGATCCAAGAATTTCATTAGTCGACAACAGCCCAAGTTTAAAGTTATATTAGCAGAAATAAACACACAAGCAGAGCTAATAAAGTCTCTATAAAGAATCATTAAGGACTAAAATGTAATTGTACCTGACTAAACAAAGCATACACAAGTTTTTCTCTGTTTTTAATGTCTTGTTTCCACCAATGTAGCATATTGCTCAAGACAAATTGCCCTTGAAAGACAATACAGTTTATTCTCTTCTATACACTACAAATAAACTAGAAGAAAGTCTAAATCAGATCCTGACATTAAATATTTAAACATGTTAGTCAATTTCTATCAGGCAAAGACAAAAATGTTAAAATTATAGTTGTCACAGGAATGTGTAACAAATTGTTCCTTCTCAAATTTAAATGTGATATTGAAAATCTTACCAGCCAAACTTCCAGCCGTCGGGGAGAAAGACGAGACGATGAGTTGGTAAGTGAAGAAGAGAACGTCGTCTCCGGAGTGCTGCGCGTTTCCAAGAGATGGGAAAGTCACGGACACGGGGAAAGTGCCGGCAACGGAGCGACCGAGACGGCAAACCTGAGTGGTGTCTGTGAAAATGACATCACATCACATATTTACTTTAGTTGTGTAGTTAAGTTTATATTTTATTCGTTTTATCTTTGAGTTTACCTGTGACAGATTCAACATTGCACTTGGCGCCTCCAACCATGATTTCAGCGTTTTCGTTTGCAAATCCAGTTCCAGTGACGGTCAAGAGAGTCCCGAGACCGTCTGATCCTACAAAACGTTCATTATGAAGTTGAAAGTAAAACTGAGGCTGACTACACATAAATTAGGATAAAGCAGGTTAATTAGAATGTTATTATATCGTGTGCTGCATAAAGAAAACACAAACAGATTTTTGTTTGCCGATTAAAAATGAAATTACATGACATTTTGTGTGTGGCTTTAATGAACATGATTTATTATAAGCAGTGTTTTCCTTTAGTACAGGAGAATATAATGGCCCCAGGGTAAATTCAGGGAGCCTGAAGTGCAATTTAAAGCCTTTATAACACTTTTTAATAATAATTTAAAAAAAACTACATCCTGTTTTTCAGATTTTTACAAGTTTCTCAAAAAATCAATACCCCAAACTTGTGAGATTTCAATACTTCTTTAGACTATTTAATTGATCAACTTTTAATACCTTTCTATACTGATCTGGATACCCTGCATAGTCTAAAGTGTGCCCACAGAATCTACAAACAAACCAGTCAATACAATTATATACTAAAATGCTTTTGTTACTGGTTGTCGTATCACAAAGATATAAAAGTAACATCATCTGCGGCCTTATTTATAAAACTTTGAGTGAAATTCTTTCTGAAAGTTTCCTTACAAACAAAACACAAACTTCCACAAACTTGAAAAATATTTCTTTTCTCTCTGCTTAAATCTCTTTCTGCCTCATGAAACCTCAGAGACACAAAGTTGTGAAATTTGGGATTTGCTGGGATTGCTTATTTCTTTGTCAGTTGTCTCTTTTATAAATCAAAAAGTAACGAGCAAACAGACATTTGTAACATTTTTGTACGTACGCATGCTTTATAAATGAAACCCCTGATCTTTAAATCAAGTTCTTTGTTGTTTAGTAGAGGCATTGTTTAGCGACATATTTACACCAAAAATTAGTTTATAATAAAACGGATCAATAAAAATTGCCTCTGCCCCCATAGTATGGTATAAAACACAGAAACAGGTTCCTTACTAAACTATTTAAAAGACAGCTGAAAAAACGTACAAGCAAATTAGATAAATTCTTTATAAATGCTTAAACTGCACAGTATTCATCTATCTACAGTATTTTTGGATGCCTTAAAATAACACCTGTGAGTGGAATTACAATTACATGTGTTGTTTCATCAGACAGACCTTGTGATGGGCTGATTCCTGTTAAGACGGGGGTTTTCTCTGCGGTCCACTCAAAGCTGCAGTCTCCGGAGCACCAGGACGGGATGTTATTGATGTAAACCTGGGCCTGGAAACAGAAAGCCTTTGTCACAATCACGGCAGGCTTAAACAGGCTTGTATTGCAATAATTATTTAGCTTTTATGGCGTCAAAACAGCTATTGTTTTAGCCTTGCTTTACATGTCAGTGCAGCAGAAGATGTTGTCGACTTTTGGTGCAAATCCTAAAGAGTATGTGACAACTTTATTTGGAAGTTTGAAAGTGTAAATTTTAAATGACTGGAAGTGGTGCAGAGATCTAGATTGATGAGGGATAGATAAATATTCAATTTACTCATTCAGAGATGAAAAAGTGTGTTCTGGTCTGTAATGATTTGAGGACTTTATAATTGAGAAAGATTTTTTTCATTAAATATGTGTATGATTAAACTACTTACACTCTTACTGTGTAAAATGTTTCAGAAAATCTATGAGTAGTTCAACCTTTTGCGGTCATTTTAATTAAACAAAAGACAAATCAAAATATTAAGAGCTTAAAAACACCCCTTTATGATACCACAGAACTGATTTTAACCTCTGGAGATGGAGACAGTTTAACAATGCAGGATTACTCAAATATTTCTGAATGAAACATAAGGCAACTCAAGGTATGTTTCTAAGTACAAAAATACATTCTGACATGACTAAAAGTACTTGTACAACATGATTATCTGTTGTGAAAGATCTATTACCTTGTCAAGTTAAAACCTGCTTGTTCTGTGCCTAAAATACCACATGGCTGCTTTATTTTTGTCTCACTACATTGTCTAAAAGCAATTTAGGGACACGCAACCATTCAACCTACACATTTAAATCAGATACTGGAACATGTAAGCATGATTTTAGCGAATACAAAGGCATAAAACACACACAGATAAGGTCAGGCTTTTAACATCGAATAAGCAAACATTGTGGAGATGCATTCAGACTGGTTCAGAGACAGGTGTCCTCTGTGTTTACCTGCGGCTTGTTCTCCTTCACACGGAAATGATCTCCCATCACTCTGGGATGCATCAGTCCTCCTTCTTTATTCTCCCGCGAAAAGAAGTTCACATTTGGGCCGATGACGTTCGAGCTATCGATCTGTAGAAAACAAATAATGAAACATGAATGACTTGTGCAATTTAAAGTACAGCTAAACATGAAATCAACTTTTTGGCATTTAAGCTGAGTGTATGGTGTCTTAATAGCACTTAATACTGTTCTGAGTCATATCTGTGTGTTTTAGTGCAAGTTTCAGGTCAAACTAACCGACTGTGCCTCAATGTCATTTCTTGTTTACAGTAATTGTGACATTAGCATTGATTTCTCACACAAAATTGTGTACTGATCACAAACACTGTCAACCATATCATGCTGCTCTTCACTCTCAGCCCCCCTTTCACCTTCCTCTATGCTTTTCCAGCACCCAGCTCTATTTGAAATGTGCTTGTGGGTGGAGTTTGGGGGACTTCTCTTGAGAAATAAAGCAATAAAGCTGCGAATAATGCCAGGTTTATAATTTTGACATGGCATATTATTATTAAAACGGCCCAGCAGATGTGTTCAATATCAGAATCAAATGATTGTCTAGTCCACTTGTTCCCAACCTGGGGGGCGGACCCACAGGGGGGGCGCCTGAGATTCCAGGGGGTCCCCAGAGGTTTGTCTGGTCTGAGGGTCAAGTTCTAAAAGTAGTTATAAGTGAAACTTTATCATTAAAAAACACAAATCTAAGCCCCAAAACACCACAATATATAATAGTTGTTTATTTGGCTGAAATCAGTGTTTTTAATTCTAATTTTTATCATACAATAACTATTTAGAGGCCAGTGGTTTAAACAGGGGGGGCTCGACAAGTCTCCCGTTCAGTCAGGGGGGGCTTCGAGGAAAAAAGGTTGGGAACCACTGGTCTAGTCTGCCAAAGGCTTACGCAGGATGTCAGAAAACTATTTCTCCACTCCTTAAACCTCCTTTGTTTGTGAGAGACGAGTTGTGAGTATGGACTGGGAACGAAACGACAGCACCACAGGCAAGCGCAGCAGACATGCACATGTGCACAAAGCGCACACGATCACATCTGTTTTGCTTGGCACGCGGTGACTACGTATTGCTCTATGCTAAATAAATACATAAATAAAACAGATGTAAGATGTTTTTTTTTTGCAATTTACTTGTATGTTAAAATGACAGTACCGTTATTAAAATGCTAAAATATATACCAAAGTAGGATTAATGACATAAAAAAAAATCGTGAAGAATCAAATTGTGGGGCCTGAATCGAGAAATGAACCGAATCGTGAAATTCTTGAATTGTTACACTCCTGATACTACGACATCTGCAACTTTAAATGACTATTAAAGTTTTTCATAGTTCATAATAATTAAATAAATCACCAGTTATAACTTTATATTTGTCTTTTAGTGTTTTTAGTTATTGGCTCTACTATTGTATTACTTTATGATTATATTTAAGTTTTTTCTGTATATGCATAACTTACTTGTATCTCTGGCTGATTTCCTGGTCTTGAAAGCCACTCGACCCTCCACTTGGGCTTGCGACATGTTCCTTGATATTTGACGTCGACTTCACCGAACTCAGGAATGCCCTCCAGAGCGTACTTCAGGTCCTCCTCATTGATCTCAATAGAGAGATCTAAAAACACACACATAGTTTCTTCAGTAGTGACAGGCAACCAACACAGTGTGAGTTATGTATTCTGTTATGTGAAATGTGTATAGATATTTACACATAAAAACAAAAAAGATTTCAGTTGAGACAAAGCCAGAAGCACTTAACTTTACAGCCCAGTAATAGTGTAGTAATGGGGCTAAAACGACTGTAAAAATGACTGAAATGTGTAATTATGGTCATTACATTGACATTATTCAAGGTAACAAGATATACTTGTTTGTTTGACTTTTTTATGGTTATATAATTGTAACCTACAAAAGTACACGGAATGTAAATTACAGTGAGAAAACAGTTTTCACATTGTTTTCTGCCGGGGCCTAAGCGCCAAACCTGTAACAATAAATGTCATCATTAATCGCATCATTTTGTCTGTTTGAGTCTGTCCAGGTTGAAATACGTAAACAAGGCTGTGAATTTGATCTGTAAATCTAAATAGATACGAGGAAACAAGCTTTAAGTTGCTAATTGAGGGACTAAAATACTATTTTCTTTGTGCTAACTTTTACAATGTTTAGGACTAATTATCTTCGTAAATACTCATATTGTCAGAACGAAAGATAAACTGGGACAGACTTTAGGCTGTTCTCTGTCAGAATATGTCTGCGACAAGTCTGTAAGTGGAGGAGACTTTTTACTACAGCTGCTCAAAGATACAAAACTTAATAATTTCATGACCAATCCCAATATAGGAAAACGTCCTTTTCCCACTGTAGGAACTTTTTTCAGCTTCTAGAACTTTTTTGGTTCCAGGACACATTTTAGGAGTGTTCACACAGAGCAAGAACTATGGACTGGGGCCACACTTTAGGGACTTTTTTAGCTCCTGCTCTGGGGCAGGTACTTTCCAGTCAGACCGGGGGAACCTTTTGGTGACGCAAACACATTTACAATGCTACCTTTACTGGCAACATGTTTTAAACGTTCTCACATTTAGATAAACTTTCTTTATCCTTAAGAAAATAGATTTAAAAGCAGTAACTACCCAACTATTTCTTTAATTTGTAAATACTATTGGTAGGAATTACATTGAATAATTTAGTTTTAATGCTAATCTCAGTGATGTTTTTAGGTTTTGTAAATCATAGTTTTATATGGAATCCCAAAAACTTTTGTTTCCTAAGATCACTCCTAAGGTCCCACTTTCAGAAACTGTTGCTGTGTGAACACAAAGATGGGGACAGGGTAGTTCTTCTGACCTAACATGGGTTGGAGAAATGTTGGGACTAGTTCTTGTTACTTTTATGAGCAAAAACACCTATAGTTCATATACGCATTTTGTCTAAATCTAGTTGGTGAGACTTATATTCAGGTGTTCAATTTTGTGCAAGTGTTACGATAAATATAAAGTAGTTTTGAATAAATAATAATAAAATAAGAGTCAGCTCCACTAATCATTATTAAAATAACAAAACAAGCCTTGTCATCCATGTTGCAAGTTTCTTTCAGTCTATTTCTGTTCACAATGTTACTACTGTGCTTAACAACAAGCATTTTCATCACTATAATCTGTAACTGCTCCCAGGGCTTCTTGTCTGTCTCCACGAAGACAGATGAAAAAGCCACACTACGTAACATTCCAGGTAAAACAATAGCATATCTTTGACCTTCTACATTCTCAGCTGCAGTCGTTATGCTGTGTGACTGGTGGCCGTGCCTGTGTCTTTTGTCGACAGTGTAATCTTGTTGTCATGTGTCATTCGGCAGTTTGTACCTTCGACGCGGTTGTCGTACATCTCCACGGCGAAGGTCCCGTTGAGAGGGGGCGTGGCTCTGTGTGGGCGGGTCACTGTGACTTTAGCTGCTCCCTCTGTGAACTCTCCCATGTCCTCACCGTCCTTTGTCTTCTGTAAGAGCGTCGCACGAGAAACAAGGACATGAAGCGAAAGTCATCACTACAAAATATCAGTTAATTAGCTTTTTAATCAACTTGAACCAGTGCTGTGAGGGGTCTTTAAAAGTTTGAAATATTGGAAAATATCAGCTCATATATGTTCTCTAGTGCACGTGTCAGTCACAATTTTTTTCTTCAAAGCATCAGATATTTTTTGTTGTTCATTTTTAGCAGTGAAAGCGAGTGAAAAGTAAGTTTGTTTGAGCCTTGCTAGAGATGCTTTAATGCAAAAACTATGACTATGTAGTTATCAGCCAAAATCAGGCCAAATGTCAGATATCGGTATTGGCTAAAAGGAAATAAAAACAAAAAGATCCCTTGAGCCACACTGCAAAAAGTGAATTTCTAGATAATCTAAAATGGCTTTATTCTAGGATTTGAAGCCCATTGAAAGCATTTTTTGCTAATTTAAGCTTTATTTATTGTCGAGATCTGTATTCGTTTTCTTGTTTCAAACTGATTTCAAAACATTAATTCCTTTTTCAAGCCAAATTGTTTGCCAATGGGTTAAGAAAATTGTTCTTAACACATTGGCAAATCTTTGTCCTTCTTTTAAGCCAAATTTTCTCATAACAACAAGTGAAATATTCTACATTTCATAAGCAATTAAATCTTTAAAAGTTTAAAACAACTGAAATGCAGATGCAAATTCTGAATCCAAGTCACTTTAAGCAAGTCTAGATATATAGTTTTTACAGTGCATACGCTCCAAATGCCACGGATACACATATAACACATAAAATAAACACAACAAAGATAATTAGCTCATTAAGTGTTTGCCTTCAAGACACTGCCAGTTTTTTTCAGTTTTACTGGTTCAAAATTGTAACTAAACCAAAACAAAATCCTAGACTAAACTTGGGCTTGATCAGGATTAAGTAAGTAATGAGTAATGAGTAATTAAGTAATGAATAAAACAGCAATAACACAAAACTAAAATTGTTAAGACAGTAAAGGCTGTGTTAATGTACAGTAGCTCACTCAAAAATATGACAAAAGCAGCTACTTAGTGTTTTGTACAAAGCCATTCAAGATGCACAAGTTCAATAGTGTAGATGTTCATGAGCTAAATATTAGTGTATCATAAAAAACAACATCTTTTCTGTTGTATAAATTTGACAAACTGTATAAGTGCATTAAAAGTTGCCTAACAGGACAGTTGTCTTTGAGAATTACCTGCATGAATGCCACTTCCATCATGGGAAAGCCAAACGCGCAGTCTACCGGTTTGGCGCTGATCTCGTACGTCGTGGTTAAATTGTTTTTACTGACGGAAACAGCTTCAAAAGAACGTCCAGAACTCTCAAAGGGCGGTGGTCTCCTCTTCAACGGCACAACTAAAGAAAAACAACTTTACGTCACACATTTTCCCACTAAATTAGCTTAGTAGTAACAAATATTATTACCATTTTCGTCATACGTAGTGGGCGACCTTCCGAAGTGAACAGCGTCGATGTAGAAGTCATCTTGAGAGTTCACAGTAAGAAGGTTCAATTTGTACTGACTGCCAGTAAATTCAGCTCCCAGAGGGCTGAGCAGGTCGATGCATTTGTAACTCCAGCTGCAAAAGATACACACAATATTAGACGATAAGGCAGAATTGTTGAGAAACGATAATTATACGAAATGTTACTGACTTTGGTCCTTTATTGAAAACGACAGCGATTGTGGTCTCGGCTGAAACGGTTTGGCCAGCAGAGTTGCGATAAGTAAACCCCAATGTGACTTCATCATTCAAAATCCCCTTGTAGGCGAAGCACAGCTAGAAATACAAGTTACAAATAAATAAACTGGCATCTTTAACATCAAAATGATCTCAAATGTTCAGTATTTTACCGAAGAGAAAGTGTTGAGTGGTATGGGCCCATATTCTCCACCCGACTCTTTAGTGTAGGTGTCTTTGAAGATTTTGTTGGAGTTCATCATTGACCATAAACCGCAAAACGCCCCATACTGAACAGGTTTGCCATTAAACTAGTGCACAAAGAGAAGAACTGAATCATTATTTCATCATGTACACTTACAGAAACTACAGGGACACGTAGTTTGGACTTACCTGAGAGTTGTCACCTTCAAAGTCTTTAAAATATTTCACATCGGTGCCTTCAAAAGTCATAATCTCACCCGGACATTCGGGCGCTAGCAGCTCCACCACAGCAGACTCAACCTGTGTGACATGAGTGTATGAAGTTAGTCAAATACAGCAGTTTTGTCCAACTTTAAACGTTCTGCTAGATCAATTATTGAAGACATGTAATATTAGGTCAGTTTTTCATAAACAGTGTTGGTGAACATTGCAATTTCTTTACGTAATAAGCTACAGTACATTTACTACATTTAGCCCATTCAGCCTGATGTTTGTTTGAGCTGCCCAGTTATGTTTCTAAGTATTGTTATTGGTGTAAAGTTTATGTTAATTAGCATAAGTAACAAATATTTTCACAGCAATGTTACAAAGTTATTTAGTTATGGGTGCAAAAAATCAAATGCATAATTCCGTTGAAATAGAAAGTTAAAATATTAATATTGATCATTCTTCATTGATTAAATACCATACAGCGGAATAATATAGCAAAGGGAACAATATTTCTTGGAAACAAGCAAGAGGAGGCACCCCACTAGGACACAAAAGATGCAAGTAAAAGTAAACAACTACATCTCAAAGTAAAGATGTAGACTGTAATCATGTTTTTAGTCCAACAACAAAAAAAAACAAAACAATGCCTATACTAAATTTATTTTTGGATAAAAAAGGTACACCATGTACTTTTATTTACACCAACAAGTATTAGTAACACTGCTCGTAATATCCTATTATTCTAATAATAAACGCCGCTTGAACTACTAAATACCACTTGCGATCTGGAACCTGATCGAGGGAGTCCCACTACATTAGAGATTAACAATCATCACAAAGACTATGTAAACATTGGTTGCAGGTTTAACATTATTTTTGTTCAGAATAAGGGTTAGCATTAGCCATAATGTTTACATACAAGTTGATTCAGTTGGAACGCTTTGAACTGGGAACTGGTATTTTTCAACTGGGAAATATCCCAGCTCCCAGGTGCTTGGAACGCAGCATAAGGTTTATCCACATGATCAAAAAATAGATAGATTTGCTTTTTTCTTTACAAACACAATTTGCCCAAAAATCTTCCTCTGTTCATTGTTAAAGAACTAAAACCTAAATGAAATCAGACTTGTGAACAGACCTCTTGCTGAGTTGCGTTGAAGGCGATGGGTTTGGTGGGAACATCGTCCCATGTGAGTGTGAATGTCTCCATGTTACTTTCTCCTTTAGTGACCTCCACAACCGTGATGTTGATGTCAGCGCCAAAGTTATTGTAGGTCAGAGGAGCAAAGTCACCTGTAAAACGAAACATAACAAACAGAAATAGACAGAAAAGTGATAAAAATGCTTACAATAAAAAAAGTCTTCTCCTTTTACCTCTGACTGAGTTGAAAGTAACAGTAAAATGTGTCCCATCGCCGTCTTCGTCTTTAGTTACATCCACTGTGTCGGGTTTGATTGACCACAGATCATTCAGAGCGGCTTTGACCACAGACGCAGAGGCACTGACAGACAATGGTCCTAAAATATGTTTCAAAAAGATTAATAAACATAATCAAAACTCTTTTTAAAAACTTGTATTTAACTGTTGTGTTCATACCAGTCAGTGCAGGTCCGTATCCCAGGCTGAAGAAGTAGTTCCCACCGCTAACAACAGTGACTTTCTGGACCTCTTTCACTGCAGCTTTACCGGTCCACGACTCAAAAGCAAGAACCTACGTGTAACAAAAAAAAACGTAATGCCGGGGTAAGCAGACTTTTTCTCTCATATATACCAAATTTGACAACAGATGATGATCTATGAACTTCTGGGATCTCATTGCTTTCCTATAAATTCCTGAAGATCCCTGTTACCTCTGCATAGTTTAAGGTAAGGTAAGGTATACTTTGTTGTCCCCGTAGGGAAATTTGTCCTCTGCATTTGACCCATCCTTCAATGCCTCTGGAGCATCTCCTCAGGAGCAGTGATCGCCACAGTGCAGCGCTCGGGGACCCATCTCCAGATGTTGTTGCTAGGCTTGGTCAGGACTACCGTAGCTGGAGGATTTACCCTAACATGCATGTTATTAGTTGGTGGGGAAACCGGAGTGCCCGGAGGAAACCCACCCAGACACGGGGAGGAACATGCAAACTCCACACAGAAAGGCCCGGCCCGTGCGGGAATCGAACCCGCGACCTTTTTGCTGTGAGGCAAGAGCGCTAACCGCTCAGCCACCGTGCCGCCTAGAAGCTTAGAGAGAAGCTAACCCCCTAAACTCCACTTCCACACACATTTCAAACAGAGCTGGCTGCTGAAAAAGGATAAAAGAGAGTGAAAAGAGTGGATGAAAGTGGAGAGCAGCAGTGTGATTGATGTGACAGCAAGTGTTTGTGTTCAGCAGTCATTTTTGTGTGGCCAACTCTATCTGATGTCACACAACTATGCTAGAAATTGGCTTGTGTCTAGTGGTGGACAATATATCGAAGTTTAGATGATAATCTGAATGTTGTCTTCTAAAATATTAAGTATGTTGTGTAGTAACAAATGCAACAAACAGAACTAGTTGACAATAAAAATTAAATAAGTATAGCAGAATTCATACATTAATTTAAGTAGTTCTAAGTGCTGCACATTTGTCTGATAATTAAACCTACATTAATACATTTGAGAACCGTTTTAATCGATTTATTTTCTGTCTAGTCTGTTCTTTGCTATTCACTTGTTGTCCACTGTCCCACTCTTCTCTTGAGGAGTGTAACTTTTCATGTCCATTGGTGTCGCCTATTATTAAGGACCTGGACCCTTCCCACATCCTGGACACCTGAAAACCTTCCTTTGCTGGTTTAGTCTGTCCCTGGTTCTGCTAGACGAGTCGTGTCCCTCTGCTAATAGACTCTGCTCTACAGACTTAAACTCTATATCTGCAATTAGAACAGCGTTAGTCCTAGTCACATCTACAACCTTTCCGTCCATGGGAGTGGATCTCTCCTTCACTGTGGTTAACCTTGAGGTTTCCTTTCCTGTTTGAGTTTTTCCTTGCTAAAAGGGAGTCCAAGCACAGGTGATGCTCTGGGACAATTAATACTTTGCTTGTTTACTAACATTCACTGTTTTCTATTTTTGTTTTTACTGTTGGGTTTTGACAAATGAATGTGTATTGTTTTCTTTCTACCATTTGGTGTTTGCTGAATTAACAAACTCAGAGACGTTTGTTGTTGTGATTTTGGGTTATACAAAAATAAATAGATTTGATTTGAACTGAATATTACACCAAAACATTATCAAGTTATTAATTTCATTTCAGTAGCCACTGAGACACTGAATACTGGGCAATGCTATTTAATGCTATTAAAGCCCCATAGTGTAAACCAAAAAAAGTTGTTTTAGGTTATTATTGTTTTAGTTATTTTAAATGTTTGGAGAAGAGACAGCTTATAAAAGACGTTTAATCAAACCAGTGTGAATGAAGCTATATAAAACACTATGTATGTTTTTAGATTTGGAACAATGTTATAACATGACTAAAAACCCCAAATAGTGACTACAGCATAATATGTGTCACTGACCTGAGTCTCATCATAAACATCATAGTCGGCGACCATCGTCTGGACTTCGTTTTGAGCGCTGGACGTCTGGGCTTCGGTGTACGAGCTCCTCTCTGTGAACATCGCCAAGGTAACAGACGCTACACCTCCGTATTCCTGCAGGAGGATTTCAATGTAGTACCTGGGAAAAGAAAAATCAATTAAATTATCTATTTGAAATGCATGTTGAATTGTTGATGCAAATGAGGCAAATCAAGCTACTTTCTGTTATATTTTAGCAGTTACTTGTTTGCAAACTGAATTCCCGCTCAACCAGAAAATCCAAATTTGTAGCAGAAAGAGACAAAAGGTGGATAAAACTGTACGCACGATGTTTTTGAACTTACGGTTTTCCCTCCTCCAGATGGAGATCTTTGGATTGCTGTGAGTCTAATGTAAAAGCACCCACATAACTTGGCTGGAAAGCAATTTTCTCCTGCAAAAGAAAGACAGATTTTAATTGTTTGAGAGATTAAATGAGAACATTTTATTGTTACATGTGGTAGAATACAGTTTATACAGCAGAAAAGAGGATGATTTAGTTGATTTTTTGATATGTTTGGCCACTAAGTACTAAGTTAACTTTTGTCCTTCATTCACTACATATTCCTCAATCATAAAATCTTGAAACTCAGCATGGAATTTATGAATTACATTTATGGATTATTCAACATAACTAATTTTTTTATGTAAAGCAGTACATTTTTAACTTCGTAACGTACTTCAATACAAATATTCAGTACTTTTTCCACCACTGACTTTAGCTAATGACAAATCCCAGTCATGTTGTAACATTTTTGTTAAGGGCAACATGACAAGTTTTTCTAATTGTAACTTTGTTTGATGTGGTAATTATTAACATCACATGCGTTAAGTTGCAGTTTGTAATGAAAACTCGTCAGAATTGAAAATGACAGGAAGTAGAGATGAGTTCAACAACAGAATCCTTCTAAGTCATCATTGTTTCATCAAAATGGGAGGGACATCTTATGTAATTTTTGCAATTTTAGATAGATTAGTTTATTGTCATTACGCTAACAAAATATTACCCCTTACCCTTTATTATTAAATAGAATTACTGCTACCTTTGTCATATTTGCTAGCTACGTTCAACCAAAATTTACAATAATAACAGCAAAATTGTAAAAAATAAATAAATAAAAATACACATAATCTGTAGTACAATCTTAAATATGGAGTTGAACCACACTTCTCATAGCAAGAAGTTCCAGGGATCAACTATTGGGTGCCCCGGGGCCTTTCTATGCAGAGTTTGCATGTTCTCCCCGTGCCTGCACAAGTTTCCTTCAAGTGCTCTGGTTTCCTCTACCACTAAAAACATGTCCAGTAGCATCTTCTCTCTCCCCTCCCCGGGACTACAGATACAAATTTGCTGCAAATCTAGAATCTGGTCAAAATGTCAAATGCACTTTAAATCTCGAGCAACTTAATTTAGTCAAAAATAGTAAGGATAACTCTAATTTTGATCATAAATTTAAAGGTGCACCGTAAAACTTTTTGACCAAAAATAGACTTGAACAAATGCAGGTTTTTGTCATTTATAAGTTTTTGTTGCACAAAATAAATAATATAGATCAGTGTTTTCACTTTAAGTGGGCTTGTATTGCCACAAAAAGGACTGTATTTGGCCTGAAGGAGGGGAATCTTCAAGTATGTGTCCATGGAAAAGTTGCTACTTTAGCTGTATTTTTTCATAACAAGCATAAAACGTATATATCATCATTGAGAAAGTATAGTCGACTTTTCATCTTCAGTTACACAGTGCACTTTTAACCTATCAAAGACTACATCCCTAGTTTACATTTACAGTGACTTGACAGTACCTTGTGTTCAGGCCGGCTGGAGTTGCTCATGTAGAGCTCACAGCGGTCGTCACAGTGCAGGTGCAGGATGAATTCCCCGTGGACGGAGGGATGAGGAAGCCCGAGGTCTTTGTGCTGAACCAGTCGTGTTCATTGGGAAACCGAACAGGCATCGAGTCCACCCACTGAACCCAGTATCCTGTGGTGTTCTCATTGTACGTCCAGATGTCTTCAAGGGATCTGGGTCGAGAGCTGTTCCAAATCTCCATCTTCAGACCTCTGCCGCCTGAGTGTGAAAGAAGGCACAGCAATTCAAATAGAAATTATACACAGCAATCAAAAGTACAAATTATTATTATTATGTTTCATTGTAGATGCCATGCACCTCTTTTTGGACTTGAATTGGTCTCTAATTTAACCCCTCAATACGAGGATGGTAAAGGTATTTTTTTTTTTTTGGTTCTAGGTTATTATTTTGATTCCTGTAAACTAATATATACAATGCAATACAATTTAACAATTTAACTGTTTTGAATAAGAGCGGCAGTTCTCAAAAATGAAAAGTGGAATATAAACCTTTACAAATTTTAAACATGATATTGATGGAAAGTGAATGAAAATAACGTTTGCATTGACATCCTTTAGATAATGGGCTCTGAACACAATGACTGCACCAATGCTTCATTGAAATATAAAATATTATATAGGACACTCTGTGGGGATTTGTAATGATTATGTGTTCTATTTTAAATATATTTACTGTGCTTCAACCACACTGAGTCACAAATAAATATCAAAAATATCTCTTCATAGATTTTAAGATGCCAAACTAAAGGTTCTCAATATTATTTGTCTTGTAAGATTATATAAAATGTGGTCACTTTATGTGATTTGTGTACATGACATATCAAATGCATATCTTGCATTAGCAATAATTGCTGGGGCTGCAATTAAAAGCTTTGTCTGTTTCAATATTAATTTAAAAGTATTGTGAATCATTACCAATAAATGTAAAAAAAAAAAAATAAATAAATAAATAAAAAATTAACAAAGTCCACTTGAACAGCAAAAAGGTTTCAATACTATGAACTGCTTCCATGCTTTGCACAGAATCAATTCAAAGAGATTTAAAGGTGAAGCATATTGAAATATGAATACAGATTTAAATCAAATGAAGGACTGGGTTGTAAAGTTTCTTTCTTTCTATCAATTGCTTTGGTGATGATTTATTATGAAAAGATGAAAATGTTACCTTTCCAAATGTCATTGTTCACATATGTAAAAGTAACAGAGCCTAACATTTTTTTTTTCTTCTTCTTCGGGTGATTTCTGGCAGACTAGGTCTCCCTTGGCACATTGCTACCTTTCTGGTTCATCAGGGAAATACTTCTTATGAGAAATCATTCTGCTTTGTGCAGAATGTGCTCTGATGACATATCTTATTACCCATGGTGCTCCAAAGTGATTATTTGAGTTATATTTGAGTTATGTTTAGTCTTAAGTTTGATCACGTTTACTTTTGTTGGTTTATTCACAGTCACTACAGCATAATCACTTCCACTGGGTGGCCTCAGTAGCATTTTAAAACTCACATTGTTAGACTTAGGTAAAACTGTTTTAAATAGTTGTGCACGCTGATTTCCATACAGCAGACAATCTATAAAAAACAAGCTTTACAGTTTGATTTGTTTGCAGTGTAAATACATAATCTGAATGTTCTTTAACTGTTTTAATACAAGATGTCATTAAAGTTTTGCAATACCTGTTTCTGCTTTGACACAACACAACAGAACTGTATTGTCCAAGTTCTAATGATTACTATATAATGTTTGAATCCTAGTTTGAAAACAGATTAAGAACTGAACTGAAGCTGACTCATGGGAACGACTTATTCTCAGTAACACATTTGGAAACAGCTGATCCACCTGACTTCTTTCTATTCACCACTGCATATTTAACATAACTGATTCTTTTGATATTTTCGACGCGCTTCCTGTGGAGTCTTTTGTCTGAGTCTTTACCTCTGAGCTACATGTGCCGTGTTAAAGAGACGACACGTTCATTATTATCTTGTCACGGCGTGAAGTCCATCAAAGTAATGAGTCTTTATGCTCGGTGACAATGTGATCGCACAAGACTGACGGCTTTGATGACAAGCTCAAAGAAGAGATGAGTGCTCAGATAAACACAGGGTTGGGAAATACACTCGATTAAGTTGTTATTTAACGTGACAAAACATTTTTCACTGTCTCGCTCTGACGACAGTGGGAAAATCTCACACCTAAGAAGACACAGAGACAGCACTTGTACATGTTTCTGCACAGATTACGTAACTCAAGCTTGCTTTTTTGTTTCAGTGTAGACGTACTGCATGTAATTTATCATTTTCAATATTTCAATAGTCTTAAGATGGTTTTGAATATATGTACTGTATATTAATATCATGTGTAGTATTTTTTGTAAGAACATGCTACAAAAAGAGTTCCTGGTAATTCAAAATCTATGTTAAAAACTTCAGATAAAGTGATAATCCTGCTCTTTTGTGATTAATTTGACTCTTGACTCTTGTTTTATACAATAAACTCAAACTAATCCATTTGAAGACACAATTCTGCTAGATTTAAACATGTGCATGTGACTCTTGCACTAATCACATCGTCACTTTATCAGCCATGTATTACCACCTGCCATTTTATTAAACATGTAAATATAAACTTATCTATAGAGGGATTTTGGATCTACGTCAATTTCTTCCCTAGGCATGCATCCAGAAAGACCCACTCTAAATGTAACTTTTAAGGGTCGTAGGGTTGAATTTCATTCACAAATGTAGATGTAGCAGCAGAATTTTTGTTTCCGCACAGTTATTAACTCTTGTAGTTAGCTGACAACTGAGCTTTTTCGACTTGTTTCCACTGTTTGTGTCTATGAGCGAAAAATCCCTCTATTTGCACTGACAAGTTGAACTATTGTTCTGATTACAGTGTATATTTTATTGCCTCATTTTACTTTGACTTTTTTACATAGCATACTCATCATTTTAATATGCTCTTATATTATCGGTGTTACATGTTGCACTTTGGCACCGAAGCAAGTTCTTAGTTTGTGAGTTTTGTTTTGTTCACTGACAATGGCAATAACACCTTTTCTGATTCAGATTCTGATTTAAATCCTGTCTGAATAAAGATATTGCATTGGTCTCCAACCTGTAGTTCAGGAGTTCTCCACCATCTTCCAAGCAGCGCGCTAAAGGATTTAGCAATCATACACAGTTCACTTTTAGATAAAAATTGTATTAATTGACATGTTTATAAAATTGTAAATGTCACTGCAGAGGTACTAATTATTCTTCATTGTTGGAGCTTATGTAATATTTGCAGCGTTCATCGAGGTTATTGTGGCTTCCTGTTTGTGAAGTGGCTTGTTACTGGGCAAATGGAGTGGGATGCATCAGGAAGGTCAAAGCCGGAATTATCTGCTCTGGTTTACGCCTCTGCACCTTAGTTGTAATCTCCATCTTCTTAGCTTCTATTGAAAAATCATTCTTATTTACAAACATATTCAAAATCATAAGTTCTCTTGCATATACTTATTCCTTTTTATATAGCAAGAAAAAAAATGAACAAAACACAAAACAACAACAACACAGTTACACCTAACAAAATGTGTGTCTTAGCTTGGAAAATGGGAAAACTGAAAGTAGCTTTTTTTTTGCTGCAGTGGCTGTGCAGAGCTTAACTAGCTTATCTGCTAAAAGAAGTTAGCAACAATAATTTCTCATCAAAACCACTAAAAACATCTTTTCTAAGGTGAGAAAGGCAATGAGTTCAACTGCTTGTGATTGCAAAGTTTTCATCAGTGAGAAATGTGAGAGAATCAATAGTGTTCCCTTTGTTTATCTGCTTTTCTACAATGTTTTTTTTTTGAGTTTCTTTTTTTTACAAGTCCAATACAAATGCAATATTCAGCAGAGTTGTAGTTGTTTATAATCGTTTCCACACTGTAGATACTTTTCTCATTTTAGATGGGTTTTGAGCTCTTATAAGCGAATTTTTCATCATCGACTCTCATGCATTTTTGCCCCTCACTTCTCTCATCCTGGACGCTGTGATATCATCTGCATAATCTCTATAGCAACAAAACTGTCTTAATATAATAACCCAGATAAATAACTGTCTTGTACGGTCCTGCTTTAATTGGACACTTCCTTCCCATCAGTCACTGGGCTTGTTTGGGAAACTAGGAAACAAGTTGAGACTGGACAATATGTCTTCTGACCATTTGTGCTACTGTCTGTGTGTTGCTATGCCATTATGATTGTGCCATGTTTTATCTCAGCCTAAAGCAGCGGGGCAAAGAGTGCAGACACAGCACACTGACACTTCATGGAGTATTTATGCTCTGAGCTGCTACGATCGATATGTTTACGTAACTCGCCCAAGCAATGTCATCAATTACTGGATTAAGCTTTTATACCATAATAAATAATCCTGCATATGTTGTAACCTTGGTCTTGTAAATTTTATCTTGTTATCTTAAGCATACATACTCACTTCACCCTCGCTTCAAAAAGTTCAAATCTAGCCTTGGCTTAAAAGATTAAATTTTAAATTTCCTGTATAATTTTGATCAAGTTAGAATTAATTGCTTCAAGGTGTTCTGTATGAAATTTTTGGTGGAGTATCTGCAGTCACCTTTTCTACATGGAGATGTTATCGTTTTGCCTTTAGAATGTTACACAGTGTGACTTGCTTTAGACTTAGATATTGTATATATAGTGGTGCTAAAGTTCAAACTCAGATCTGTGGAGAGGTGGACACTCTAGTGATAATATCTTGCCAGAGATTGTAGATATTAAGCTAGATTTTGTCTGTTAAGAATCCAAATCATTCTGCAAAAAAATATTTGTGATCTTTCCTTACTAAATATGTTTGTCACATGTTGTTGAAGGTAATCCAACCAACTTGTTAAATTAAAGTAAAAATCATTTACAAGCACCAATTGTGGACCAATACTAATTATTTTACTACCTCAAATAATATTTTAAGATCTGTGCAGAGCTTTTAGTACAATCTTGTTTCATTAAATCACATTTTGAAATTATAATTGTGGCTGCAAAAGCTGTGCATATGCTAGTTTATTACTTTATTATCATTATTTTGCTCTCTTTGAATAAATAAACTGTCTTTGTTGTTCAGTGCTTGTCCCTGGAGACTGTTGTGCTTTTCTCGTTGGAGCTAAATTCTTTGATCTGTTGTATTGTTGCTGCTTGAGACATTGCACTGCTCTCATTTTCTATACTTACTGGATTATTTTTTGTCTTTACAATCAGAACTGTGGACAATGCGGTTGAACAATTAAAATGTATATAACGACAAATTCTGAACAATAACTAAATGCTCTCTATTTTATACATAAAATTAAAGACTACAGACCTTTGAAAAAACTTGTAAGCGAAACATAATAGAGGCAAATGAAGGTGTGGAACAAACCAGTAATGTAATTTCAAAAAGAAACTACAATGACAAGAACCAGGAAAAGTGACACCTGACCCTTGTTTAAAGTCATTATTTAATGTCTGTTTTAGGTTGACACATATTGACAGAAATTCACCAATAGTTTTTCATTTACAATGACTTAGGGTTAGAGTAACATTCACTGTATAGCAACAAAACTTACGCAAGTAAACTAAACTACAGTATTTCAACCCTATCAATTCAAAAGGGTTGCTTGTAGTCAGTGGAGGTCTGGAATGTAAAAACTAATATTCCGAATACTTTAAGCTTGCTTTATTTACCTGCTGCACCTGCTGAAATAGTAGATATTTTGTCGTGCTAAAAAAGGTGTCGGCTAACATTGGATGGTTTAGTGGATGTTTTTTTCCTCACTCTAAACTGGGCACATTTTGGTTGTTCTAAAAATAAGCCTGCCGAGTGCACTAGTTTGGAGATGTCTTTCCACTGCCCAGAGCGATGTATGAGGAGCACAGACGTTAGAACCACGTAGGATCCAAAGATGTGAACTATGACGGAAGTGATCATCGAAGTTCAGGATAAGCTGATTAATCTGACACAAACTCGATCCTCCATCCTCTAATTGGCTTATGCTGGATTGTGGCAAGACGGAAATAAAATGAGCCAGTGAAGGATTTTTATATGAGAGATGAGCAATCATTTTAGCAGTAAAAGTAATGCAGTTTTTGAGTTTTTGTTTCTTGGGTGCATTTTATCAGTCGTACCTAATAAACAGACCTATTATTCGGGAAGGGTTAGATTGAAATCGAGTCATGTCATTTTGTTTTATTTGATCAAATGGTCCTCAATTTTCTGTGGTTTATAGCAGAGGTCAAACTTGGGAAAAAGAAATCCTGATTGTGTTGTTTGGAACAGATTTGCAGCTAAATAAAATAAAATCAAAAATGGAGACAGTGGCGACAGTTAGCTACATTTTTCTATTGCATTGCCTTGTTGATTTTTTCCCTCCAGAAGGTTACAAATTGTCACTTTAATATGTGAAGAAAATGTTGTTTTCCCACCTCGCCCAGCCCTTCCCAATGAAATGTGTAGAAAGTGACGGGTGGGCTGCTTTTCTATTCCACCCACAATTGTGATGATCTAAATATAAGTCCACTCTAAAGTATACGCTTATAGCATGAAAAGCCATGGCTGACGTAACCTTGTTTATTTAATCTTTGACATGGAGTGGATTATGTTTTGCAACGGGCTTCAAAAGGGCGGCCGTGTTTGACCAAAATTTGACCACTTATATTCTCTTTCTATGACTAAATGTGTTTTGTGATTGTTTTTTTTTACTCCGCACAACTTGTCTACTGTTGCCTGAATGTTCCCCATGGTAGACCAACCTATTTATTTTTCATTTCAGGCAAAGCAGTTTCTATGGAGATGAGTGAATGGTGAAACAGACAGGTTACACAGTGCACCTTTAAGCCGGCTGCACACAAGAGAGGTTTTACATCTTTTGTCATTTTTGGTCTCGTCAAAACAGCACTGGCCACAGACATAATTATTTGTCTCACAGTTGCATCATGTCGCAGGGGGGCACAGACGACACAGACTTGGCAGTGACCTGAGCACCGTTCCTTTGTACGCACAGTTATAAAAGCTAAACAACTACAATGATGCAACGCCAGTGGATTTGAAGCGATGTATGAAGTTACATTGGCACATTTTAGGCGTGAAATGAAAAAGTTTGTTGGCTATTTTCTATGGAAAAGTTGGCGCTTTGCAGGTGTGTTGGAGACTTTGACTACTTACCATTTACACATGGTGAGGCAATGCTTCTTCTTTATTTTACATTGCAAAGTCGTAAATGTAATAGGATTTCATTAACATAAACCATGCAAACTTTTAAACCACATGTTTTACTGATTTAGGATTAGTCTCTGGACAACGCGATTCACAAACCGCAACCATATCACTCACGATTAGACATGACATGAATCTCCACCTCTCCATCATTCGATTAATTACCCAGCCCTAGTTTCCAGTGCCTTTCCTCTGACCTCTCTGTCAGGACGATTTCCTCATCAAAGCTCTGTCCTCACCAGGAGCAGGCTTTAGTCTGAGCAGCCTAAATAACCAACAGTTTCCTCCAACAAACTGGGACACGCACTCCAAACGTCAGCGGAGTTGTGCTGCCCGAGGGCCAAATGGAGCACCCGTGGATTAGTTTGCAGACCAGCTTGAGGAGTGAGGAGACTGCATTGATTTGTGCTGTTTAAAATCAATATTTGTGCACTTCTAGAGAGCATAAGTGCTACTGTTTAACTACTGACCCTGTACAGGTTAGACGTACAGGTTTTCTACATATTATTGAAATAGTTTATCACTGATGAAATGCTGTTGAAAATTCCAAAGCTTAAAGAAGTTTAAATCTATTTCCCACAGGTTATGTCTGAGTGTCTTTGCGGCTTTTAAGCCCAAATATGGGGAAACAAAGGGCAAAGTTAAGTTGATTTATGTATGGTTAAGGGACACACGTTTTTACATTGCATTCTGTGATGTTATTGATCACATATGTCAAACTCTAGGCCCGGGGGCCAGATGCGGCCCTCACCTCATTTTGTGCGGCCCTCGAGGTCATATAATCTGGTTGTCTTATGAAATAATTTGTCTAAAACTTAAAGAGTAAGTCATTTTCCAGACTAATACAGAAGTATATTCAGTAATTTTCACTTCAAATACTTATACAATAATGAAATACAACTATTATTTGTAGTATGTAAAAGATTAGTAAGGTTAAATTTAATTACAATCGACCCTTCGAGGACAACCAAGACACCCCTGTTATAGATAAATGAGATATTCTGAGATATTCTGCACTGTTTAAGCCCATAAATCATTCAGGCTTGTTTTGAGCATTTCTGGAGCATTAGCATATCAGGCAAGATCACTTTCCTTGTGTAATTTCCTTTGCAGCCAGTAGATGGAGCTCTAACTCAATTCCTGTGGTGGGAAAAATGACTGCAATGTGGGCTTTACTATTCTGTTTTTATTGGTTCTTGTGCTTGGGAAGTTTGAAGGACTGAAAGAAATACATCATATTTGCCCTTTAAAATATTTTTGCACCTTTTGAAAGATAAACTAAACCCAAGTTAGACAAGTATTTAAGTAAGATGGCGTGATCAGTTAATTTTACTGTGCAGTTGTTATTAGTTAAAAAAATGTAAAAAGTGTATGTTGTGGTTGCTCTGACATGTTTTAACAGTTCACAATTCCATTCGTCAGTCACTTCAAAATTACGTAACAGATTATTAAAGAATAGACTTGAATGATATCATCAAAAACATTACATAAGTGCAAGAGGCCCAGCGCTGGATCATGTCACAATATGGACGACCACTCTTTGTGTGTCTGATCAGAGCCGTGGAGAGAAGAAAATGTTATTTTTGACGTTGCATGTGCAAAGTGAGTCGTCCTCCCACTCCCAGCTGCTGTATGGAGCTGCTGGCCATCAAGACACAACTTGTGTCACTGTAGCTTTGGTTGTAGAGGCTGTAAATCTCTTAACACCTTGAATTTGTTTTTCTCATAGTGTGACACCACCTCTTAAAACACATGTAGTAAATACTACTTTGTCTTCACTTTATGCCTAAATAGATATTCGGTCTATCAACAGTGAAGTCTAAAAACTGAGTACAAAGAATCATTAGTTAAAGTGTAATGATTAGATATAATGAATACATTGATAAGTCGTGTCTGTAATGATGTAGCAATTGAACTATTATTTTCAAAGAATTTAACTTTTTGTTTGCATTAGTTAAAAGTGTAATCAGATACTAATCAATACTAAAGCTTGTGTAGACTCATTGAACAAGTGTTGATACAAAAAAGATCACATAAATATGATAAAAAGTGACATTTTCTAAAAAGGTAATTTCCAGCTCCAATTGAGTCTAGTATCCAGCTAGCCTATTCATTGAAAACATTAGTTTGCATCAGGATTTGCTAAATAGAAGAAAGCAAACTTCAGTTTTCCACTTTTTTCCTTCACAAACATGTGATGTTCATGTATTTGCCAGATTCTAGTAGCATTACATGTGTTTGCATCATCGTAACAAACAAGAAGAATGCAACTATGCCTGCCTTTTTTTGTCCATTTCACAATTCTTCATTCTTGTTGGATAAAATGGCTATCACGTTTCTAATTATACTTTTTGCTGGAGCGTGTTCTTGCCACAGCTGCCTGTTTAATGCCACGCGTTAATAACAATGACATTCTCCCTTCATAACAGAAAGGTCAGCCCTTTCAAAGCCTATAATAGTTCAATGGCACTGTGCATTTGAGTGTGTGGAGCCTGACTTATGAGAAGTGCATGAATCAGGAAGGTCACAGCCTCAGCTATTTGTACCTGCACCTGTAGCTGTTCCCAGTGGCCCCGGCCCCAGTCAAGGTGAGTAAGAGACCAGAAATACAGCCTCTGTCTGGAGAGAATGTCCTGGTGTAACAATGTGGAAGAGGCTTTGTCACATCAGATTTTCTCTGTGAACTTTGCATGAGCAGGTGGGGAAAGATACTGGTCTGGCTTCATGGTCTTCTTGCTTGTATGAACAATTGATAAAAATCAGAAATATTTGTCTCTAAAATGTGACATACAGTTGGAAAGGTGACTATGAATTTATCATATTCCTAACAACATTTACAATAGTGAACAATAGGGATTAAAGATATTAAAATACTCTATTGATTCTATCCACCTACAATGCCATCAACATCAATTTCAGTAACTTAATATTATATTTGTGAATAATTTCAAGCAGTATCACCTAACTTTTTTCTCTTAACTTTTGGTCCTAGAGATCCAAATACTCAACTCTTAGTCCCTATAGTTCCCTTTCTAAGCTTTTCCTCTCAGTTACTTCTAGTGGAAACTTAGTGACCTCCACACCTTTCTCCTTTTTGTTATTTTATGATAAATGAAGATTTCATTTAATTTAAGTTTTGAGTAGTAGTCCTCTCTGTCTGTGTAACACTTTATTAATTCAAAAATTGTTTATAGCCCTGAGAATTTTGAGGACTCTAAATATGGATCCTGGTCCTCGGTTGAGAATTTCTTTGCCTGGTATTCAGACCCATGCTTCTGCAATACTCTGGTCCACGTGGGTCTGGTCCCCACTCCCCTGCTGTGTCTCAGATCAACTCACATATTGTGCAATCAATCTCTGTGTGACGCATGTGAAACAAGAGTTCTTTGGCTGTCATACAGAACAAACTTGATCTTCACTCAACTCACCATAAAACACTTTTTTTGTTTTCTTTTGCTCATTAATTCTGCCGAAATGTGCTATGTTTTCAGTCCCTTGTGAGATATTTGTTTTGATTGGCTAATTAATTTGTCAGTCATGCCAACTAATACTCTGGAGATGAACATATTTCTAATACAGTTTTCACCTTATTCTGCCCTGCCCACTTCCTGTAGCTCTGTTAAAGGAGGTAAACTGATAAAATAACCCATTAACTGAATTCAACAGACTAAAACAAACAATACAGGATGTGCACTGCCAAGGAAAGTCGACAGTTTAAAATAAGATGAATATTGTCTGGATATTCTGGGCATGTTTAACTGTACGACAGATTCTGGAAAATACGTCATTAGAAAATATATTGTAAAAGCTGAATTCTGTGATAGAAATCCGACTTCTGCGTGTTGTCTTTAACCTTTTTTGTGCAAACAAAGAAAAAGCCATGTTTGTCTCTCTCTGTGATGAGAGCTGATTGGCTGAACAAGATAGACATTTACTTTCTCTTTTTTAAAATGCTGTTCGGTTCACCAATTGAAATTAGAGCCAATACTCCATCTTTAAGCGCTTTATCCAAACTTGCCTCCTTTCTGTCTGAGAGCACCAGGTGGTCAGTAAAAGATCACAAGAACAATGCTTAGTTGTGAAAATAGCTTTAAAAATGTCAGCTTTTTTTAGTCTCCTAACTTTTCCAACAGACTGTCCTGTTATCTGTCTGTCTCTAGTCCTGTCTGCCACATTTACTTTCTCTGTATTGTTCTGTGTCTGTTGCGTCTCTGTATTGTCTGTTGGATTATCCGTGTTGACATTTGCCTGTTGTTCTGTGGGACTGGTCTATATGTGTGTGTCACCCTGGACCATGCCATGCTCCTTTGTTGGCTCCATCACAGCGGCTCATTCAGAATGCATTGTTTTTGCAGGTGGAGACCGCAACTGTGGCGTCCATGAACTGATCTGCGTCAGAAAAGGTAAGCAACATCAGAACGGCTCATTTAAATGTTCATCAGTGTCTCCCTTTGACTGTGTGGTTTCTGTGACGTCTATTGTGTTTTAAATGTTTCATCTTGTTTTCTGTGTGTTGTGTTTTTAAATGATTCTTGTTGTTGTATATAACTACACAAAAATAATTAGGTTAGGTGAGTCGAGTTATTAAGCAGTCTAGTTGAGTTACTAAGCAGGGGACGTGTCTTCAGTAGTTAGTGTTCTAAGCTAAAATTGTGAGAATTTATATGCCTCGANACTCTGTGGGGATTTGTAATGATTATGTGTTCTATTTTAAATATATTACTGTGCTTCACCACCACTGAGTCACAAATAAATATCAAAAATATCTCTCATAGATTTTAAGATGCCAAACTAAAGGTTCTCAATATTATTTGTCTTGTAAGATTATATAAAAATTGGTCACTTTATGTGATTTGGTACATGACATATCAAATGCATATCTTGCATTAGCAATAATTGCTGGGCTGCAATTAAAAGCTTTTGTCTGTTTCAATATTAATTTAAAAGTATTGTGAATCATTACCAATAAATGTAAAAAAAAAAAATAAATAAATAAATAAAAAATTAACAAAGTCACTTGAACAGCAAAAAGGTTTCAATACTATGAACTGCTTCCATGCTTTGCACAGAATCAATTCAAAGAGATTTAAAGGTGAAGCATATTGAAATATGAATACAGATTTAAATCAAATGAAGGACTGGGTTGTAAAGTTTCTTTCTTTCTATCAATTGCTTTGGTGATGATTTATTATGAAAAGATGAAATGTTACCTTTCCAAATGTCATTGTTCACATATGTAAAAGTAACAGAGCCTAACATTTTTTTTTTCTTCTTCTTCGGGTGATTTCTGGCAGACTAGGTCCCCTTGGCACATTGCTACCTTTCTGGTTCATCAGGGAAATACTTCTTATGAGAAATCATTCTGCTTTGTGCAGAATGTGCTCTGATGACATATCTTATTACCCATGGTGCTCCAAAGTGATATTTGAGTTATATTTGAGTTATGTTTAGTCTTAAGTTTGATCACGTTTACTTTTGTTGGTTTATTCACAGTCACTACAGCATAATCACTTCCACTGGGTGGCCTCAGTAGCATTTTAAAACTCACATTGTTAGACTTAGGTAAAACTGTTTAAATAGTTGTGCACGCTGATTTCCATACAGCAGACAATCTATAAAAAACAAGCTTTACAGTTTGATTTGTTTGCAGTGTAAAATACATAATCTGAATGTTCTTTAACTGTTTTAATACAAGATTCATTAAAGTTTTGCAATACCTGTTTCTGCTTTGACACAACACAACAGAACTGTATTGTCCAAGTTCTAATGATTACTATATAATGTTTGAATCCTAGTTTGAAAACAGATTAAGAACTGAACTGAAGCTGACTCATGGGAACGACTTATTCTCAGTAACACATTTGGAAACAGCTGATCCACCTGACTTCTTTCTATTCACCACTGCATATTTAACATAACTGATTCTTTTGATATTTTCGACGCGCTTCCTGTGGAGTCTTTTGTCTGAGTCTTTACCTCTGAGCTACATGTGCCGTGTTAAAGAGACGACACGTTCATTATTATCTTGTCACGGCGTGAAGTCCATCAAAGTAATGAGTCTTATGCTCGGTGACAATGTGATCGCACAAGACTGACGGCTTTGATGACAAGCTCAAAGAAGAGATGAGTGCTCAGATAAACACAGGGTTGGGAAATACACTCGATTAAGTTGTTATTTAACGTGACAAAACATTTTTCACTGTCTCGCTCTGACGACAGTGGGAAAATCTCACACCTAAGAAGACACAGAGACAGCACTTGTACATGTTTCTGCACAGATACGTAACTCAAGCTTGCTTTTTTGTTTCAGTGTAGACGTACTGCATGTAATTTATCATTTTCAATATTTCAATAGTCTTAAGATGGTTTTGAATATATGTACTGTATATTAAATCATGTGTAGTATATTTTGTAAGAACATGCTACAAAAAGAGTTCCTGGTAATTCAAAATCTATGTTAAAAACTTTCAGATAAAGTGATAATCCTGCTCTTTTGTGATTAATTTGACTCTTGACTCTTGTTTTATACAATAAACTCAAACTAATCCATTTGAAGACACAATTCTGCTAGATTTAAACATGTGCATGTGACTCTTGCACTAATCACATCGTCACTTTATCAGCCATGTTATTACCACCTGCCATTTTATTAAACATGTAAATATAAACTTATCTATAGAGGGATTTTGGATCTACGTCAATTTCTTCCCTAGGCATGCATCCAGAAAGACCCACTCTAAATGTAACTTTTAAGGGTCGTAGGGTTGAATTTCATTCACAAATGTAGATGTAGCAGCAGAATTTTTGTTTCCGCACAGTTATTAACTCTTGTAGTTAGCTGACAACTGAGCTTTTTCGACTTGTTTCCACTGTTTGTGTCTATGAGCGAAAAATCCCTCTATTTGCACTGACAAGTTGAACTATTGTTCTGATTACAGTGTATATTTTATTGCCTCATTTTACTTTGACTTTTTTACATAGCATACTCATCATTTTTAATATGCTCTTATATTATCGGTGTTACATGTTGCACTTTGGCACCGAAGCAAGTTCTTAGTTTGTGAGTTTTGTTTTGTTCACTGACAATGGCAATAACACCTTTTCTGATTCAGATTCTGATTTAAATCCTGTCTGAATAAAGATATTGCATTGGTCTCCAACCTGTAGTTCAGGAGTTCTCCACCATCTTCCAAGCAGCGCGCTAAAGGATTTAGCAATCATACACAGTTCACTTTTAGATAAAAATTGTATTAATTACATGTTTATTAAAATTGTAAATGTCACTGCAGAGGCATCCTCTCTGTGCACTAGTAAATAGACAGTGGTTAATGTGTCATATAAACACAGCAATGTATTGTATATGATTTAAAAATTTTTGCGTTCACTACAAGAAGTAGCTTTAGACAGTTTTGTTTTGTAAATGTTTCTCTCCAAGGGAAAAGGTTGGACACACTTGAGTTATTGAGACAATCACAGGAAGAAGGAAAATCTTTTTGATATGTAATTTTTGTCATTAGTGCTTTCCAGTATTGTAAGATTAAATATCTCATATTCTTTATTCCACACCGTTAAATCATATTAACATAAAGAGAATAGTAACACACAAACCATTTCTATTTTAATCTAAGAAATAAACTATATTTATAATAAAGTTTTTCTCACCAACTCCAAACTCTGCGAATTCATTTGGTCGATACTCAGATGTTTTGCACAAGATTTTATCGTCTGCAACATCCAGGACTTCACAAGGCAAACCTGTAAAAATAAAAATATATAAATACTGTATAGAAAGGCTTAGACAACAAGAGAATTCATTTTGGCTTTCACAGTTTTTCTGATTTAGATACTGCAAATATTAAATGTTTTGTCTGTTTTCATGTTTTCAAAAGGCCTTTTTGAAAACATTAATATGAAAACCATTGTGAGCATTTTACTCTTACATTCATGTGAGTAAACTACAAGATTTTCTTCGTATTCACCCGTGCATTCTCGCCTTAGAAAATTGTAAAAACATACAATCTAGCTGTAAATTAGTGTCATTAAATTTTACAATTTCAAACTAAATTTACTGCCTTGAGCGATGGAAAACCACTATGTAAATAAAGACCATTTATTACCATATTCATTCACTCCCTTAACACAAATAAACCTTGCTTAAACTTTAATAGACTGGCTCTATATTTTAACAGCGGTAAAGCCAGGTCTTATCAGTGTTTCAGTCTATCTGTCGTGTGGAATGTTTTGTGACCAGCTCAACAAAGCTCGTGATTACTTCAGTGTCATTGTTTACCGTCTCTCATCATGAAGATATTTGTGTGTGTGTGAGCTAAAAGAACATCTTCTTTGTCTAAATGTGCTGAGTACAAAATAGTCCCGGCTGACAGACAATCGGCGTTGCGTGACTTCAGACGGCAGAAAGAACAATTCACTGCGGACAATGATGGCGCGAGTACAGTTTGTCAGAAGTTGCTATGATACAGAGTTATGGAGATGAATTATTTTTGTTGCGCAAAAGCACAAAGGACAGAACAGAGGTCATTAAAACGACAACGAAAACAAATCTAACTGCAAAGGCTTCTTATTATTGATTATGTATAGTTACATCACTGTACTAGAACGTAACTGGTAATCAAAGTGTCTATTTTATTTAAAACATTTAGCACAACATGTAACCTCTCTAATGAAGAGTTTGTCACAATTACACTTTAGTGCTTTCAAACGTATTACCAGGGTCAGTGACAATGCTAACTGTCATGCTAACCGAACTAGCTTTGCACAGAAATAACTTGTATCTTGGACTTTTTCAGTTCATAAGAACGATTTTATGATCCACAGGTGAACTATTTCAGTTTGTAGCTGCGGTATAAGCGCAACTTGGAGCTGTTGTGGTGTTTTAAGACTCCACGTCGTGCGCTAAAACTGCTTTCGTTGTTTATTGCTTACAAATTCCACTGTATTTAATTCAAAAGTAGGAATGTCATGTTCATTCTCATTGTCTAGCAGGTCAGTTTTTCTCATGTTTGTGACCATTTTTATAAATCAAACTTTATGAATAACAAAATTTGTGACAAAAACAATAAAAACTTCATTCACTAATTTTCTACAGTTTATTTTGTTAGGGGTGGCAGATGACTGGTTGTCTGAGTGAATCGCACCAAACATTACATCTTCAATTTCAAATGAACCAAACCAGAAAGTGTGAATGCCCTTATCGATCTCTGAGAGGATTAAGCAGCTGACGCTAAAGAGACAAATACTTTTCTTAGCACATAAAGTACAAGATGTAATAGAACACAGTGGAAAATTACAGTTCAAGAGATTAAATCAACATCGAGTAAAAGACAATACAATTATTCTGTCTGTTTCTAGTCCGGTTTGTCTTAAGCACAATAACAGCACAAAGAGCTCACTTACTGCTGTTGAAATTAAACAAAAATTACAGGATTTTTACTCCAGAAACAACTTTTGGCCCACATACTTAGCTCACTTATCTAAAGAAATGCTGAGTCTCCTAATTGTTCACAACAATGCACCTTTCACAGCTTTTACGAGTGACCATACTAATAGAGTGTGTCAAATGAACTTCCTAAATTCTGTACATTATTTGACATGGACAGGATACTTTGGACACAAATTTTCACTTGAATAGACGCTGATATTTTCTGAACAAAAACAATGGTATAGTGCCTTTAATTAGAAGTCAGAAAATTACAACTCAGAGAACTAGTAACTTTTTAAATTTAATTCTAAAATTATTTAGACCAATCATTTGAATCATTTTTCCTTAACTATTTGAAGCTGAATCAAATTTAAATCTATCTTTTTATTCTCATAACTATTTGAAATGTAAACTGTGCTTTCTGAGACCAAAAATATTATTTAATATTAATTTAAAGTAGACCTATTATGTAAAAGCTACTTTTCTGAGTTTTTAAGCATGTTACAAAAGTGCTCTATCATCATTCGTTTACCCAAAGTTGTATTTGGATTCATTCCTGCATGTTTGACTAATCTTGTATTGTCCTGCAGCTGATGATTGAGTGTTTAGAAAATCCCTGTTTTCACACACCACCTATCTATGTCTACTTGTCTGTATTTACCTGCAATTACTCAAAAACTAGGATTGCGAGTAAAACATGTAGGGTTCTTTTTAAATCTGTGGCTTATTAAAATTCAACTTCACAATTAAGAGACAGGGCTTATCAGTTCTGTAATTTTGTAGTTGTTGTTGTAGTTTCATTTCTTTTTGTGGAAACTGCTATATAACTTTATGTCCTGTTCATTCGTTCAAAGCCGTGCTAACATGTCTTTTGTTATTTTGTTCTCACTTTGCACAGATATACTCGCGATGCTTCCTTTCTAGACAAGCAGAGCAATTTCTGATTTAGTGTCGAATCATGTGTCGTCTTTCATCTCTGACACATACAAACACTTACCAGCAATCACAACTAAACAAAATGAAAAGATAAAGAATAAATAAAATAGAAAATAATTTACCTCCGACTACAACTCGAGCGGGATAGTCAGTCTGGTCCCCCAAATATCTGCCGTGGATGGTCAGAGTGGTGCCTCCTTTGATGCTGCCCTGAGACGGTGAGACTCCTGTGACCTCTGAGGAAAGTAAACGCACAAATAAATAAATAAATATCACACTTTACAAACAAACTAACGTGTCATTTTGTTTTATAAGAGAACATACCCGCAAACGTCTGAAACATCCCGAACTTGTTTAAAGAAGAACCCGGTACAGGTGTGTCTCCGGCGTACTCCTACAACAAGCATTTTGTGAGTCTTAAAGAAACATTTTACTAATAAAACTGTCATGTAATGTGGATGCTGGAAATCTGCAAACTACAACTTCTATTTTTGAGTTTAAACGGTCTTTCCAAATAAGCTTTTCTACATCAAAATCTAATATTACATGTTTCACATGTATTACATGTTTCACATTTTATGTAATAAACTGCTAGATAAGACAAAGACAAACTATATCTCTTAAAGGGAACCCTGGTTATGAAGAAATAAATTACAAACAAATATATAACTGCTTACTATTTTTTATAAAATTGTCATTATTTATGTTGTTTTCAAGCCACTGGGAGCCGCCATTTTGGTTGATGACATAAAATAGTGTTTCCATGGTTACTCCCACAGTTTCATCTGTGAACAGTTGCCACAAAAACACCACTGACAGTGTCCAGTTCTTGCCTCTTCCTCTTGATTATCTTCAGTTTTACTAGATTCCGGCTCAAACTGAAAAGGTTTAACCCAGGAATTCATGTTGCTAAGTTACCTGTTACTGCCTGTTACCTTGACAACACTATTTTATGTCATAACCGCAGCAAAATGGCAGCCTCCATGTCATTTCTTCATAACACTATTTTAATAAAACTACAAATACTTCCAAGGTTTTTGTCCTGTATTTATATAAGTGATGATATTATAAGTGTTTTAGGATAAACATGTGATTATATCCAGGGTTTGCTTTAATATTACACAGTTATTTCAATATATCAGAATCCAATTTCTAGTCATTTGATATGTATTTTCTTACTAATTCTATTCATATTCAGATTCTCTACAACTAAATCTAAAAATAATAGTTTTATTCTCCACATTTGAGCTGGCAATCGAACTTTGCAACAAATATTTTAAAACTTTACCTTCCATAACCACCGTCCAAAATGAAGCTCAAGTTATGGTGTCCTGTTTTACAAAGAAAAAATAAAATACTGACGTAAATACATCATCTTTATTGACTTTCAGGTAAAAATAAACATTGTTACCTATGTATGATCCTGTCATTTTACAGCTCATGTAGCCCCACCAGGAGTTTTCATTGTCCAGTTCCAAACGATACCTTCAGATTTATATTATAATTATATTACAGTTTATGTATTCACAGTTTAAGCACAAGTTAAAACACTCACAGTTCATCTGAATTTGGCTTGAGCAGCTCACACGGCATTCCTCCCATGTAGGCTCTGCAAAAAGGAAATAGTCATAATGAGAAAACATCAAAGTAATGTAGATAACTTGATTAGATTCTAAGAAAAAAAAAAAAACATGCTAAAACAAGTGTATTGAAATCTGCTGCTTATTAAAGTTACGTTTTGATGAGGCAGGGTTTATTAGTTCTGTCATTTCGAACAGGAAGTAAATGGAATTGTTTGAAATCAATCAATTTGCAAAAACAACAATGTATGTCTCTTTAAACCTGAGAATTCTGCTGTCAATGTTAGTATTTGTGTTCGTCCGGTTGCTGCTTCCAAAAGCATCAGTGAAGATTTGTCCTCTGATGGTCACCAACGTCCCTGAAGAACGACAAATATTTATTAAGCTGAGAAACTGATTGAACTACAATATTTTCAATTGTTTTTTATATTTTAAACCCCGTGAAACCAACAGTATTGTCCAACTCTGTTCCTTAAGAAGTTTTGTTATTTCACTGAATCCACTTCATCCAGTGTGACTGTAGTGTACACGGTACTATAAAGTCAAAGGTTGTTTTCTTCAAATGTACTTTTCCTCCACAGAGACACAAACATTAGCTCTTAAAAAGCTTCGACACAAACCAACTTTTGTAATCGTGGACAGAAGACTTAATAAAATTTACAGAAAAAAGTATTTGTTGTTATATGATTCAAAGTCATATTTATTAACGCTAACATTCATCAAAATGTGAATTCCTTATCAGTTTTCGCCTTTGAATGCACCAAATACTGTATGTGCATTGTTGGCCATTTTTACACACAAGATCCCTATTTCTATGAAACTTTTACATTCTGAAAAATATATTCATTATCTATGTTTATGTGAGTAAATACACAAAAAAGCTTCACACTGGCAACTTTAAATTCTAGTTAAATTGCAGCTATGTACAAATGTGTAAATAAACATACAGAAACGTTCTGTTGCGTTTAGTCGTTTGTACCTGGCAAGCCGCTCATTAGGTCCAGACTTCTCATGAAGGGACTGCGATTCCAGTGAACCTAAAGACAAGTCCAGAGAAATTAGGATAAAACAGAGGTTTGCGATCAGTTTGTGATCAGTTCAGTGTAAACAGACTTACAGAGTAAGTACAGGGATTGGTCCACCACCTGCCGTTGCAGATGTTACTGTCTGGAATGGGAACGCCGTCCACAGTCACCTTCACATAGTACCCTCCATACGGCATCGGTCTGAAATCAACAGGAAACATCATTAACACACAAATTCAAGTTTGTGCTTCAGCGTTTCCGTTGGCCTCAAAGGCTTGGCGTGGTGCGAGGGGCAGGGTGAGGGGTTATACTTGTATTAAAATAGTGCATATCCAAGTGTTTTTTATTATAAAATAATTGTCTAAATGCTGAAATCTCAAAGTGCAAATCTAGTTTATATTTAAAGCAATGTTGAAAATTTGTTAAGTGACTTCTCCGATGAACAAAACTTTAGCTATGTTTTTAATGAAGCTGCGTTATTGCACATGTGACAAAACACATGTAATACGACACACAAGCTTAGTTATTTCTAGTTTACTGACACTGTAGTACCCACGCAAACTGCACAGACGCAGGGCAGTTCAAGTTTAAAGGGAAGTTGTTGTTTTTTTTTCTGTGGCAGCCACAATTCTGAAATGAATGCACCAGAAACACTGTGCTTATAAAGACATTTTCCCAAATATTTGACATCAACCATTTTTTAAAATCTAATTGTGAGAATAATAAATTGCAGTTTTGTAATCACAATAGTCAGTACAGACTCCAATTATTAGACCAAAATTATTTTTTTAAAGGCAATTTTAACAAAAATACAATTTATTTGTAAATATAATCTTTCTGAAAGCCTCCAGTCACTATAGTTTAACATTTATCTGGTTCAGTACAGCACAACAGAAATAATCAGTCAACAACTGAAAAAACAATGGATAATAGATAGATGTTTTTAACATACTGATAAGTTAATGTGATAAAGTACCAAAGTTGTTACAAAAATGAATACAATGAATAAATCAATAAGTATTATCTTTAGCAAATAGTTGTGTTTATAAATGTGTTGTTTTTGTAATAGAGTGATATCCTAAAACAGCTGAATTTCTGTTCTTACAAGTGTTTTGTGACTGTTTTTCCAGAAGAGCATTTTCATTTAAGAAAGAAGAATTTAAAAGGAACGCGCAAAAAAAAAAAAAAAAAGGTATTTCAGAGCATGTCATGGATAAATTGAAATGCCTATCACATGGTACTAAACTGCAGAGGTTAAAAAGAATACCTGGTGTAACAGAGGATCTGATCTCCGTGCGTCGAGTCTCTCTCCACGTCACACACAAACGTCTGGGTATTTGACATCAGCGTCACGCGGTTTCCAAAGTCAGTGTTGGCCGGGTTCAGCTGAAACTGGGATCCCTGGGCAAAACCTAAAGAAATAAAAACACATCTTAAACTAAGTAACTCAATGTTTGTTTGTTTTTTAGAGGGAACATGCTTTTAACTACGTACCTTCTCCTGAGATGGTGAGTCTTGTGGCGCCACCAAGACTTCCACTCGATGGACTGACACTAAAGATTTTTTGTGCATCTGAAGAAAAAATGTATTGCAGTGTTAATTCAGGAGACAAGGTAAATAAGCTCATTAGTCCACAAATATGATTAACAGTATGTGTGCCACCATCTTTCTGATTAACACGATAATAATTGGACTTACTGCAAAAGCCTAAAAGAGCAGAGAGCAGGAGATAAAGAAGATTCTTGGACGCAGGCTGCATCCTGTAGGTGTCTGGGATCCCCTCTGTCCCACCTGATACACGCTGTTAACTGCTGAAGGGGAAAGTATATTACATTTCAGTCAGACGCAGAAGTAAACTACATGTGTTATCAGGTCAAATGTGATTTAAACAGGTGTGCATAATTGTATACATTTGGAGTGATTAAGTTCATATGTTCTACCATTAATGCTGAGAAGGTTGTGACTATTTTACTTCTTTTATATTATTAGGGAGAAGAGCTTTATATTTCAAATCAGGATAAGCTTATGTTTGTTCATCAGTGGCGTAAGACTAGAGAGAATTTAAAATATGTACTTAAGCTTTGTCCCACAGTTCACCCACTCAAAATATTTTTAGCATAATGTATTATAACTGTATTAAAACTGCCAATAGAACAAGCATTTTCTAATCTAAATAAGGGAAGACTTGAAAATAGCAACAAAATGTGCTGATCTATTGGCAAATCTTATTGTAAGACTGTAAAAACAAATCCAAACTTAAATAAATGTTACTTAATTAAAGCACTTATTCGCTTAAAGATATGATTAAAGATCAACATTTTTCAAGCGTATGTGCAGCAATCTTCCCTTAGACTTATTTTCCTGTTTTTCTAAAGCATTTTGAATTACTTAATGTGTGAATTGTAGAATAAACTAGTCTTAGTTGAGTTTACAGCAAGTTTACAACATCACTTATTACATTTTCATTGTTAATGTTTTTGTAGCTTTATTCTATAATCATTTTCGCTTATCTTGGAAATAAACTTTAACAATATTATCTACTGCTCAGCTCTACTTACAGAAATACTATTCTTGCAGTATCCAAGGCTGAGGTGGGTATTTAAACTATTTCTGGAAACTGTGTTGTGTGTGAATTGAGTCTCACATTTCTTAAAACTGCTATTAAAGTTATTATAGACTAACTTGATCATGATTTAAACATTGTGATAATTATCATTTAAATAAACCATTGAAATGAGTTTTGTGTGCACTTGTACCAAAACTTTTTCTATTTTTAACAATTCTTCTGATGCCTAATGTATAAATATTTCAATGTAAAAAAACCTGAACAATCAATCAGGTATTATTAATTCTATAAAACATAGTATGTTGCGGGAGTGTGCCAATCAAATTCAGATCCACATTAGCACAATATGTTTAACTCCTTTGGTCGACAGGAATCGGTGAACTTTCAAGAAAGAAACTGGAATAGACATTTTTGACAATACACTTGGTAGCATTTAATGACAGGTTAATAAACTTAACTTGCCGCTGTATGAACGTTACTACACGTCTAAAACAATTAAGAAAGCACAAGGATCAAATGCCAACTTTAAAGAGCCTCTAAGTTTTCCCTAAATGGTCTGATTTGTTATGTTTTTACCAGAGACATTTGCCACAAAAGACAGCTTTTTCAAACAATAAAGTGAGTGACGCTACATAAAAAAGATAAAAGAGATCGTTCTAGTCGGCACATTTTTGTCTGTCTTAAGACGAGGCAAACTTCTGTTTTTTGTCAGTTTGATCTCTCAGTGCTTGTTCACAAAATTGTTAAATCTGCTACAAAACAATCCACTATTAATGTACATTGTAGCTTCAAAGGCTGCTGAAGATTTTCCTTCACCGGGTTGTCAAGATCAGTAGCACCAATAAAAACACAAACTGCACAAACTTGTAGCGCAACAAAAACACAAACTGCACAAACATGGACTGGTCAAGCTTTGGGAGGTTTTCACAGAAGGATTAATTCTAGGCCTTACTTAATAAAGTCTAAAACAATGCAACCAATCTAGTTGACTCAAAAACTAAAAATGATATTCAAAATACCCTCTGTAAAAACTTTTGTATTTAGCATGTCAATAAAAGTAATACATATACAAATATAGTCTCCTCATTGTGTTTTAGCCATGTTTAAACAGAAAATGCTGCATTTCTATATAACAACAAGACATAATTATAAACTTGTAATAGGCTATATCTTTTCTTGTATTTTTTTAAGTAATTTGGAGAAGTTTTACATTGATAGCTTTAACCTTATTATAATTTTGTTTTCACCTGCCAAATCTCTCATCTGCCTTACACTAAAGAATATGAGAAGTAATGTTAGCTAGTTTACCTGTTGGAGTAAAGTGAAGTCATCCAAGGTCCCTCTGACACTGGCTCAGACTGAGACAGGTGCACTGCTTTTATCCGTGGGGCCGGTCCTCACCTGTCCCTGTCCCGTGGCTGGAGGAGGAAACTGACACGCCTCCCATTATCATCATCATCAGTAGTAGCAGCTTAGGTGACTTGTTATAACTCCAAAATATAGCTGTACATGTTCCTGAAACAACTGGGAAAATGATACGTGAAATCATAGACATTAAATTGCGTGAAATAGCACGTTTTATGAGGCTAACGCTAAAGCTAATGCTAAAGCTAACGCACACTGCCTTTGGAAATACTTATAAATCATTTGTTCATTAGCTAAAGAAGACAAGTAACACTCACACAATCAAAATATATGTCTTCAGCAAATGCACGTTGACAAAAATAAATAAATAAAAACATTAAAGATACAACTGTCTTCAGTGCGCGTTTGTAACGTTCAACGAGTGAGGCTTTTTTTATGACGTTGCAGCTTTTATTCGGTTTGAACTATGAATGCTTTTACCTTAAATCACAACAGGCTGAAAATGACTTGATAAAAATCCACATTCATGTAGAAAAAAAAAACAAAAATAGACAGACTGCCTGATTTGGTTTCTGTGGTGTTGCTACCACTGTTGCTATGCGCTTCACAAGGAGGCGCCACACTTTTATATGCAAAGTCACGATTAAAGTGCCCCTGACACGTTAAACTACTCATTTCACTAAAATAAAGTTAAGATCATTATATTTAAGATTTGACAAAACATTTCACACATTTCATCCCAGTTTGGCCATTTTTTAGGAATAAAAACTGTTTGTAAGTGATGACATCACACAAGGTAGTAGCCTAGCAACCATGTAATAAATTGGGCCAAAACTCTTCTAATGTAACATACTTTTTTGACTTGAGACATACATATACACAAGAAGATTACACTCACTTTGTTAAATTCATTTAGACTGAGTCATAAAAATGTGTTTCTGTTGAGAAAATGTAAAATGTCTTTGTCTCCCTAAAACAATGTCATCAGTTTAAAATTCAGCTTTACTTGTTATTTTCAACATATTTTCAAAACTTTTTTTCTAACTTTTCTTCACAAACGTGTTCTCGATTAAAGTAAAACAATCATTTATATTTACAACAGGTAATAAATTGCCAAATTAAGCCAAAATTAGAAAATTGTAAAAACCTGTTATATGCACTTTAAGTAATACAGACGTTACAAAATGGACACTCAGCTAGATCTTTGTTGTTTTCACGTTCTGTCAATAAAATACATTTGAATTAGCTCCCATGAATTGGTGATTTCATGACAGTTTCAGTCAATAAAATGTAGGCTACACTTTGAGGCACCGCGATGAACAAAAATTACAAAACATTCTTATTAGGAAAGTTAAAAGGCTATTTAATACACAAAAGTGTAGAACAAATTACTTGGAACTACAATGTTTTCCAAACCAAACAATCAATTATTATTTGAACAAAGATTCACAAATATTCAACAACAGGATTCTGACTGAGGTTGATTAATACAGTTTTTGTCATGGCTGAAAACCCAGAAAAAAAAAGAAAAAAAACACCGAATATTTATAGGTCACTTTTGATTATTTCTCCCAAATTAGGCAAATATAAATGAAATCAAACAAATTGCAAAAAAAAAAAAGCAAAGTAGTTACCATTGCACAATATCTTCTTCATACTCATGTGTTCAAAAAGTTTTATATATTTTAGGCAAATAATCTCAAATAAAATGTGCCCTGCTGGAGAGCTAAGGCTGTGAGCTAACGCAAAAAAACTACAAATATTTTCAATTCTGACCAGTCCTCCAACTTCACTTTTGTCTTTTGAATATGATTAAATTAACAACCAAATAATGTTCAGTCAGGTGCTGTTCACCTCTGCTTTTTTCCTGTGAGAGCAACTTTTCAAGTGTTGTTTCAAGTGTGAGGTTTGAGTAAACGTTTTCTTACAAATTAAACAGCTGAATGGTTTCTCTCCTGTGTGTGTTCTCATGTGTGCATCTACATTTCCTCTTAGACTAAATCCTTTTTTACAAACTTTGCAGCTGTAAGGTTTCTCTCCGGTGTGTGTTCTCATGTGTCTTTTTACATCTGTTTTTTGACTAAATCCTTTTTTACAAACTGGGCAGCTGTAAGGTTTCTCTCCTGTGTGTGTTCTCATATGTACATCTACATTTCCTCTTAGACTAAATCCTTTTTTACAAACTTTGCATCTGTAAGGTTTCTCTCCGGTGTGTGTTCTCATGTGTATTTTTACATCTGATTTTTTACTACATTTCTTTTTACAAACTGAGCAGCTGTGAGGTCTTTCTCCTGTGTGTGTTCTCATATGTGAATCTAGACTTCCTCTTTGACTAAATCCTTTTTTACAAACTTTGCAGCTGTAAGGTTTCTCTCCTGTGTGAACTCTCATGTGTCTTTGTAAAACTGAATTATATCTGAATCTCTTTTTACAAACAGAGCACTGATGTTTCTTCTTCTCAGCTCCTTCAGCAGTTCTTGAGTCATTGTTTACAGCAGCACTAGTCTCTGGTGCAGACGTGTCTTTGGGGAAGAAATGACCTGAGTGTGATGAGAATGTGCTTGTGTCATTGATCTGAACGTTGTTGTTTTCGTTGTTGTTGTCGCTGTGATAGTTGTCCTTGTCGTCGTCATCTTCTTCTAACTCCATCTGCACTCTGGGACAGTCTTCATCACAGTCAGAGGAGTGATCTGTGGGTGAACATGGTAGAACTCAGTTATATTTACATTATTACATTAACTTTTTAATAAATTTTACTTATCAAAGTACATTTTTAGCAGACAACAGCATAATGTCTAACTATGTCGACAAGGTTGTTTTTTTTTTTAGGTTTTTATCTCTAATCTTTAAAAAGACACTTATGTGCACAAAATAATCTAAAATGGCTTAGAAATACAAGTAGGTCCATTGCTTTCCTGGAGAAGTGATAAGCTCCACAGCTTAGTTTTTAAATTTAACTGTAACAAAGAGTTAATTTTCAATTACAAATAGTTTTTGTAGAAAAGTGGCTACTTGATCATTTTGAGACCATTTTAATAATACAGATAAATGCAGGCGTGTGGACATAGATAAGTGGTAGGTGAGAACAAGATTGTTCAAATATAAATGAATCAATTCAAATACAGCTGAGTAAACTAATGATGAGAGAACATCATAAGTTTTACCTTTAAATGTTTTGTTCTTCTATAATTTACATTTTACTGTTATAAATCAGATATTATTTTCATAAAGTTGCCATTACTGTTGTTCTCACTTGAGAACATGTTTTACTCTTGAGTAATATCATGTAATAGAACAAAATTTGCATAATACGTGAAAAAAAAAAAGATGTTACTCTTGCTTGAGTACATTTATGTCTGGTCTACCTACCTCTGTCTGTGGGTTCCTCTGTGTCTGACTTGTGTTTGGGGAAGAACAGACTTTGTGCAGCTGTGCTTGTGTCTTGGATCTGAACATTGTTGTTGTCTTCTTCTTCTGCCTCCATCTGAGCTTTTGGAAAGTCTTCATCATAGTCAGAGGAGTGGTCAGTGAGTTCTTCTGTGTCTGTGTGTAAGTGTAAGCTGATTTCCTCTGCCTGTGCTTCCTCTTTGTTCACAGTTTGACTTTGTAGAAGCAGTGAGAAGGACTCTTCTGTCTTCACACAAACATTTAACTCTGGGATGTTCTGCAGCTGCTTTAGCTCTTCTTGTCCGACGAGGTCTTTCTCTGGCTCTTCTTTTATCTGCGTGAATATCTGGTCCAAACCACTGTCCAAACCCACGTCAGGACTCAATGAAGAGGTCTGGTCCGTCTGAAGTCTGTGCAGCAGGACTCTCGGGTTCAATGCCGACGGCAAAATTTCAGGTGTCTTGTTAACTTCAGCTTTGGAGAGACGCAGTTCCTCTTCATAATCCGCAATTATTCTTTCAAACAGCGCAAATATCTCTTCAGCAGCCGCATTCAGCCGCTCATTCACCAAGGCTTTCAATATCTGGCTTTTTGACATGTTTGCACCATAGATATATTGCACTGTGTTTGTAGCTTTAGCCGTGCGTCTCACGAGCTAAACGAACATGCTAGGGTCAACTTTTCTTTTCACGTCACGTGACTAACGTAACTTCAGTTGGCTTGCGTACGTTCAAAACAGCCAACTTCTGTACACATAGACATTAAATTAGTTATTTTATTATATGTAATTATATGTCTATGTCTGTACATACGACCATTTCCTGTTAGCGTTAGCATTTAGACACAAACACGTCTCTTTTTAAACACAAAAGTGTCCTCTGATGAAATATTCCTCTAATATGTAAAGTCTTTAACATGTTTTCTGTAACATTCACCACAACTGTCTGATCTAAAAAATATTTATCTGTTTTAAACTGATTCAATGAAAATCTCATAGAAGAGAATTGAACAGGAAGTGCTTGTATGTAGAGGATGTAGTATTTTAAACGAAAACAAGTCAACGGCACAGAGCCAATTGGATTTCTTCTGAAACAAATTTGTTCTATTTTATCAGCCACAAAATTTCACTTATTACCTCACTAACAAAAAAGAAAATCCAATAATTCTTTAGCAACCAAGAAAGGCTTTAATTTCCTTTTCTCTTCATTAATTTTTTGTCAATATGATTAAAAAGAACACCAGAGTATTTAAACTTAACATACCAAAATGTGTATGGCATTGTACACAAGCCAGACTCCAACAGTTGGGTCTGATAAAAATCTCCCCGTTCAACATCTGTGAATGTACATGGTTATTTCAGTACAATGTAACAAATAAGAAAATGTGGCTCTTGCTCTCATCTGTTTGAAGACAACACATTATGTAACATATCTTTCAAGGATCTTCTTTTTCTTTGAGACTATAAAAATGTTTTGCCATAAAGCCCAGCTGAAGGACATACTTTGGTGGTCTTGTATGTCTATTTTAATGCTATCTTTACTGCCTGTTACATAGGAGCTGGGAGTGTAGTGATAAGTTTAGGTTTTGACTACTATGTCAGTGTTTGTTTTGCTTTTAGTGCCTTGGTGTGGAAACAGTTACAGAAAAGATGGTTCTTACATAAGTTGTCGATGACTGGCTTTTCACAATGTTTGCATCATAATTATGGACCTTAAAGAAGATAAATTACAGTTTTGTTTTGTTTTTTTTAGGATGCATAAGAATGTAGAGTTACAATTCAATAAGCCAAGAAAGCTCAGTGAGAATGACAAAACCGTGCAATGCAACTGCAAACATATAACATTATAGAAGGTATGTTAGTTATTAATTTGTAGTTTAATTGTAATACCACGATTCTTCCAAGAAGGCTTCAAAGGTTTGAAACGCTTGGTTTCTTGGAAATACATGAGAAAAATGTCAGTGTTGTGACATATAATTATGATTTCACAAATTTGACACTGATCTCATAAAAATAAGTGTTTAACATTGTGTTTAGCAAGTAATGCACAGTTCAAGTACTAGTCTATAATTACAACATAAAAATAGATAGTGTTGACATGTGTCTACTTCATTGTCAAAAACATTTAGTCCTAGTGTTATGTGAAGAATGCAGCTGCCATTATAAAGTTTTAACAAAAGCTGGTTCAGTTAAACAAAGACCATAATCCTCAAGAATATTTGAGTGTTGCATGAGATAACCACGAGTCAACTCAAAAATAGGCATGATTTTAATCAATACTTAAAACTGCAGCACCGCAAACTCAAGTTATTATGAAACACACAAAATTACAAAATAAAAAAATAATACTTCATTGTGGCTCACAATGTGGATCAACAATGGGGTTGTAATTGTGACTTAAAAAAAGAAAAGAAAAGAGAAAAAAAAAGTCTACACAGCAGTTGTCTTCACAATGTGGCGTGTTGAGCTAAAAACGCTCGGATTCTCTGAAGCAGTTCTTTTTTCACGCTGTCGGGAACCAGTGCTGTGGAACAGAAAGACCAGAAAATCATAACTCACAGAATAATATGAAATACCCACAGAAATCTTCAAGTAGCAGTTCACAGTGCATCTTTAAAACATGTGAAACCTCACTGAGGGACAGTGAGATTTAGTTCTAAGGAGGGGGGCTTGTGAAACCCAAATGACTGTGTCCATTCATTTTTTTTCCACATAATCCAAAGCAAATGTGATTTAAATGTTTTAAATATTGAATTGCATATAAATTGCATCTGCAGTCTTATTTTTAGGACTACTTGTACTTGGCTCCAGTGACTCTGGTATTTACATACTAGTGTTGTTGAACTAGTGCTGAGGGTTTATAGGTCTGCAATAACTTAATTCATTCATCGTTATCTGGTTCCAAAACATGCCATGAGCTGAGAAAAAGCGAAGGAATTGCACAATAATGAAGTTTTAAAATGTGTAATTTTGTCTATTTGTTCAAAATATACACCAAGAGGATTCTCAAAGATAACAACTACATAAATTATTAATCAAAAAGCATAATCGCTGGAAAAAAATCGATAGGCAAACTGATCGTTAGTTCCATATTTGCAGCTCTAATTGTGTAAAGTGGTGGCTGGAGAGTGAGGCGATGGCACAGAAAGGATATCTTGCTTCTGTTCAACCACTGCAGATAAAATAAGACCTTACCACCAAGTGTGGAGCGAATGACCATTGCACATAAACTTAGGGATGTAACGATATCCAAATCTCACAATGTGCTATGTTTTCGATTTAAAGCTCTCGATACAAAATCACAATATTACAGAAGGCCCACGATATTGAGATTATGCCAACAATAATAAACATTAAAACCATATTTCCCTTTCTTTCTTTGTTTGTATTTGTATAGCGCATTTCTTTTTTTACAGATAATTCATTGATTCCTTTTCTCGGTGCAAATTCACAGCTTCAGATTAAATTGCTCTCTCACCATAGAGTATAAGATTTTGTTTTATTGTTTGCCTATTAAAATATTGCAAATGTAATGTTTTTTTTGTGCATAAAATGTGTGTTTAATGGTCTAACCCTTACTATTTTAATACAAGTCATGCTGTTTAATATTGTCAGGTTATGGCGACAATTTATTGTGACGATATTACAATATCGCAATATTATCATTATTGTTACGTCCTTACAAACGGAATGTCCTGCATTGCTAAAGCAATAGTAGTAGTAATAGTAGTAGTAGTAGTAGTAATAGTAGTAGTAGTAATAGTAGTAGTAATAGTAATAGTAGTTGTAATAGTAGTAATAAATAATAGTAGTAGTAATAGCAGTAGTTGTAATAGTAGTAGTAGTAACAGTAATAGTAGTAATAGTAGTAGTAATAGTAATAGTAGTAATAGTAGTTGTAGTAATTGTAGTAGTAGTAATAGTAGTAGTAGTAGTAGTAGTAGTAGTAGTAGTAATAGTAATAGTAGTAGTAATAGTAGTAGTAGTAATAGTAGTAGTAGTAATAGTAGTAGTAGTAGTAATAGTAATAGTAGTAGTAGTAGTAGTAGTAGTAGTAGTAGTTTGTGTTTCTGTGTCAAGAAAAAGATTGAGTCTTTAGCCATTACTGTCTTATAATATTAAGTAATAACTATGTAAGGATCATTACCTCTGCCTTTTGGTGTGACTTCTGTTACCAAGTCTTCCACTGTGACATGCTCCAGTCCCTTTTCTCTGATAACATCTGAGCAGAACATGTCAACATAAATTAGTGTTACAATAAACAAAACAAAAGTACTTCACATTCACAACAGAGGTGGGCAACTGAAACATTATTATCATAAAAAGCCTACAGATATGCAGTTGATAAAAAAAATGGGAAAACATATTATCCAGTATTATATTTGTCAGAATTGTTTATCTCTTTATTCACAACATTTAACTGTTACACCAACCTTTACAGTGCGCTTTCAGCTGATCCTTCCACCCACACTCCACCAGCTTCGCCCTGAGCAACTCTTTCAACCTGTTACACATTTATGACGGTTTTACAGCATGTCCACGTAACATTTAGCTTATTTTCAGGTTACTGTGTGCATAAATAACAACGTGTGACTGATTTGCCGCAAACTCACCGCTCCCGCTCTCCCATTTCTATCAACTTCTGGTTAATGGCAGCCCTCATCTGGGAGTCTTTGCTCATGATCTGTCTGAAAATGGAAAAACACGTGCACAGTGGTAGAGAATAAACAGTAATCTGATGTAAATATGAAATAAAACCAACCTAACGTTACCTTTGTCGAAGCGGATCAGCTGGGGAACGCTCGGTCCCTTCAGTAAACTGTTCCGTGTTCAAAAACAAAGACGCAAAGGTTCCGCACGTGTGATCAATGTTGACAAATCTGTAATTAAAAACATTGAACAGGTTATTCGGACATAAAACCATTTCTTTGAAATAGCAAAACTTTTATCGATACGTTTAAAAGTCAAACCTTGTTTTGAAAACATATATTTTTTTCCCTCGAGCATCTGTGAGTAAAGTGAATCTGCAAACCCAGAGACTCCAGTCACACACTGCAGTTTCCCGAATTTTTCAAAACGGTGACAAAACATAACCCACCTCGGACTATATAATTTTTGGCCAACCTTTACAAATTATTTTATGTTCTTCATATTTTAAATAATCAAGTTTTAACAAAGATGCGGACTTGGAAGTCATAACTTGAGACTTAACTTTGCTTTTCAAAAAAAAAAAAAAAAAAAAAAACAGCGTTATTTTCTATTAACAAGCAATGGAATAAATAACTCATGAATAGGGTTATTTCTTAAAAAAAAACAACAATAATAATAATAATAAAATAAAATATATTAAAAAATAGAAATTAAAAAGATGAAATTGCAAAAGTCCTATATTCTATAAGGTACAGAGTTAAAAAATCTTCAAGCTAAAAGCAGGACTTGGGACTGGTCTTGGATTTGTGGTGGGCACTGATCTACAGTAGTAGGAACTTGACTGGGGCTTGAAGAAAAAAGACTTGAGACTTGCAAAACAAGTTGGTCCAACCCGCACAACAAATATTAGTTTACACTCTTAAAGATAAGATAGCCTTTTATGAACATAGACATACTTTTTTTTTTTTTTTTTTTAGCTGTAAACCAATTAAAAAGAGCCACACGGTTTATAAACAAAAATAGGCTATGATTAAAACAGTAAGTGGCGTTGTCTGGTTAGAGAGTCTGTAATGTCATGTTGCTGCGTGAAACTGCTGCCTCCAAGTCCTCCCCTTTCTCATTGGTCCGTCCTAAAATGTGTCCGTGTTGAACTCAAACAGGGAAACGTGCACCTCTCTTGGAGCATCTTCTTCGTTTTCTGACAAACTAAAGCCATGGCAGCTGCAAACTACTCTTTAAAAGTGAACAGAGAGCTTCTGGATCCGAACTTTGAAAGTTACAGACTGTCGCTGGACGCAATCCCCACGTACAACGTGGAGCTGGACGCAGGTGAGAAACTGTGCTTAGCATCTAGCTGAAGAAGTTTAGCTACATGTTGTCACAGTTAAGTGTCACAATGAATAAAAGAGTGAATGAAACTTAAGGTAAATGGCTTCCAGTCTTGTTAAAATGTAGTTATTTCTCATCACCAGTATTTTAAAATTATGTGTTTGTGTGTTATTGGTTGTTTGTCAAGTTCCTTCACTGATATTCACTAAAAATACTTCTTCTTTAGTTTTTATAATATCTATCTAGTCTATTTGTTTATTTATTCACAGTTTGCAATACTTTAAAATAGATAAACCAGTGCATCTTTATTGTGTTTGCCATGTCAGTTCAGTGTTAGATGATTATTAGAAATTATTGCCAACCCTTTGTGAGCTTATCTACTCTATTGTTGACTATTGTTTGGTTGGTTTTCTTGCACTGTTGTCACAAAATAAATTAAGTTAAAATTTGACATCCAACTCTACTTTATAATTGCCTTAGTAAACTGTATTCTTGTGCTTAGGTATGTTGTTGAAACCATATGTGACTGTTTTGTGTGTGTGCAGCCGTGGAGGAGCTGAAGCTGAAGGACTCTCAGTACACGCTGGAGCACATGCAGGCGTTTGGCATGTTCAATTATCTGCATTTAGACCCCTGGTACGAGGACAGCGTTCTGTTTGTGGACTGTAAAGGACGAGTGCTTAGTCTCACTGTCACTCTGGTAAGAAGAACTGCATAATTCAGTAATGTTTGGGTTTCAGCTTCATGTTATCAGGAACATTTTGAGCTGTTTTTGAACTGTAGTCTGCTCTGGGAAGTGTGTCGAATCATGTGGATATGACTGATGATTTCCTGTTTACTATTATTGTTCATTGCGTCATAACAACTTAGATGTAGACTTATGCAGCTGGATAACTTTGTATTGTTGCTCTTTTCATACAATATCAAATTTCATTTTTTTAAAAGATGCTTTGAACTAGTTTGGTTTATTTGAACTGTTTTTGAACTCTTTTTCTTAGAACTTGTTTAGTATTTTAGAAACTAATCCACAAAAAGCTACAAAAAGAATAGACTAAAAATAAGAACAAAAACTTGCAGTGTAGTTTGTATAAAAGAAACATTGTTTTTTTTGTTGATATTGCAGTGAATAGTTTGTCAAATCACAATTATTATTATAATGACTTTTTCCAGTGCCTAATAATAATATAATATCATTCTGGAATTATTATTGTGTTCAGTATTGTGTTCAGTACAGAACACAATACTGCATATTGTGATCAGACCAGTATTGAACACAATATGTGTGTTCATAATATTTTTCTCAGTTTACTGAGAAAAACAGCAAACTTCAATACTATATATTAGTAGTACACAGCAGTTTGATTGACAAGTTAACACTTTAAAATATTACAATATTAAATCTACAGTGGAAGCACTTCTTTATTGTTTCTGATGAGCTGCTCCAGGGCTGCTTGCTATCACTCATTCTTCATTCATTCATTCATTCATTCACAAAATACGACAAAACCTAACAAGATGCTTATACTGTAAATACTCCTACATTTTTACTAACATTTTTTACATGTTTACTTATGTTGAGTCATACACACACGTAAACATGTAAATGATAATCCATCAGCAATTGCTACTGTCTAACTGTATAAACAAATAACTTATTTACGCCTTAAAAGGGTTAACTAAAGAACTTTCATTTTATGGCGTCATCATTGTTGTTGCAGGTATTTTTTTTTTTTTTTGCAAGTCTTGGCTTTTGTATACAGTATTATGCTGTATGCTGTATGCAAACGTAGAGTACTTGTTCATTGTTCATCACTATGTTATGCCTCAAAATTATAGTGATAGTTTTAATTAATGTGAAGCTTACCCCTTAAAGTAAATTCATCCACACACACCCCCCACACACACAAACTCACACCCCATAAACTCCATCCACAAACACATTTCAAACACCGCAAACTTAGTTGAAAGACAAAATGGCAAAGGAGTTGCTCAGAGAACAGAGTCTAGAAATGACACTGGCCTTTGCAGTGAGACACAGACAGTTTGTGACTATTTTGTCTTGAAATTTGCTCAGTTTGCACTTAATCAGTAGCAATTCTATTTAAGCTCCATATACACAATTAAACAACCAAAAATAAGTTGTTTTAGCGTGTAGCTTCACTTTAATTACTTACATTTTTTTCCAAATGCTGCTTTTATCATATACTTCATAGTGGAAAACACAAAAGTTACTACTTTACAACCTTAAAACTTAGTTACTCCAACTTTAAGGGACCATGAGATTAATTATAATTCATTTTTAATTCGGTTGTTCTCTGACAAACCAGCAGGTGGTGACCAAATCCTTCACCAGCAGACAAGACTCCTCTTTCTGGAGTTTTCTTCATTAAAGCCTCCTCCTGCAGTATTTGAACTTGGGTCTTATGAAACTGTCCCTTCATGTTTTATTGCTGTTACTCAAATTCAAAGTAATTCAGTGCATTGTCTTGTGTGATAGCAGACCTTCAAAAACAAGCTTCACTTTGAGCCACAGTTGCTGTTAATTACATCTAAAACGTGCAGTGCGATGAGCTAAACGAGTGGAGAATGACCTTTTGTACATACATTCCTTTTATGTCTGTGAAGATAATCGCACATAATTACTCCTGCGGTTGTGTTTTTGCTCAGAGGGAAGATAGGCGGTGTTTTTTTCTAAAAGATGTGTCGCCATGGTCCTCTCTTTCTACTTCAGATGTGAGTGGTGTTAATTTACTCTTGTGCAGAAATGCGTCAGTTAATTACAATCATCAGGATATAATTGCAGTGCGCCGATGAAGCTTTTGTATATATTTGCAGGAAAGTGGCCGGTGTTATGCCGAAAAATGCATCTCCTCCTCACTGGAACGCATACACTCTTGAAAACTGGAATTTGCGAATATTAAACTTCACAGGACGACTTTATATATTGTGTGGTGATTAATTAGTGTCAAATTAGTGTCAATTAATCGAGTAAATTTTTTTAATCGCATTAATCTATTTTGAAATCTTTACCTGGTGATGAGAAGCAACGAGACAAAAATAAAGAAGCAGGCAAAAGTTATTGGACTGATGAACGGGAATTTTATGTTCAAAAACTTTCTAAAGTTTTCATTTTTTGCAATATATTAATATTTCCCATCTGCAACATTAAAGTGCGCATGACAGTTTTTTACGTTTTTCTAATTAGGCCCGAGCGCCAAGCAGTGGCGTAGGGCCTCTTGTGTTTGGTCAGCAGTGCGAAGCACTGCGGCGAAGTGCCCGAAGGGCACTCAAGAGAGGCGTGCGCACAGCGCACGCAATAACAGCGCGAAGCGCTGTCCCCTTACCAAGCACAGTCACGTGAACCAGTAATGCCGCGACAGCGGCACACGCAAGTGCCGCGAAGCGGCATAATTGTATTTGTTAAAGGCTAAACCAAGGTGCACACTTCACATCGTGCACGAAGTGCACGATGTGAAGTGTGCACACTAAATAAGAGCGCGAAGCGCTCCTCCCCTTACCAAACAGTAACAATAACACTCGTAGTCCCCAGTAGTTACCGGAGACATGTCCTGGTGTGACACAGTGCCGCGCAAGCGGCAAAATTGTAGTTGTTCACCCCAAATTTACACCCAAAAGTCCAGGTGCACACTTCACATCGTGCACGAAGTGCACGATGTGAAGTGTGCACACTAAATAAGAGCGCGAAGCGCTCCTCCCCTTACCAAACAGTAACAGTCACACTCATAGTCCCCAGTAGTCACCGGTGACATGTCCTGGTATGACACAGTGCCGCGAAAGCGGCATAATTGTAGTTGTTTACTCACATTTTTCACCATAGACCCTAGGTGCGCACTTCACATCGTGCACGAAGTGCACGATGTGAAGTGCGCACACTAGAGCGCGAAGCGCTCCTTCCTTTTACCAACCCCTAAAGTGAGTTTACGACCATTCAGTAGAGCTCAATGACATAGCCCAGTGCTGCGGTCTATATTGTTATTGGTATTCCAAAAAGTAAAGAAAGAGCTCAATGTCGAGCACAACGTGCTCGACATTGACAATTGACACATCGTTACGTTACGTGACGTGAGTTCTTTCTAATGATATATATATGCGCCACGAAAAGTGGCGCTATATTGAAAATATTTGCGTTTTAAATATTCTTATTATTAGGCCCGAGCGCCAAGCAGTGGCGTAGGGCCTCTTGTGTTTGGTCAGCAGTGCGAAGCACTGCGGCGAAGTGCCCGAAGGGCACTCAAGAGAGGCGTGCGTAAAGCGCACGCAATAACAGCGCGAAGCGCTGTCCCCTTACCAAGCACAGTCACGTGAACCAGTAATGCCGCGACAGCGGCACACGCAAGTGCCACGAAGCGGCATAATTGTATTTGTTAAAGGCTAAACCAAGGTGCACACTTCACATCGTGCACGAAGTGCACGATGTGAAGTGTGCACACTAAATAAGAGCGCGAAGCGCTCTTCCCCTTACCAAACAGTAACAATAACACTCGTAGTCCCCAGTAGTTACCGGTAACATGTCCTGGTGTGACACAGTGCCGCGCAAGCGGCAAAATTGTAGTTGTTCACCCCAAATTTACACCCAAAAGTTCAGGTGCACACTTCACATCGTGCACGAAGTGCACGATGTGAAGTGTGCACACTAAATAAGAGCGCGAAGCGCTCCTCCACTTACCAAACAGTAACAATCACACTCAGAGTCCCCAGTAGTCACCGGTGACATGTCCTGGTGTGACACAGTGCCGCGCAAGCGGCAAAATTGTAGTTGTTTACCCCAAATTTACATTCAAGAGTCTAGGTGCGCACTTCACATCGTGCACGTAGTGCACGATGTGAAGTGCGCACACTAAATAAGAGCGCAAAGCGCTCCTCCCTTCATCGAACACTTATATTGACCCCCGTGACGTTCAGTAATGGACAGTGAAAGAGTCCAGTGCCGCGAAGCGGCATATTTGTTATTGGTTACCCCTGTGAACCCCCCAAAATACCCCAGGGGGCATGGGGTAAGCGAACAAGTCAATGACGAGCACAACGTGCTCGTCATTGACAATGGACCTCACGGTTGCGTTACTGGACGTGAGTACTTTCTAATGATATATATATGCATTGCCAAAAGTGGCGGTAAATTGAAATTGGTAGGGTTTTTCTTATTATTATTATTTTTCTCCTATCCGACGTTTTCGCCAATGACACAAAAAGTACTCCATGAAAACTCACCATATTTTGCACAGAATTAAAGATCACTGCACCATACGTGCAAAAGGTGACCTTTTCAAAAAATCATTAAATCGGGCGCGACAGCGCCCCCTGGAAGTTCAAAATACATTGCGCCAATGACCATACCCGAAAAAAAAAGTTTTTAGTAGCCGAATGAAATTCGAGTGGTTGATTGCTCAATTCGTTCTGAGCAAAAAAATATATTACGCGGTTGCTAGGCAACCAACAGGAAGACGGCCATATTGGGTCAAACACGCGAAGCGGCGCCGAAGGCGCAATTTCCTGTCCTCATACTTTAATCATCTCCTCTTAGGGCGTGTGACCCAGCGTCAGCAGAATCACTCTACATCATTTAGACAAGTAGGACATTAAAAGTTATCCAAATAATTTCTTAATATTAAACGGTGTTGCCGTGGCAACGCCACAAATTTCGTGTTCGTTTTTGTCGCTCGCCATGCACTTTCGATAAGCCATAAAATGTACATAATTAGGCCGATCTCACTCAAACATCAATCGTTACTTGACACCCCGGCCCTAAGTAGAATTAAAAAGGAAAAATTTCATTGGGCGCGATAGCGCCCCCTACATAGGTTGTATGGGAGAGTAAAATATTAGTTTGTTGTAGACCAGTGAAAATTGGCATACATATTAATGCCATGACACTGATCAAAAAAGTCAATCAGACCTATGTCGTAAATATTACGGCGTAGCCGTAACAAAAGCGGTAATTCCCAATGTTATCCTAATGGGAAAATTGCCTCTGAAAATAGCAGGTTTTTAATAAGTTATACTTTTACTATGTCCTCCTCGGGCGTAAGCCCGAGCTACATCAAAATTGGTGAGAATCATCTTGAGGAGTGGGGCATGAAAAGTTATCCAAATATTTTGCATAAATTGCAAGGACTCTGTGCGGCGAAGCCGCAAATATTGTTAAAGATTTGTGAAATTTTCAAAGTTTAAATGGAAATTTGAAATTTAGTTTTTCAAAAACATTTGAAATTTTGCACAAAATTCATTTTTGGTATTCTGATCAAAAAAGTCAATGGAACCCTATATCTATCTCTTATGGTGTTGCGACAGCGACACTATAAATCCTCCATTTATTTAAATGGGAGTAAAAATCTATACAGCCGGAGGCTGCAGTGTCAGGCTTGCAGTTACACTCTTCTTTGGCTTATGTACTCACATTTTCACTCATTTCTCTTTGGGCGTAAGCCCGAACACGCTGAAATTTGGTGAAGTTCATCATGAGGAGTGGGGCAACAATATTCTATGGTCTCTGTGCGGTGAAGACGCACATTTTGTTAAAAAGTATGAAATTTACAGCAAACAATATTGTCAAGAGAGAAAAGGAAAAGGCGCGAAGCGCCATATATTTGGCAGTAGATGTAATATAAAGAGGGAAATTGGAGCGCGAAGCGCCCCCTGTTGCGATGCGGGGCGGGCCACGGCGTGAGCGGCTGCGGCCGCGGAGGGCCGTTGGAATGCCGCTTGCGGCTTTAATTATTAGGCCTCCGAGCGCCCCAAGCAGGCGATGGGCCTATTGCTTTCGTAAGTGCCGTGCGAAGCACGGCAGCGAAAGTGCACACGAAGTGCGCACGAAATCAGTTGGCGCGAAGCCGCACGACCCCCCTCAAACACTCACCCAGGCCTTCCCCAACTCATGCACGTCCCGTGCATGTAAATTAGTAGTTGCTAGGCTGAACATTATTACCGTAAACGGGCGAAGCCCGTGCGAAATGCACACGAAGTTGCACGAAACGAGTGCTTTACGTGGGAATGACGACCGCGAAGCGGTCGTCATTCCCACGTAAAGCACTCGTTTGCGCTGAGTCGCCACCTACGCGTTCCCCTACTCATGCACGTTCCGTGCATATAAGTAAGTAGTGGAAAAATGGAACATTATTATTGTATATGGCGCTAGTAAAAAATGGGCGAAGCCCACTTGAAGTCACTGAACGGGCACGAAGTGCCCGTCTAGTGACCCAGGACCCTCACCATGACGTTACACGACGCGTGCGCTTTCCGAAAATAATAGTTTTATGAAATAAAAAAATTGGGAAATCATTGGTTCTCGTAAGAGAATATTATTAGGCCCGAGCGCCAAGCAGTGGCGTAGGGCCTTTGTGTTTTGGTCAGCAGTGCGAAGCACTGCGGCGAAGTGCCGAAGGGCACTCAAGAGAGGCGTGCGCGCAGCGCCGCAATAACAGCGCGAAGCGCTGTCCCCTTACCAAGCACAGTCACGTGAACCAGTAATGCCGCCGACAGCGGCACACGCAAGTGCCGCGAAGCGGCATAATTGTATTTGTTACAAGACTAAAACCAAGGTGCACACTTCACATCGTGCACGAAGTGCACGATGTGAAGTGTGCACACTAAATAAGAGCGCGAAGCGCTCCTCCCCTTACCAAACAGTAACAATAAACACTCGTAGTCCCCAGTAGTTTACCGTGACATTCCTGGTGGGACACAGTGCCGCGCAAGTCGGCAAAATTGTAGTTGTCACCCCAAATTTACACCCAAAAGTCCAGGTGCACACTTCACATCGTGCACGAAGTGCACGATTGTGAAGTGTGCACACAAATAAAGAGCGCGAAGCGCTCCCCTCCTTACCAAATAGTAACAGTCACACTCATAACCCCAGTAGTACCGGTGACATGTCCTGGTATTTGTCACAGGTGCCGCGAAAGCGGGCATAATTGTATTTTTACTCACATTTTTTCACCATAGACCCTAGGTGCGCACTTCACATCGTGCACGAAGTGCACGATGTGAAGTGCGCACACTAACAAGAGCGCGAAGCGCTCCTTCCTTTACCAACCCCTATAGTGACCTTACAACCAGTCAGTAGAGCTCAATGACATAGCCCAAGTGCTGCAGGGCTATATTGTTATTGTTTATTCCAGAAAGTGAAGAAAGAGCTCAATGTCGAGCACAACGTGCTTGACATTGACAATCAATGCACATCGTACTTAGACGTGAGTACTTTCAATATATATATTGCGCCACAAAAGTGGCGCTATAATTGGAATTATTCGCGTTTTCAATATTCTTATTATTATTATTATTTTTTCCTATACCATGTTTTTGGCAAATAAAACAAAAGTTCGCCATTGAAAACTCACCAATTTTGCACAAAATTAAAGATCCCTGCGATACACATGCAAATTGTGAACTTTCAAAAAAGTCATCTAAAAATGGCGCGGACAGCGCCCTCTGGTAGTTCATAAATATCATTGCGCCTATGTGGGATACATTTGACGCAACTTGTTCGTCAGTCACGAATTTTGCTGTACATGGCATTCTTCTTCATAAAGGCAATCAAAAAAACCAATTCATGGCACGCCACTTTCGTGTCGTTTGGCCGCATCTTGGATTTCGCATTCTAGTCAGGAATGGCAAACATCATCTTTCCTCACATTCATTCACTTTCCTCAACTCCTTAGGGCGTTTTGCCACTGGGCTCAAACATCGGTTGGAACTTATCTATCTACACAAGGGCGGGCATAAAATGTATCCAATTTATTTTGATCAATTTTTACGGTTTATCGTGCGGCGTAAGCCGCTATTTCACTTGCCGTCATTGCACAATTTGGAATGTTTAATTTTGCTTCCGTTTCACATAGATTTGGTCAGATTTGGATCGACCACTATTGCGTTTTGTTGCATTTTCTGTCTCCTGAACCCCATCATGTGAAAAAAATTTATCGGCGCTGATTAGCGTCCCCCTATCAGATATCGAATAGTGTTTACATGCGTAGGGTCAAAAATTTTACTTTTTCCGAATATGAATGAAATCTTTACAAAATTCCTTTTGGGTCTCCGATCAAAAAGACCAATGAACCATGTACCATTTGATTCGTGTCGTCGTGGAAGGCGCTGCAAGCTGCCCATGTTATCCAATGACATATATATACAAAATTTGTCGGTCTCTCACATCATTACTTAATCAACTTCCTCCTTAGGGGTGTTTCCCTCCACAGGGCTCCAATTCGCGTGCACTATGGAACTACACAGGGTGAGCATATCAAAGTTATCTCAATTATGGATATAGAGTTATACGTTTTATCGTTGCGGCGAACGCTGCCAGATTCTGGCCCAAATATCAAATGCGAACAGCTTTAAAATCTCCCATTTTATCCCAATTGGCTTTTTAACTATTTTGTTTTCTCATTAAAATTGATTCCGGTTTTACATAAGTGTGTGAAGTTTGGTTCACAGTGACTCCTTCTGTCACCCCCGACACAAAAGTCCAGGTTTCCGTCGCTTGTTATCTTGCATGCTGATGGCCGTGACGACTTGCAGCGCCGTAAGCGCGCCCTATGAACTACTCTTGTACTGTGATGGATGGCTCTTTTATGAAGCACCGTTATAACTAAAAACCAACACACTGACCTTAAGTGCGCATGTTCAGCGCCATCTTTAGGTTGTTAGTAGAGTAATGAGGCGAGAGTTTCAAAGTAAGTCTGCCTGTTGCCGTGAACTCACGCAGCGCGTAAGCGCTGCCCTTTTATCTGCTCGGTATAGTATATGAGGCTATTCAATACAAATCATCCTCTTATGTGACTATGGCGGCCAAGCTACTGCAACGCTTGTGTCGAGGCACCTGTTGCGTATGCGGGACCGGCCAAGCTGGCCTGGCGGCGTTGTGGAGGCGGCCGCGGCGAGGGGCGTCAATGCCGCTTCGGCTTACATTAGGCTCCTGGCGCCAACAGTGCGAAGGGCCTTTGCTTCGTAGTGCCTGTGCGAGCACGTGGCTGCGAAAGTGCGCACGAAGTGCGCACGAAATCGTGCGCTAAGCGCACGCCCCTCAAAACACTCACCCAGGCCTTCCCAACTCATGCACGTCCGTGCATGTAAATTGTAGTTGCTAGTAAACGGGCGGAAGCCCGTGCGAAATGCACACGAAGTGTGCACGAAACGAGTGCTTACGTGGAATGACGACCGCGAAGCGGTCGTCATTCCCACGTAAAGCACTCGTTGCGCTGAGTCGCCCACCTACGCGTTCCCCTACTCATGCACGTTCCGTGCATATAAGTAATTAGTGCAAAAATGGAACATTATTTTGTATATGGGGCTAATAAAAAATAGTGGCGGAGCCCACCTCGAAAGTCAGACGGGCACGAAGTGCCGTCAGTGACCCAGGACCCTCACCATGGACGTTACACGACGCGCGCGCTTTCCGAAAATATTATAGTTTTGAAATAAAAAAAAAGGGAAACATTGTCTCGTATCGAATATTATTCTTATTATATTTATTATTCTTTGTCGTCGGACCAACCCCCCATTTATCACCCCTTTACAGTGACGAAAAGTCACGAAATTGTGCATACTCCCTAAATCGTGCCTCTCTAAATTATTGGCAATTTCCGTTTTTTCAAAACTCAAAAAAAGTGGCGCCGTCAGCGCCACCTAGAGTGCGCAAAATGAATTAGGGAATAGGAATGGCCCAAAAAAAAATTTGACGTAGATCTTGAAATTTCGGCACAGAAGTAGATAGTAACGAGACAAGAAAAAAATATATTACTCAACGCCGTCCCCCCCACCAGATGTCGGCTATTATGCGTTCAATTTTGCTAAGCATGACTCAGCAGTTTTTTAACGTCACACTTTTATCTTTCTTGCTCCGGGCGTAAGCCCCGACGCTAACCTTCATTTGGTGAATATCATCTGAGAAGCTTGCATCAAAGTTATCAAGTTATCTTTCCGTTTACTTTGCTGGAGCTCGCAAATTACATTTCACTCAAAATCTTAAAAATTCGGAAAATTGAATTTACTCCCATTTCCACAAAAGTTCGAATTTTGTATCGAACATTGTTTAATCCCTTGCCCTTAACTATCTTGATGAGACATAAATCAAATTTGTGGCGTCCGTCTAATTCGCCCTACAGACTTAATATATCATTTAACATGGGACGCCCAAATTNACAACACGATCACAACTGACAAGGGCGCGTGCAGGCCATCTTTATGTTGTTGTAGAGTAATAGGGGAGAGTTAAACAGCATGCGTTGAGGACAACGCAGCGCGTAAGCGCTGCCCTTCTTATCTGCTCTGTATAGTAATGAGGCTATTTCAAACCAAGACATCCTTATGTAGATCTATGGGGCCAAGCTCTGAACGCTTGGGTCAGGCACCCTTGTTGCGATGCGGGGCGGCGGCGGCGTGGAGCGGCCCGCGAGGGCCGATCAATGCCGCTTGCGGCTTTAATTAGGCCCGAGCGCCAAGCAGGCGAAGGGCCTATTGCTTTCGTAAGTGCCGTGCGAAGCACGGCTGCGAAAGTGCGCACGAAGTGCGCACTAAATCGTGCGCGAAGCGCACGCCCGCTTCCAAACACTCACCCAGGCCTTCCCCCACTCATGCACGTCCCGTGCATGTAAATTTGTAGTGCTAGGCTGAACATTATTACCGTAAACGGGCGAAGCCCGTGCGAAATGCACACGAAGTGTGCACAAAACGAGTGCTTTACGTGGGAATGACGACCGCGAAGCGGTCGTCATTCCCACGTAAAGCACTCGTTCGCGCTGAGTCGCCCACCTACGCGTTCCCCTACTCATGCACGTTCCGTGCATATAAGTAATTAGTGCAAAAATGGAACATTATTCTTGTATATGGGGCTAATAAAAAATAGTGGGCGGAGCCCACCTCGAAAGTCACTGACGGGCACGAAGTGCCCGTCAGTGACCCAGGACCCTCACCATGACGTTACACGACGCGCGCGCTTTCCGAAAATATATAGTTTATGAAATAAAAAAAAGGGAAACATTGTTCTCGTATCGGAATATTATTCTTTATTATTATTATTATTCTTTGTCGTCGGGACCAACCCCCCTATTTATCACCCCTTTACCAGTGACGAAAAGTCACGAAATTGTGCATACTCCTAAAATCGTGCCTCTCTAAATTATGGCAATTTCCGTTTTTTAAAACTCGAAAAAGTGGCGCGTCAGCGCCACCTAGAGTGCGCAAAATGAATTAGGGAATAGGAAATGGCCAAAAAAAATTTGATCGTAGAATCTTGAAATTCGGCACAGAAGTACATAGTAATGAGACAAGAAAAAAATATATTACGGCAACGCCGCCCCCCCACCAGATGCCGGCTATATGCGTTCATATTTTGCTAAGCATGACTCAGCAGTTTTTTTTAACGTCACACTTTTATCTTCTGCTCCTCGGGCGTAAGCCCGAGCAACCTCAAATTTGGTGAATATCATCTTGAGAAGTGTGCCATCAAAAGTTATCCAAGTTACTGGTGTAAGTATTACCGTTTCTTTGCGGCGAAGCCGCAAAAATCACCAAAAATTTAAAAATTCGGAAAAATTGAATTTACTCCCATTTCCACAAATAAAGTCCGAATTTTGTAAAATTCGCATCAGTTGTTAAACTCCTTGCCCTTAACCTACTTGATGAGACAAAATCAAATTTGGCGCGTCAGCGCCCCCTACAGACTTAAATACATTTTAACATGGGACGCCCAAAATTTAGTTTGTCGAAATTTTTTGAAATTTTGCTCAAAATTCTATTTTGGCATTCCGATCAAAAAAGTCAATCAGACCTATGCCAATAATTACGGCGTAGCCGTACTGATGACAGAAACACTAATGTTATCCTAATGGAAAAATTGCGAAATCTCTGAAAATAGCAGATTTTGAACAAGTTATACTTTTACTAACTCCTCCTCGGGCGTAAGCCCGAGCAACCTCAAATTGGTGACAATATCTTGAGGAGTGTGGGATCAAAAGTTATCCATATTTTTTTCACCAGTTGTATGATCTCTGTGCGGCGAAGCCGCAAATATGTCCAAGATTGTGAAATTTGTCAAAATTTGAATGGAAATTTAAAATTTAGTTTTTCCAAAACATTTGAAATTTTGCACAAAAATCCTTTTGCTATTCCAATCAAAAAAGTCAATGGAACCCTATGTCTATCTCTTATGGTGTCGCGACAGCGACTCTGTAAATCCTCCATTTATTTAAATGGCAGTATAAATCTATACAGCCGGAGGCTGCAGTCTCAGGCCTGCATCACACGCTTTTATGGTTTTTTACTCATATTTTCACTCATTTCTCTTCGGGCGTTAGCCCGAACAAGCTGAAATTTGGTGAAGATCATCATGAGGAGTAGGTCAACAAATCCTTTCAACTCTGTGCGGCGAAGCCGCACATTTTGTAAAAAAGTGAGAAATTTCCAGAAAGCAGTATTGCTTAAAGAGAAGAAAGAAGGCGCGAAGCGCCATTCATTTGCCTATAGGTTTAATATAAAGAAGGTAATTGGGGCGCGAAGCGCCCCCCTCTTGCGTTGCGGGGCGGCGGCGGCGTAGCGCGGCCCGCGAGGGCCGTTCAATGCCGCTTGCGGCTTTAATTCTTATTATTATTATTCTTTTCTTAGACCAACTCACCTATTTTTCACCCACTAACCACTGACGAAAAGTCAAGAAATTTGCACACTCCTAAAACTCGCGCTTCTCTAATTTTGGCAATTTCCGTTTTTCAAAACTCAAAAAAGTGGCGCGTCAGCGCCACCTACAGTGCGCAAAATGAATTAGGGAATAGGAAATGGCCCAAAAAAATTTGAACGTAGAATCTTGAAATTCGGCACAGAAGTAGATAGTAACGATACAAGAAAAAAATATATATTACGGCAACGCCGTCCCCCCCACCAGATGTCGGCTATATGCGTTCAAATTTTGCTAAGCATGACTCAGCAGTTTTTTTTCACGTCACACTTTTATCTTCTCCTCCTCGGGCGTAAGCCCGAGCAACCTCAAAATTGGTGAGTATCGTCTTGAGAAGTGTGCCATCAAAAGTTATCCATTTACTGGTGTAAGTATTACCGTTTGTTTGCGGCGAAGCCGCAAAAAAACATAAAAAATTTAGAAAATTCTGAAAATTGAATTTGCTCCCATTTCCACAAATAAAGTCCGAATTTTATAAAATTCGCATCAGTTGTTAAACTCCTGGCCCTTAACCTACTTGATGAGAAAAAAATAAATTTGGCGCGTCAGCGCCCCCTACAGACTTAAATACATTTTAACATGGGGCGCACAAAATTTAGTTTGTCGAAATTTTTTGAAATTTTGCACAAAATTCTATTTTGGCATTCCGATCAAAAAAGTCAATCAGACCTATGCCCTAATAATTACGGCGAAGCCGTAGTGATGAGAGAAACACTCAATGTTATCCTAATGGAAAAATTGCCAAATCTCTGAAAATAGCAATTTTTAAAAAGTTATACTTTCACTAACTCCTCCTCGGGCGTAAGCCCGAGCAACCTCAAAATTGGTGACAATCATCTTGAGGAGTGTGGGATCAAAAGTTATCCATATTTTTTTCACAAGTCGTATGGTCTCTGTGCGGCGAAGCCGCAAATATTGTCCAAGATTTGTGAAATTTGTCATAAAATTTAAATGGAAATTTAAATTTTAGTTTTTCCAAAACATTTGAAATTTTGCACAAAAATCCTTTGTGGTATTCTGAACAAAAAAGTCAATGGAACCATATGTCTATCTCTTATGGTGTCGCGACAGCGACACTGTAAATCCTCCATTTTATTTCAATGCAGTATAAATCTATACAGCCGGAGGCTGCATCTCAGGCCTGCAGTCACACGCATCTTGGGTTTTTTACTCATATTTTCACCTTTCTCTTCGGGCGTTAGCCCGAAAAGCTGAAATTTGGTGAAGATCATCATGAGGAGTAGGTCAACGAAATCCAGACCTGGGCGGCGAAGCCGCACATTTTGTGAAAAAGTAAGAAATTTACAGCAAACAGTATTGCTAAAGAGAAGAGAAGAAGGCGCAAAGCGCCATTCATTGTGGTAGGTGTAATATAAAGAGGGAAATGGGGCGCGAAGCGCCCCCTCTTGCGTTGCGGGGGGCGGCGTCGTAGCGCGGCCCGCGAGGGCCGTTCAATGCCGCTTGCGGCTTTAATTATTATTATTTTTCTTCTATACCATGTTTTTGGCAAATAAAAACAAAAGTCGCCCATGAAAACTCACCAAATTTTGCACAAAATTAAAGATCACTGCGATACACGTGCAAATTATGATCTTTAAAAAAAGTCACTAAAAATTGCGCGACAGCGCCCCCTCAAAGTTCAAAATACATTGGGCCTATGGGAGACAATTTGTTGCAAACTTTGACGTACAGCCACAAAATTTGGTACATGCATTCTTCTTGAAAAGGCTTTCAAAAAACCTAATCATGGCCACGCCCACTTACGTACCGTTTGGCCGCCATCTTGGATTTTGGCTCGAAAATGCAAACTCAGCATTTTTGCTCACTTCATACTTTTATCATCTCCTCCTAGGGTGCTTTGCCCACTGAGCTCAAAATCGTTGTACATCATCTACACAAGTGGGACATCAAAAGTTATCCAATTTATTTTGATACAATTTACGGTTTACGTGCGGCGAAGCCGCATATTTCAGTGCGCATTTTTTCACATTTGGAATTTTTAATTTTGCTCCCGTTTACACATAGTTAGTCCGATTTGAATCGGACCAATTATGCGTTTGTGACATTTTCCGTCCTGGACCCACTTATGGTCAAAAAATTTTAATCGGCGCGATAGCGCCCCCTACAGATTGAAATAACTGTTTATATGGAGGGTCAAAATTTTACTTTTTACAAAATGCTTGAAATTTTACCCAAAATTCCTTTGGGTCCTCCCGATCAAAAAACCCAATGGTAACCATGTTCTATTTTGATCCGCGTCGCCACGCGAAGGCGCGCAAGCGCCCATGTTATTCCAATGGCGTTTTTACCCTTTCTTCACGTCGTACTTTCATCAACTCCTCCCAGGGCGTTTTGCCCACGGGGCTTCAATTTGGTGGATATGAACTACACAAGTGGCGCATCAAAAGTTATCCAAATTATTTTGATATGTCTTACGGTTTCCGTGCGGCGAAGCCGCAAATTCTTCCAAAAATCATGAAAAAGGAGCTCAAATTCCCATGTTATTCTAATGAGGTTTTTTCAAAATTTCTTTTGTTCATAAAATGTTGATACTTTCACCAATCTGTTTGAAATTTGGCACAGTGACTCCTTATGTCGTCCCGAACAAAAAAGATCCAGGGGTCCGAAAGCGTATCTCGCACGCTGTTGCCGTGACGACGCAGCGAGTAAGCGCAGCCCTCTGATCTACTCTGTACTGTGATGAGGCTCTTTTGAAGCACTTATACAACAACATACACTGACCAGGAGCGCGTCAGCGCCATCTTTAGGTTGTTGTAAGGTAATAGGGCAAAGTTAAAAGCTAGCATGCTGTTGCCGTGACAACGTAGCGCGTAAGCGCTGCTCCATTGACAAAGGCAAAACCTCTGAAAATGTCAACTTGCACTTTTACCTCCGCCTCCTCGGGCGTAAACTCGAGCTACCTCAAAATTGGTGACATTCATCTTGAGGAGTGTGGGATCAAAAGTTATTCACATTTTTTTTACAGGTCATAAGGCCTCTGTGCGGCGAAGCCACAAAAATTGTCAAAGATTTGCGAAATTTTTAAAATTAAAATGGAAATTTAAAATTTTGTTTTTCCAAAACATTTGAAATTTTGCACAAAATTTCTTTTTAGTATTCCGAACAAAAAAGTCAATGGAACCCTATGTCTATCTCTTACGTTGTCGCGACAGCGAGTCTGTAAATTCTCCATTGTATTTAAATGGCAGTATAAATCTATACAGCCGGAGGCTGCAGTCTCAGGCCTGCACTCACACGCTTCTTTAGCTTATCTACTTACATTTTCACCCATTTCTCTTCGGGCGCAGCCCGAACAAGCTGAAATTTGGTGTCGATCATCATGAGGAGTGGGGCAACAATATTCTATGGTCTCTGTGAGGTGAAGCCGCACATTTTGTTAAAAAGTAAGAAATTTACAGCAAACAATATTGTCTAGAGAGAAAAGGAAAAGGCGCGAAGCGCCAGACATTTGGCAGTAGGTGTAATATAAAGAGGGAAATTGGAGCGCGAAGCGCCCCCTTGTTGCGATGCGGGGCGGCAGCGGCGTGGAGCGGCCCGCGAGGGCCGTTCAATGCCGCTTGCGGCTTTAATTTTTATTTAATTTGATAGATTATTACCTGTTGTAATAATAAATGATGATAATAATAATAATAATAATAATAATAATAATAATAATAATAATAATAATAATAATAATAATGATGCTAATAATGAACATGTTTGTGAAGAAAAATGTGGAAAATATGTTGAAAATACCAGGAAGTAGAGCAGAGTTCTTAAGTGATGACATCACACTGGGGAGTCAAAAACATTTTCAATATTCTCATAAGAAACAGATTTTTATGGCTTTGTAAACACACATGTAACAAAAAAAGTGAGTTCTAGCGAACTTTAATGGATCAAGATAAAAAAGCCTGTTACATTAGAAGAGTTTTAGCCTAATTTATTACACGGTTGCCAGGCAACTACCTAGCGTGATGTCATCATTTGTAAACAGGAAGTAAACTTTTAATGCTAAATAAATGGCCAAACTGGAATGAAATTTAAAAAAAATGTTTAGTAAAACCTTAAATATAATGATCTTAACTACGTCTTTGTGAAATGAGTAGTTCAACCTGTCATGGACACTTTAATGTAATTAATTAAATTGGATAACAACAAAACAGAAACACTTAAGTTGAGTGTTTTTCTCAATATTTTTTAGATGAGATTAAAAATAGATTAATTAGATTAATTAATTACAGATCATAATTAATTAATCTCTCTATTTTTTAATCGCTTGACAGCACTAATATTTACCTTAATTATTGAGACGGGTTTAATAATCTTAGTTTGGGGGTTAGCTTGTAGTGTGCAGTAAGCTGTAATTACTTACATTTGTGGAAGATATTGACAAGCAAAGCCATAGAGACGGCTAAATACAATACAATCATTTTCTATTTCATAGCGTAAATCACTAGTTAATGTTATTGTCTTTCTAAAATAGTCCACTATAGACATTTTGGAAACAGGATTTTCTGCAAGTGTCAGGGTCACCTCGTAAAACAAACATTAATAGTGATTTAAACTATGAAATAGAAAATAATTGCAATATTTCGCTGTCTCTGTGGCTTTGCTTGTCATAATTCTTCCACAAATGTAATTACAGCTTACTGCACACTACAAGCTAACCTCCAAACTAAGACTATAAAACACATCTCAATAATTATGTTAAATATATTAAAGGGAACCTGGATATGAAGACAAATATGGCTAAAACACTAGTACTGGTCATGCTTCTTAAAATAAATTGCAAACAAATGTATAACTGCTTACTATTTTTTATAAAATTGTCTTTGTTTATGTTGTTTTCAAACCACTGGGAGCCGCCATTTTGGTTGATTACTTAAAATAGTGTTTCCATGGTTACTCCCACAATTTCATCTGTGAACAGTTGCCACAAAAACACCACTGACAGTGTCCAGTTCTTGCCTCTTCCTCTTGATTATCTTCAGTTTCACTAGATTCCACATTCTTCTTCTATTTGGCCAAACTCCGGCTCAAACTGAAAAGGTTCAACTGAGAAATTCATGTTGCTTTGTTACCTGTTACCTTGACAACAATATTTCATGTCATAACCGCAGCAAAATGGCACCCTCCATGTCATTTTTTCATAACACTATTTTAATAAAACTACAAATACTTCCAAGGTATTTGTCCTGTATTTATATAAGTGATGATATTATAAGTGTTTTAGGATAAACATGTGATTATATCCAGGGTTTGCTTTAACACAAAATGTTGTACCTCATCAGATATAAAGTCGTCCTGTGAAGTTTAATATTCGCAAATTCCAGTTTTCAAGAGTGTATGCGTTCCTGTGAGGAGGGGATTCATTTTTCGGCATAACACCGGACGTTCGCTCTGTTCTGCGTTTGGGGCTTTAACTATGTGAAAGCAGGACCTCTGAAGGTGTTTCTGTTGCGGTTACATAGACATATGCAGTGTCACGTGCCATGGCAACCGCAGCATAGGTTTCTTTTTTTTTCTGTGGCCATTAGCTCTCACCGGCGGTAATAGATGCTCATGTTGTTGTGATATATCTGTCTATTAGTAATGGATCCATGAGGTTTCTGAAAGTGAAAGTTTGTCACGTGTATGAGCAGCTCCGAGAATATGTACTTAAAAAAAGTCATACAGCAAGAATATACAGATTCAAGTCATTTACAAATGTTTGCAAATTAGTAATATAACCTTACCTTATCCTTACTAAATGAGTAGATAGTATTTACTAATAATGAACAAACATTAACGAATCATTTTCTTCTGGGACTTGACTTGGACTTGTGGGGCACAGACTTGTGATTTGACTTGGACTTTTGAGGCACTGAGCTGGGACTTGACTTGGATGTGGGCGACTCTGACTTGGGACTCGACTTACTTTTGGGGCACTGACTTGGGGCTTGACTGAGACTTTTAGGACTTGACTTGGACTTTTAGGGAACTGACTTGGGACTTGACTTGGATTTGTGGGGGACTGACTTGGGACTTGACTTGGTCTTGTGCAGCACTGACCTGAGACTTGACTTGGATTTGTGGGGACTTGACTTGGACTTGTGGGGCACTGACCTGGGACTTGATTTGGACTTGTGGGACACTGACTTGTGATTTGACTTAGACTTTTGCAGCACTGACTTGTGACGTGACTTGGACTTTTGCAGCACTGACCTGAGACTTGACTTGGATTTGTGGAGCACTGACTTGGGACTTGACTTGGACTTGTGGTGCACTGACTTGGTACTTGACTTGGACTTGTGGGGCACTGACCTGGGACTTGATTTGGACTTTTAGGGCAATGAGCTTTGACTTGACTTGAACTTGTGGAGCACTGACCTGGGACTTGATTTGGACTTGTGGGGCACTGACTTGAGACTTGACTTGGACTTGTGGGGCACTGACTTGGGACTTGACTTAGACTTGTGGGGCACTGACTTGGGACTTGACTTGGTCTTGTGAGACACTGACTTGGGACTTGACTTGGACTTGTGGTGCACTGACTTGGTACTTGACTTGGACTTGTGGGGCACTGACCTGGGACTTGATTTGGACTTGTGGGGCACTGACTTGTGATTTGACTTGGTCTTTTGAGGCAATGAGCTGGGACTTGACTTGAACTTGTGGAGCACTGACTTGGCACTTGACTTAGACTTGTGGGGGACTGACTTGGGACTTGACTTTGACTTGTGAGGCACTGACTTGGGACTTGACTTGGACTTGTGGGCACTGACTTGTGACTTGACTTGGACTTGTGAGGCACTGACTTGGAACTTGACTTGGACTTAAGGATAGAATTACTTACTCAGAACCATTTCTGAGGATTGTTGGACAAGAAATGTGCAACAACATAAAAAAAAACAAAATAGGTATATTAGTTACTATTCAAATCTGTTTTAGTTTCATAAGTAATTATTATGTTTTCTCTCATAATCGGCAGAATATACGGAGAGTCCATTATACCCATTAGCTACAGTGTTGTATATTTTTATGTTATTGTATGAGTCAGTGCGGCTTATGAATGACAACTGCACGTGGATCCAGTCACATGGATGTTCCCTTCGACCTTTGAAGAAAAAAACATCTCATTTTCATTCAGCGGAGTATTTTTACTGTCCGTATCCGTGAGCAACAATGCAACGTGACCATCAGACTTTTATCTAGATGAAAGGACACTGTTTTTATGGTGGGTCTTTTGAGACTAATGAAGAGGAAATGTACAATAAATATGGTATTCAATAGTCTGTTATAGTATTCAGAATGGAAGGTTGGAGCTTTAGTGGTCTCAGTGCAACATGGACACACAGCACCTCGTTCAGTGTTGGCATCAGTGCTGTCTGTTTCTATCTCTGGTTAAAAAGTCTTGTAAGAGCTGAAATGTGGGGATGTAATAGTCTGATCCAGAAACAAACAGTAGGGTAATAGCTTTTTTTCTGTGGTCGGTCCTAGACTTTGGTGGCCTAATGCATCAGCTGGTTTCATTTCACTTTGTTTAAACCGGCGCCAATATTGGGGTTTGTTTGCTTCACAGGAGGCAGGGACATTTTTCATTTAACCAATCCTAGGGTATGGATGTTCATCATGTCTTCTGAAAGTATTATGAAAGTGTTTTGTTGTATGCGGCCCTCGGACTGTTTTAATCTGGCCCCCAGTCCATTTCTGAGAATATATCCTACTCTTTATATTTCTTTTATTTGATTGATTTAGTTATGGAGCATGCATCTTTGCTTGATGTCCTGAATTTGGCCCTCGGTGAAAAATAATTACTCACCCCTGTATTAGTTGCTGTTCGCAGAGGTGGTCAGCCCAGCGGACCCATAAGGTGTACCAGACAGACCACAGTGGTCTCTGGAGAAGGCTGCTCCACGTACAGGAGAGTTGGAAAGCTCCTTCATCTTGATTCAAAGTGCGGGGGCCTCGTTTTCTGATTTCTGTTGCTTCTTTGATCCGTCGTTTGTATTTGTCGGTTTCTTGATTAATAATCCGTGCATTGTCTCAGTCCATTTTGTGATTAACCAATCACAGCTTTTTGCTGGTTTTGTTGTCCAGGAAACAGGATAAACATGTGTGTCAGTGATTGCCCCTGTTTCTTTGTGGTAAGCTTGCTAATTAAAAACTACAATATCATATTCTAAGTTAATAATTTTGACATGAGATTCAAGGAGGAGAATATACTGTACAGTCTGCTGTCTCAACTCGAGTTGGTTCTGGCCAACACATCGCTTTTCTCCTGCTCATTGATTGGCTGATTATACTTTCTGCTTTTTGGGAGCTGTCTACACTTCTACGATACGCTGACCTAGCAGCTGGAGTGAAATGAAATTGAGTGGATGCGCTAGGTAGCACCAGCCTGGCACTCTGGGACTGTCAGCCTCTGGAGTTACGCTCAGTCGTCTCTTTCCTTTGTTCAAAGCAAAGCTAAAATCTTATTTGTTCAAAATTGCCTTTTCCTAATGATTTTTTTTATATTTCACTAATGGAAAGCACTTTGAGATTTAGTTCATTGTGGATGTCAATGGTCTTAGCACAATATAGGCTTTGTTGGTATGGATTGTGATAGCATTTGCATAACTTGAAGTTATGACAGAGATGCTGTCACCTTGGAGTTAGAATAAATGTTTATTAGATTATTGTTCTGAGCGTTGCGAGACTGCGAGATACCATCGGTTTATGGACGTCATCTGGTCTCTACATGTCTTTCGACTTGATCTTATTAACTTTACGTATAGTTACACATTGGTATACAAGTTATATCATAGATTGAAGATGATTCGTAGAGAGAACCGAGAAGGTTAACCATAGCCTCTTAGATGAACAGATAACAGTACGCGATAGCATTTGAGTCCATGTACAAGTGAGCTATGAGCTGTCATAGAGTACTATTGTAGTATTTATAAGGCAGATTTAAGCTATAATGCTTCTATGTATGCTCGTTAAATATGCGTGCGATGATATGTGACTAACACTAGAAACCATTACTATATGAGATTGACTTGATCACTATGGTGTTGTATAATCGTGCAAGGTGCAATGTACCCTGTATTAAGATATATAAAAATAGACTATATGTCAAGAAGAGTCATATGTGTGTCAAATGGTCAAAAAAGCTTAAGACATCACTCTTTGTCTTTCCTTTACCTATAGTAATACTATATATGTAAGAATGGCTCTCGAGTCATGACCAGGTCTTCGACATCACAAGTTCAGTGAAGAATCGACGTTGCCTATTCAACTATTAGAAACTCTTTACATATCGTTAGTTAGTCTTTTGTGGGATGGAGTATGTATAGATCATTGATGGTCTAGATGCACAGTGTTTCTAGACCTGTCTATTTAATAATTTGTGAGATTATCTTCTGATCACGAACACCATTGAATGGAGTCCTTAGGGAAACACACTACACTGCGGAGGCTTGACGCGTCGCCGGTATGAGTACCGCACACAAAATCTACCAGCTCGTAGTGGAGATGCTGAAGGAGCTGTCTCTATTGATGTAGCCGTTCAACTCTGAGCAAAGAGCTTCCTCTACCGCTGAGAGCGAGCGTTTTGGAGACCAGACTTATGATTCTTGACTGGACAGTGTAAGTACATCTGCCACCTGCGAACAGGACCGGCAAGCCTATTGGGGTAAAGACAGCCAATTACAACAATATTGTGAGAGTGTGAATGTCTCCAGCGAGGGCACAACGACTGCTGGAGTCCATAAGCTCCTCTGGGAACGGGTAATCGTCACTTAGTTGATTGCCAAATAAATAGCGGACATTGATTTGAGGCTCTATTCCTCTAATGTCTTACACTATCGACCACATAGTTATAAGGGATAGAATGATTATTATGGCGTCGATACAGAGATAATGTGTCGCGTTGCACTATTATATCAATTTAAATTTCAAGTGCTTGTGTATATCGTACTCCCTATGTGCTTCATTAAGAGAAAGACATCTATGTCTGATTGCCTATTCTTAACTCTGATGTGCAACCCTCATTCAAGTTTGAGGTTTTTTTGGGTACAAACGCATTCACTCTAACCATGTCTCGACCTCATGGTGAACTCTCTAGATAGACCAAAAAATTCTAATGTATCAGAACATTGGTACACTATGATACCCGAAGCAATAACTGGACTTCTCTTAGCTCTTCACCGCGATGGAGCCCATCCTCTCTATTTCAAACATGTGCATAGACTTTTTACAGCGATGTAACTGTATTGGACATTGACTCGAGCTAACATGTGACTTCGTTCATATATCACTTCACTCCACCGTATTAATTAGTTTTTAGTCACCAGATGTTTGAAAAGCACTAGACCGCTTAATTGACACTGCGTAGAGGCATTTAAGAATAGACGCCCCAGTGACTACAATGAGACAGAGACTGCTCCCATACGTTCTGTATCCAACATGCCACGTTCTGTTGGTCTTTTAATATTGCTATTCGTTGTGTTGAGATTTTGTAGTACGTAGCGATGTTGTACCAGAGAAGGAACGTCTTCTTCTGGCAATTGTCGTGCGCACACTGCGAGTGGTGTTTCTGATCTACTTGAAACTCAGGTGGAGTCGTCCGCGAGCAGTATAACCAGTCTCAGTATGTAGCATGCGAGGCGTATTTTAGTAAATTATATAGGAAGCGACAATTATCGGACAGCAGTAATCACTTTTAGAGTGCATAGTGTTGGCCCGATGCCAGGCTTCCGGAAAGATGTAGTACTAATTTTCGAGGAGTGGATGACCATATCAAGTGGTGCAGCCTCACCAGAGATAGGACCAGTACTCGTGATTAAAAGATAACCTACCGGAGCACTTTAATGAGAAGTCTGCCAGGCCACACTTGAGTAGATCCATATTGGGCTGGAAATACGTTTGCTCATAAGAAGACACTTTTTGGATGTAATAGAAACCACAAAAGTGATCATGTTTGGTATAGGTTTTCTATCTGGTAGCTTTGGCCACTGAAAAAAGAGTTAGGAGAACACTTCGTAATGAAGTATGCAGCAATAAAGGGAGACCTTGTCTGGCGAGGAACTAATTGACAAGCTGTGTACCGCCCCGAGCTACCAGAATTCTACATATCGACTGCAAATGCCCCAAAAAAGAAAGGGAAAGCAGACGCTCGCTCTTACGGTTTTAGATTTAGACCAGAAGGTGGAGGGAACACAGGTCCACTATCTTTGATGTAGAGAACGGGCATAAACACAGAAGCTATCATGCTATGAGTGTGTGTGCTTTTGATCGAGGAGGTGATTGAACTCGAGTCTACACATCGAGTCGGTTGCAGACTTCGTCTGAGTAAACGCTCTGAGGGACACGATGGGTTTTTCTCGAGTGTTTTTTCCCCTCTAGAACTGAAACACTCAACATCGAGTCGTTGCGGAATCAAACAAAATTCTCCCATGTCACCCCAATAGTCTTGATTTAGCAGCATAACTTGTTCTTCCACCACAGATGTGTACCCAAACTACATTGTAGTGACTTAACTATGGCAGCGAGCACAGCGCAACGATCTACTGTTGTTTTCTACTGTTGTATCCCCCCAGGTCGGATATGTATACTATATTAGTCCATCACTATACCCGTGCATGTCGAAGCTAGGGATATTGTCAGGGTATTTATGGCAAGCAGGATAACGTGACCGGCCTATGAAAGGTCGTCGGAATCGAGGTCCTGCTGCCCGAACGCGCACCAAGGACAATATTTCCGAGCATGCACGAGGAGGTCAGAGGATGATGGTCCTCCCCTCGTGTACATGGAGTCCGTGTTATAGTATCCCTTCTGCATGCAGCTCTGGTTTCTCCCACCTAGACACAATCAAACGCCATATAACAGGGTTATATTAGGTAGAGTGGTATACGATGAATCGGACGTGTGGAAGCAGAGCTCATGTTTGATCTAGAAGGATAACACATAAACAGATTACTTTCTGGAAAGTCCATGAGTATAATCTCTAAGGAAAACACTGTACATATTCCAACATACTGAGTTCATTATCCGTCTCTCAATCTATTGGAATGGCATGTTAGCATCTTTCCTTCAACATTCGTGCTCAGGATATGCAGACCAATTCGTTTTAAAGTGAGATCACTATGCAACCCAATGACCACAATAGACAAAATATGTCAAACCCACAAACGATCAAATCTATTGCACGCCTCTTATGCAATTGTTCTCTCTGTGTCAATGAAAAATTATAAGTCGTAGATGTATAGAATGATTCAAGTCTCATAATTATTGGGGCAGCACTGTAAGTATCAAAATCATGACTAGGATCATCTGAAGAGTCATACGTTATAAGTAAGACTCTAATCTTGTTTGTTAAAAACGACCATGTTAATATGCTTGTTCACTTATTAATTTTCAGATCATAAGAGGAGCATTTGGCGAGAGTGAGAGTTAACTTAGTTTCCTCGAGCGAGGGTGTTTTGGATTGATAATGAATCGCTGAGGGGGGGCGCGCGCCTGTTGGAGTCGAAGGAAAGTGTGTAGGAGGCGTTGCAGAGTAAGGGGAGAGTTCTAAATTCTCGATATAGCGCTTTAAGAGAATGTTACAATAGAAAAGAGCGCTCGAAGAGAGGTGTTTTTTGGCTGTGCGAATGTAACGAGAGTGTGGAAAGTCAGGAAGAACAATAAGTCTGAATAGGATGAAACAAATGCCATGGTCTATTCTTACACTTAGAGATATAGATTGTTGGGATCTCTTATTATAGTATCTGTTCACACACTACACAGACATATTAGATATAGGTGACCACCTGTTCTTTTTAATATACACTACCATCATTTCTCCAAACGCTCTTACTTCAATACCTTTAACCAAATTAACTTAACCTAAAAAATAACCTGAACTTACAAAGAATGGGCTCACAATTTTTGCTACAGTTAATCAATACTTGCTACCCCAAGTGATGGCTGGTTTGGCAGGAGAAAAAAAGCCCACCGGCATGATTTAGTTCACCAGACCCTATGTAAGGGGCTGTACTCTATCTGAACCTAAGGTTAGAAAGATGTCATCTCTGCATGTCTGGAAGGAGAGTGTGTTGCCGTCAGTATCAGCTTGCTCTAGGATCACTGTGGGTATGAGATTTCTCATGAGCGATCAACATGTTCTCTGTGATCTCTCCAATCAACCTGCTCCAACCTTAATACCATATTCTGACTCAGTGTGTTCCTGTCCTGCTTCAAGTTTCAACGACAATACAAAGACCAGAAGAAGGACTCACAAGAAAACCCTAAGTCGCATTGTTGACTACATGTCCTTAGTGCAATCACGTTTGGGAAAATTGCTAGTTTAATTTTCTAGTATTTGTGAACTTACGATTCGATTGTTCTGAGTATGAATCTCATCAACATTAGATCGTTCGAAAGAAGATAGAGGTATGCTAGTTGTTTATAAAATCATGTGTAAATTGTGATTCTGTTTGCACTAAAACACTTTTATGGTGCCTTTACACTTTTCATCTGCTACTGTCCAAGTAACAAAAGGGCTGGTATCTTGATAATGTTTTTATCGAACACTTTTAACAAAACGGCACAACTTTGCCTTGATTCCACCAGCAATTATATGAAAATATGTTCATCATAGCATGTGACTTTTATAGGTGTTATCTAGACCAACAAATATTTTATATTTCTCCCTACATTGCGGCCTCACTATGGACGTTGTTACTCACTTTGACCGGCAATGTAGGCATCTTCGGTTGAACTCTGAGCATCAATGCAGCATTATATGTAATCAATGAGTAATAACATTGGTCAGACAATATTAAAACCGATGGAGATTCGTGAGAATATGTCTAAATAAGTTTATTTGGGTTTAAAATAGCGTAAGTTAAATCAGTATTCCTGACCACTACCACTCAGAGTGATAGCATACTCATAAAAGTCAAGAATGGGCCCTGGGACTCTAGTAATTCATTCGCTGGGGTTGTCTATACTCACCACGCGCTGTTTTGTTGGAGTCTTTTTTTTCATAATTCAGATTGATGTTGTATCGTAATGTTTGCTTCTTCCTACCGCGATGCATATTATGGACGTAAAAGGCTGAACAACAAACATGTGCGCTTGTTCAAACTAACTTGTTATACGGAATTGTGTACTGTGATTGAAGCTACACAATTTATCAAAATTTAATGCCTTGTTTTCACACCGAGGTTTTTATTATAGTGCTGTCCCTACCAACACGAATAGCCTAAAAAGACTAAAAATGAAACAACGTGATCCCACCAATAAATAAATGCAATCCCTCAAACATGAGGAGTCTATCATTTGGACCAAAAAACGTTTTAGAAGTAACATTCTATCGCATAGTTTGGTGTATCAAGTTGTCTTATATTAACACAACAATAGATAAAAAACACATACTGTATTTTATAGATACATTAAAAATTATGTCCAAATCCAGATTTCAAATGTTTTCTTTCATCTTGTCCAAGTATTTCATTATCGGTTTGTGCAACCTCCTTAACAACTTTCTCTATGCACCACTGTTCGCGAGATCACTATTTGTATCTATTAGAAGCGATTGAGATCACTGTTAGAGCAGAGGTGAAGGCTTTATGTATATGTCCTTTCTGTATGTTAGGAAGGGTCATCGTGGGCTGTCAATGTCGATTTACTTTATGTATAAGGCACGACCAGTGGCTGGCCACTACGGCATTGTGGTATCGACTGCCTGCTAACATTGAGAGCTCCTCTTCGTAGTAGTGAACCCGGCCCGCTGCAACGACAGTCAGAAAGCCGACATGTGTACCAAGACGAGAATTGTAATGAAGTACAACGACCCCCGCGACTCACGTAGCGATTTCCATGTTATGCTTAGCCTAGCGAATCTTGATCATAATTCACATTGCTCAGGAGAGCTTAAATACAACGGTTGGGAAATACTTTGTAGACACATGTTGAGTCTATAAGATACCTTATCTGGAGCTTTTACAACTAGGTTCGTTCATCAAACATAAACCTGCTGTGAGTTCTCTCTCTGTTGTGAGCTCTTCAAAAAAAGAACTATGACGCTTTGAGTTATTGATTACAGTAGTTCGCATCTTTGGACACGAGTATCAACACTAGTAGATGTCCTTGTAAGCTTATCGTATCGAAAGGTTCTTCTGGTGCACGTGAGTCTTTTACAATAGACACATCTTTTTAGCAGAAATTTCTCTGATCCAGATGACGGGCGTCTGGGTGCACACAGATTAGAGAATAACGGACTCAGGAGGAACCTTCAGATGTGATCAAGTTACACAAATTTACCTTCCGAACATTGTCTTCAAAGAATGAAACAAAGGGTACACACTACCCTCTCTTACTTTAGTAGATACTGAGATAATCATGTCTTCAAAGGAGTCCGTACAATGTAGTCCCCGAGAGGGCACTAACAAGAAGAAAAGAAAATAAAAAATATTCTCAACTATCTAAACTACGGAAAGAAATGTTAAATGAGAGGCCTTGGAAGAGAAATACCATCATTGGTGAAGAGAAGCCATTTCTGTCTACAACCACAAGTGACTAGACATCATCCCATTTACGCCCAACAAAGAAGACTACTACGATTTATAGCATAATAAAACTGGGGATTTAATTTTGTCAAATGTAGTGTGTGGTAATAAATACTATGAATAACTGATTTTGTATTGGGGAAAGCGTAAATTAGGTAGCATGGAACTACACTTAGAACCATATCATTTCTATTCTTTGGGTTGGTCAGATTGTGAACTTTTTGTGACGTGAAGGAAAACTGAGCATAAATTACACCATTACACATTTTTAATTTGAGCAGGAAGTATTCAGCCTTTTATCCTAAAATGTAAAATGTTTATAATACTTGTTCTTTTTGGTGGTTGATGACTGTGGTTGTGTAGATTGGCATGACTATTTACGACACAATTGCCCTAATTGCGATATATACCTATCACTAGCGAATAAAATGCATCACTACGTTTATGAGAAGAAAGCTAACACTATACATTGCTCCAGATTTTCCTGCTCAAGAACCATCGGAAGCAACAAGTGCTCAGGAAATTTATAATTGTTAATACGTTCTTATACAAAGTCTATCCATGACTCAATTAAGAGCCTATGCAGCAAATATAGTTATAATAAAAAGTGTTTTTGTTATCTTTACGCAGTATTGTTCTAGTTTGGCGCATTATCTGTAGCAGTGAAAAGCACGAGAGATAAAGTTAGCTAATATCTTGACGGAGAATCTAATGTCAGCACCTTCGATGGTTAGATTTTACCTGTTCGCGGACCATAGTAGAGCCCGAGCTCTGCTCATGTATAATACTAAACTCGACCTATATCAGCTTGTAATGCGCCTAAGTCAGTATAAATTGGCGATACGTTAGAAGTAGTTACTCAATAGGAAGCTAAAGATGTTTGGGCTCATCCCCGGAGCTGTGTGGAGTTTTGTGCATTGAATCTCCTCGTGTCTGCGTAGTGTGGGCTTACCAGACTCACTCTTGGTACGGCCATCCCCAGTTTCGCGCACGCATACTCAGCCTAAAAACACACATTGTAGCAATAATGTGCCTTTCACTCTGGATCTTCTCGGTCCACTTGTGGCGTCCATGCAAGCTTCCAGAATATGGTAAATTTGTTGGAGAGAGGGCAGAATCAATCTGGAACCAAGCATCTTCTATGCCAATTCAGAGTAGGCGATATAAATGCTAAATTCTCTTTAATGACATTGTCCACAATAAACCTTCAAACGTTTGTTCGGTTACTATATCTATACATCTTTGTAATTAAAGCTCTAGTTACAATAATATATCTGCTATAAACTTAAGGTTAGTTTTCTATACTCAACCCAATATGAATATAACGGACAGTCATGCAAGACGAACGGGTAACTGTCTGAATCTTGAATAAATTAAACTGATATTTTTTTGTGAGCATCAATTTAACTAGTAATTTGGAGCCACGGATATACTAGAGCTGGTGCCTTCATGATATTTTGGCTGGGCTTGGGGCTTAGGTTAGTCTCAAGTCTGTCTATATTTTATCATGTACGATGAATACTCTGGCAATGAAATATGATCAACGTTACGTTGAGACTCCGAGATAAATGTGCCAACTCAATATAAGATACACATTTAGGTCGGGTAATTTAACTGCTCGTAGTCTGAGACAAGTGAGAACACATCTTGATGGAATGACGATGTTCAGAAATTCTATATAGATCCCAAATATTATATACGTACAATCCGTATGTTGAAATAATTGGTATAACACAAATTTATCGTATTACTTACAACCCTGAATCTTTGAACTGTAAAAGACATAGAACTAGAAACACAAATTAATTAGAACATATCAGATAATTAGCTATATTTCTTTGTTTTACGCTTCTCGATATATGGAGATCTTCGCGCAATTTCAGAGTTTCATTGTCATGTAGAGCGTATTGTTATATGAATAAGATCAGTAGTCATGTAGTTACATCATGCTTTTCTGTAGCTTCACGACTCTAGGAACATTAAGGCTTATGTGGTATCTATAGACGCCCCGAGACTCTCTTTTTAACATCTGGAAATCATTTATCATTTGCTACCTTCATATGTGTAATTGAGCGCCAGTTATAGAAACATCAGTTTCTGACATGGCAAATTTAAACATGAATTTGCAAATTAATGAGCAGGTTTAAAAGATAATTAACACAAAAAGTTGAATATTACTTGTCCTTTAACTCTGGGGTTTCTTGTATGTTCACTTCACCAAAAGTATTTTGAAAATCAGCCCTTAATGATGAAATCAGGCTGCTGTAAACTAAAGTGTTTTAGTTCTCATCAAATGCCCTGAACATCGCTTGATTGGCAAAGTTTTAGTTTGTAAAAAGACTTTAAGACATAATTGCAGCTCAGACGAAAGCACCTGGATATTAATCATGAGCTTAACAATTTGTGAGAGCGACGCCGTGGTTAGTATTTAAATACTAACTTTCTGTTTGGCAGAATGAAAATCAGGCTCCCCAGTTCATATTTCAGAAAGATTGTATAAAAGAGAGAACAGTTTGATTCACAGTTTCATGTGAAACAATCCAAACTTTCTGACTGAAAACTTTGTCAAACAATGAACTTTCTACATTATTTATTGTGGAAAATCACTGTGAACCAACCTAGTTTTCTTTCTGTCCACAGCCCATGTTCAGTGAGTCCGTCGGGGATCCGTTTGTGATCCTCCACAGTGTGTCTCATGTGGAGGGCGGAGTCCACAGCCTCGAGGTCCTGGTCCTGAGGGTTCAGAAGGACCCAGAGGAGACCAAGGGCAGCGGCTTCTTCGTTGGACTGGAGTGGATCACTGTGTCCAGCTCTGAGAAGAGTGAAGGTTAGTTATGGCCTCGTGTTGAAACCTATATTTACCCACATGTATATTTGAATAAAAAATCTTTTAAGCGGTTTAAACTTTTCTCATCAACAGATATTTTATCACTTTTAGTTTTCCTTCTACTCACACTGGCTTGTGAAAGTTGTGAAAAGTGCTTCTAAACTTACAATTACAAGAAAGGCTCCGGAATTTAACCAATTTGGATGTAAATGTGGCGGTTCAAACCAAATTTTTGTAGTTGGCTGACAACAGCGCTGGCTATAGTGTCGTTAACCAGGTGCATCCCCCGTGTTGAGAAACAAATAATCCCTCTATTTGACCCGTTGTCTAAAGTTAACTGGGTTGATTAGTACATTGCTGTCTGCCACAAATCATGTCTTTAAACATTAGTTCAAGGTAAACTGTTTGGAAAATGTCAAATGTTATTCAAATAAATAACAAAATTCAATAAAATTCTCATAAGCCCAAGTTTACTGAATTAGTTTTTGTGTCTCATAAATTATTATTAAGAATATACTACTCTACATTCAATATTTGAGTATCTTCAAATAAGATTATCATTATTTTACCCACCTCTGTCTGGTGTAGAGTTTATGTTGCTAGCAACATTTAGAATGAGTGGCATTTCTTCAATGTATTTCTTTGTTGTCGTTGCAACCAATTAGTAGACGTGCAATCAGCAGCTCTGCTCTGTTCCTACGACCAGAACAAAAATGTAGTCAGTAGGTTTGTACCAGCTGACACTCTAGATTTTTTATAACTTGTGTGTGTTTTTGCGGGCTAATGCTAACGGCTATAGGAAAATAAACAGAACACTCTGGACTAGCTTAAATCTTACCGGACTAGCTCAGATGCTAAGTGTTCGATAGCATCAGAGTCAGACTGCGCGTCTACTAATTATATGTCTATGGTAATTGTTTGCTACAAGCTTGTCTGCTAACAACAGTTGATGATTTAGGACATTTTAACTGCAACAAACAGACTCAAAAACATATTTTTTAAGAAGAAAAGGTAGTAAGTTCAACTGTGTGTTATTTCGATGTCTGATAAATGTGAAAGAAGCTAAAGTCGTGTTGTTTATCTGCTTTGCTACAACTGTTGACTTGATTTTCTTTTCTTACATGTCAGTTACAAACCAGTGCTCAGTAGACTTGTGGTGGGTTGAATTTGTTTTCAAACTGTAGTTTATTTTTCCTGTTTTAGCTGTTTATTCTTAATGTCCTTTCTCTCTATTAACTCTCTCAACACTCACTTTTAGAACACTGTTATGTCACTGCAGAACGTCTATTGTTTATATAAAATACCACGTGGCACATATATTGTAGTTCCTCCACCAAAAGCATGTGTCATCCAGTAACACTCACTGTTGCCAAATACCAATCATTCATCTTTTTTCTTTTTAAATCAACTGTTGCACTCACGACGTCACAGTAGGAATAATATTGTCGCTCACCTTGCTTCTGGTTCTTCAGATAACTCCACTGGACGTCTCGTTTTCCATTAACCTCACACGGAGACGGAAATTGCCACGGTTCACCGCCAATTGAGTTAAATTGTGTCGCTAATAAGATTTGTCTGGAGACACTGAAAACACACTAATTATGTATAGGCCAGCACACGTCTCGAGAGGTGTTAAAACATGTCTCCGTTCTCCTGGTTTGTTGGAAAAAAGAAAATGCTGTTAAAGCTAATTAGCCACTTTTGCGGTTCATTCAGACACTGACAGAAATCGTCTTGGTCTTATCACACTAATTCACAACAGATATTTTATTCCAATTGGATTTTTATCAGCGTTTTGCCCAGTCCTCTTTTGAAATATTCTAATATACTTCTACATTAACTACAGCAGAGTTTTCTCACATTTGCTCCATGACAGTGATCCTCTAATTATGTAATTATAAATGACATTTAGTGGCATTCAGCGCGCCAAAATACAGTGCATCTGAAGTGATATTATCAGTATTTTCCTTGCTGTGTGAAGGTCTGGTAAACAACATTAAGAGTCAATTCACAAGGTAACTTCAAAGCCATTTACAAAAACATATTCTTCCTGCTGTGTGACCTGTAGTTACAACAAAATGCATAGTATAAACTAGGTGTTGTTGTATCTTTCCTTTTTCCACCATCCAATGTATTTAAGCTTAAAAATGAAGAGGGGTTTATATTGTTCGACATTGTGACGACGGTGACCTGGTGCTTTTAAAGAACAAAGCTAAAAGGCAGATGAATCGAACATAGTTTCAAAGCATTCAGACGAAACAATTACTTCAAATGGACATAACGTTTAATCATTCCTGGACCTCTCTGCATCGGTTTTAATGGGCCAAAGATGAAAGGAAGCAGATCATTTTATCTACCTGTGTCTATATGTATATTGAGCTGGGTCATACCAACAAAAACAATATTTCATTGTTCAGTCAATATAAAAAATCTGAACATTTTGTCACAATCTATCAAAAATGTCCTAAGATTTGCCTCTAAATCTTTCAGCACAAGTAGGATTTTAGTGAAATAAGGTAATGCAGGGATTTTCCGACAAAGGTGCTATAAGCGGAGATGTTTTCTAATGCTGCAATCAGACCAGACAGCGTTTAAGCGTTTAAATTCGCGCATTTTGACGCAGAATATTTTTAAGCTGACAGATCACGTTGAGAGAGAGAAGGAAGGAGAGAGATAGATAGAGGCTTGCTGCCTTTATAAAACGTAGCTTATTACCGATCACACGACTTTCTCCTCCTATAGGCAGTGTCCTTTTGCTGTCTCTGTCCTCCACGGCTCCTCCAGTGTCACGTCGTACAGCAGGTTTAAACACGGCAACAAGCATTTTTAATAGATCCATGTAAGCACACAATCAGTCCAGATCATGTCCATGTTGTTTGTTTTGTCGTGTCTGTTCAAAGCAGCTTTAAAAAAAGACCCCAAACAAGTGACCTTTTGTTAAAAAGTTATTAAAAGACTTCAGTAAACAGTCCTCTTTTCCCCCTGATGTGAGAGGAGAACAGCTACATGTGTCACGGGAGTGTAGTCTCTGATTGGCTGATGCTGACTTCAAACGTGTCTGAAGATAGATTTTCCCAACTCCTGCTTTCGCCGCCGCAGGTTTGAGCTTCTACTGCAAGATAATTTTCCAGATTATTTGTTCTTTCAGACCCGTCTGTCCACAGCGAGAGCAGATCTTTGTATCTCGTGAATAAGAAGTGACACTATAAGTTGCGTTGGAACAGACAGAATAGTTTCACAGAGATGTGGAAGTGTGCGAGGATAAACGTGATGTAAAGGTGCAGTAGCTGATTTTCACACTGCAAGCACAAAATATTTTAAATCTGGCAACTTTTTCTCATAAATCCTTCCAATTACAGCTTATAAACATTTCTGTACAAACAAAAAAGTGAAACTGCAGAGAACCACCCACGCTCAGCCAATCAGAGAGCTGCTCCCGATGAGAACTAAAATACTTTATTATTCAATTAAGATAGTAGTCTAATTTTTTCACAAAGTGCTGCACTTATCAAAGACTTTTTAGCAGAAAACACAAAGCTTACTACGGTAATGTACAACTAAAAAAGTTTGTTACCCCAACTTTAAGTGTGTCTTTAGACGTCTTTTGAGACAAAGCTAAAATAATCTTGACAGTTTGACTGGTCCTGACCCGGTTTATGTCTGCGTGCTTGTTCTTACGGCAACTCAGAGCCAACTCAGTGGAAGGGAAATGGAGATTTCATAGGCCTAGATTAGCCAAATAAGCCAGACTTTGGCGTAATCTCGCTTCATAGAATATCCCCATAGTATCTTTAAATGTTTTTTACCACAGAGCAAGTATGAAAACAGTTCAGTTTAGAAAATGACTTCAGTTCTATGAAAAAACAAGTGCTACTTCACTTATTATCAGGATAAAACTTGCATGTTGTATAAACAGTAATTAGACTGACAAAATACTTATGTTAAACACTTTTTAACATATTAGCTGTTTGTTTTTTTTCTGGTATAATAATTAGATACATGAGAAATGTTTTAGTACAAACAATTTACTCAATAATATCTTTAAATAAACTAAATTCTATATTTTGCCCAGCAGCTCTTTGTACAATACTAAAGAGGTTCATATTGAGAAACGTGAGTATTTCTTTGTAGAGCAGGTTTATTCCTCTGAGTGCCTCCTGAATATGTGGAGATGACTGTGTGTTTCCTGTTTGGCGTTCAGGTCAGGAGAAGTCGTACTCGCTGACGAGGCGGAGGTCGCTGCGTGGGCGGACGGTACCTCACTACGCCGCGCTGGAGCCTCACGGGAAAGGGCTCATGCTGGCCTCGGAGAAACCCTTCACATTCACACACCTGGACGGACGGCCCATAGAGAGAGCCGAGCCGGAGCCCATGGAGCAGGAGAAGACAGGTGGGTCACTGCAGAGGCTCATGGGAAATCTGCTGTGTGAGCACCGGAGGAGGAAGCACATAAAAAGGTCACGGTGGTCTTTGTGAAATGCAGCGTGTAGGAGGAAAAAGAAAGGATTGAATTAGGGCTGGGGCAATATCGTGATAAAAATCAAATCGTGATCTCTCTGATTTCCCATTTCTCTATTTGATTCATCTGTTTGTTAAAATACAGACAGTTACTTACAACCTACTACTCGTTGCCTCAGAGTTGCCAAGTTTGTTTCTTCATAACAACTTTGGGCATCTGTTTTAATAGTTGTATGAATTGTGAAGGTCATGTGTTGAGGTCTTTTGTGCTGCAGTTTCAAGTCAAGTTTCCGGTGAATTTTAGCAAATTTTCAGGTTTGATTTACAAAAAAATATCTATCTATTAGGAATGGAAAATAGATCCAAGTATGCAGCAATAGAATCGAAAGGCCAGAATCGACCAGTTTTGCTCCTGCAACAACACAATAATACAATAATAGTCACAATCTTTAAAGAAACAAAGCGCGAACATGTGTAAGACTGACTGAATATTCGTTATCTTGTTGCGTTAACAACTGATGGGTGGACAGATCTCTCAATATGAACACTAAATATTACGGTCTACTGTTTGAATGTTGGCAAAAAACACTATTTCCAGTGCTGCAGTTTTTTTTTGTAAATCAAACAAAAAAAATTGCTAAAATTCACCTGGAACTTGACTTGAAGCTGCAGCGCAAAATACCTCAACACATGAGCTTCAAAATTCATAAGAATATTAAAATCAGACACACAATATTGTTATAAAGAAACAAACTTGGCAAGTCTGAGGCTAATGCTGCGTTCATGTGGTCCTCGGGAACTCGGAAAAATGTTGTTCCGAGTTGAAAAATGCTCATGAACGCTCAAGCATCTTGGAACAACTGCTCGGAAAACTCGTGACAAACGGAGCTGCCCGAGCTTAGCAACAAGAAAATAAATACTAACAACCTTTAACGTTAGTTTTTGGACAGACTAGCATCAGATCTCACTGTTAGGTCTATTAACCTCTGTTAAAAGTGCTGTGTCATTTATTTATTATGGTTAACAACAACATCCCGATTTTCCGAAGTAAAAAGCACATGAATGCAAACTAGGTCGGAACCTCGGCCTCTCATCTCGGAAACACGAGCACCCGAGGACCACATGAATGCAGCATAAGAGAAGTAGGTTGGAAATAATTGTTTGTACTTTAACAAACAGATACATTAAATATAGAAATGGGAAATCACGATTTATAGGGAGCTCCTTGATTCGATTTTTATCACAATATTGGTCAGCCCTAATAGAAAGTCAAAACATTGCTGAAAACGGTGCACTGGTTTATATTTTTTCATGAGTCATTGATCATTTATTTATTATATTTACTTCTTAGAAATTACCCAGAGTTGATGATTAGCCTAATTGAAGTACAAAGTCTAGCTCCTTATTAGTTTGTATCAGAGGTTTTGTATGTATGTATGAAGCTACAACTGGACGTTATACTGTAGGTGCTGTAGGTTACCACGGCAACAACCTCTCTCATTATTAAAACCCAGTGTTCAGGAGCATCACTCGAGCCGTTTCATCACCCTGCCAAGAAAACTGATGTTGAGATTGTCTCGAACCTTCCAGGACGGACGTGTTAGACATACAGCCAGTTTCATTTCAGGTTTCAGGGACTTAAAATCTTTAGAAAGTATTGCATTTGTGACCTTAAAAGTACTGCATTTTACAAAATAAGTAGTTACATCTCGAATATAATGATGTTTTTGCTTAAGTATTATATGTCACAACCAGGTTTAAATTGAGGTTTTTGATGTGGTGTTATGTCAGAAAAGTAAAAATAATATTCACACTTTGTTCGTTGAGGCCATTAAAAGTGAAAAAAAAAAAAAAAAAACAGGTTTGGGTTCACACTGATAATCTACACTTCACTTGTTTATTTATTAATCTGGTTACAAAAGTCTTCCTAAAAAAAAAAAAAAAAAGCTGTGTTATTTTATTTAAAAAACAGAAGACAAGCACAAGAGACCTCAAAGGATTGCAAGTCTCCGCGGTAACGACCCCACTGCGGTGTTTCTATGGCGATCGGCAAACACGACCAACAGTTTCTGCATCAGTTTTTAACAAGCGAGCGGAGACATTATTGAACACAAAGTTGGGCAGAATGTCACCTTTTCATGTACGAATTACTTTTTTTTTCCACTTAAGAATTTGCTCTCAAGGTCCAGCTCTGGTCCATGAAAGAGCAAAAGTTTTTACATTTTAATAGACAGTGTTTAACTCCACACGTTAGCGCTAATGCATTTTTAATGGAGGAGTTAGCGTAAGAGCCAAACAACCTTCAAACAACTTAAAACCAGGAGAGTAGACTGAAAACTAATAAAGTAACCTTGTTAGAAACATAACATAGTAGACCAGTGTTTTGTTTAGATTGCTACCAATGCTAGCAAATACATGTAGTAGGGATTGAATGACGAGACGAGCCACGAGATTCAGATGAGATGAGATTTTGAAAAAAACATTGCATTATTTGTTTCAATTCAGATTTTTAACAAGGCAAAATACAAAATTAGATTTGTATTATTTATTATTGTTGGTTTAATATTTAGTTTAGCTTTACCTTTCATTATGTCTGTCTATCACCTTGTATTCTTATTATTTAAATGATAGAAGTTAAAGCTGTTTACTTTCAAATTGTCAGACTTTAGCGTTAGCATTGACAGACACATATAGTTCTGTACCTGTGCGCACAGTATCGTGACAGGTTGATCTCGTCTTAATAACTTCGTAGTTTATAAAGCAGCAAAAATTGATTTTAAACAAAAAATGATTTCAAACTTTTAATAAATTTAATAAATTTTTTTTTCGAAATCCCAATGGAGATTTTGAAGAACATGGGAGCCCATGCTTGTTCAACCAGGAAATGGGCGGTCACAGTTTAGGTCCATATGCACAATGTGGTTGCTAGGTAACAGTTGTGGAATTACCTGTTCGTACAGCCTGTCATATTTACTGGACAAAAGACAAGTATAAAGCTAATCAAAACAGCAACTAAACAATTGTGTGAAAACCGTGTTTTGTGAAATCTTAAATTATGTTCACTATGTTTTACTGAAAAATGTAGTTCAGCCTGTCAAAAATTATGAAATGTATCATCTAAATACATGTAGTGATTGTAAAACAAGCCTAACATTCTGTGGCACTTCCTGAGCTCTTGAACACAGTGGTTTGTGTGTGTTTTGTTGCTCATTTTGACTTGTCTGTTTCGATTAACGGCTTGAGTAAACACATTACTCTTGTGGTTTATCTCTTCTCACCATAGAAACACCATTGGATTAAAACACAAACTGCTTTTCCTCTGTCAAAAACAACTCTTTTTGAAAAGATATTTTATAAACCTGCTCTGATCCACACAAGGCCAAAGGTGTGTGTGTTTGTGTTGTGTTTTTAGATGAAGTTTTGAATGGGTCTATTTCAAGTGCGAGGCAGAAGATGAGAGCTCTGAATGATGGAGGAAAATAAAAGAAACTGTGCAGAAAGAGTAGAAAAAACACATATTGGTAAAGATGAACAAAGATGTTTGGGTTCAAGTTCAAAAAAACACTTTGAGATCACTTTTGAACCATTGAGTTGGTTCAAATTTGGTAGAATTAAATCTGGGCCTAAACAATGATTTCAGTTCTTTGTTTCATAGATAGTTTTTTCTTCATATTTATGATGTAAAGGGCAGCTGAAATGAATATTGTTTAAAGATATTTTTATATGATTTTCAAATGTTTACTTAATTTAGAAGATAAACATCTCTTGTGCAGTAAGTAGAAATGATTGCTTTACATGAATCAAGAACAATGCTGCGTTCCAGTTTTCTCCGAGTGTTGTGTGCTCCAGAGAAGTTGGATTGCTTTTGCAGTAACGAGCCAATCAGTTAATGAATAGCCATCGAATCATTGTCACTTAAACTGCAGTTTTTTTGTTGTTAAACAAAGAAGTGACTGGGTCTAGAATCACAAAAGCAAATTGCCAGTGAAATGATGACCTTGTGGATGTTCTATGTTAAAGTACAATGTTATGATTATGAAAAAACTGTCTCACAGGGCCGGCCCTATTCATAGGCAAACTAGGCAGTTGCTTAGGGTGCCATGGTGGTGAGGGCGCCAAATTGCAGCCGTAATAATATGAAAATAAAATTCTATCATTCGTAAGCTATTAGCCAGTTTTTATTTTGCGTCTATAGAGGGATTATCAGTCGACGTCACTTTCCGCTCTACTGTGCATGCCCCATCAGAATGAGACGCTGTCCGTCTAGTTAACTGGGGAAACTTCTTTGATTAAAACGACAAAGAGACGAGAGCAGCTGTTTCGATCAGGTCTGGCACATGAAGCTTGAGAGAGTGTTTTTCTCATTGTTTATTCACTCATCTGAATGTAACTTTTAAGGGGTCAAATTTTGTTCACAAATGTTGATTTAGCAGCATAAGTTTTGTTTTTGCACAGTGATAAACTCTTGTAGCTAGCTGACAACAGCACTGGCTTGAGTTGTTGCCATGGCTCATGTGAATCAGCCGCAGCTCTTTCTGCATTCTGAATGCATGCGCATCTCCCGGTAGAAGCCTCACAAAACATGAGGCACGGAGTGGGGGGCAGAGGACTGGGACCACACTACAATTTTGCCTAAGGCGCTAAAAGGGCTAGGGCCGGCCCTGCTGTCTCTTGTCCATCATCTATTTATAACACAAGCAGGTTTGTGTATCTCTCCTGAGTAATTTCTATTGTACCAGATGAAGCTCAGAGTTTATAGTGTTAGAAAAGGAGTGACATAAATCATATTCGTTTTTCAAAAATAATTTAGACATTCTAACATATGAAATGACAAAGTATAGACTGACAAGCTTATTGTTTCCAGTAATTAAACACATACTTTTTGTGCATTCAATCCAATAGCACATTTCCATGACAACCCCTTCATACTGTCATTGTCGTTCTCCTGCATCATTCAGTATCGCCCATCCATGTCTGAGTTTGCCCTCTAACCCTGAGACTTCCACCGCTGTCTCCTGTTTCATCTCTTTTATCTGCTCCTGTTCTACGTCAGAGTGAATTTGAGTCCGATGATCTGATGTGACTGTTTATGAAAAATGTCAGCCGTGAGGTCTGAGGGCGACGCACATCCGATTTTCTCTTTCTCTCTTCTCAGTGTTGGCAGTTCTTGATAGATTGGGTTTTATGAAGGTCCCGAGTCCTGACTAAACCCACTGATTCACTCCTGGTTTTATAACAATCTTCTCGGTAACCTTTGCAATTTCTAAAAAGCTTATTGAGCGGTTTGTTCCCCTCAAGCGTTCGAGCTAAAGCTATTGAACTGTTTTTTAAAGGTGATGGAGAATATGGTCACAGATGATCAAAGGCTTCCACTCTCCAGCCGTCTTTGCAATTAATCACATTTTAATCGATATTTATCCAATTATTCCAAAGCGTCAATGAACGCTTCAGGTCGTCATCAAAGGGTTTACAGCCTGAGAGTATTTTTGTGTTTAATGGCATTGATTAAAAGTCTGCCTCGTTCGTGTTTAGAAAAATGTTTTCATTTGTTTTTAATTAGTGAGGCTGTAAATCTAATCCAATCTGTGCTGTGCTTTACAAGCTCTTCTTTTGTGAAGCTCCTTAATGTGCAACATACAGAAAAAAGAAAAGCGTGCATTACAATTTACATTCTACCTTTGCGTACAAACCCACAACATTTTAACATCCTATTAATAACATCAAACTGAAACCCAAGAGCCAAATGTGGCCCCCAAGATGATTTCATGTGGCTCCAGGGAGGATTTCTGATTATTATTGATAGTGGCCAGTGGAGCTCAACAGTGACTACCCGGTGTCTGGTTCAACAAGCTCCGGCTCCCAAGTTAAATCTCTTTAGGCGTTTTGAAAAAAATATGTATTTAAAGTAGGGCTGGGCGAGAAAGATATGATCACACGTTTTTTCTCAATTTTCAATTTGATTTTGTTGAACCTTTTTAAAACCAAATGGAAAAATGCCATTCATGAACAGAAACAAAACAAAAACTTTTAGTATGTCCCATTTATTAGATTTTTTGAAACTACATATACATTTTCTGCCTCAAAGTTTGACTTTTGCTTCAAACTACACATTTTCTCTGACAATAGAATGGTTTTCGATCTTCCGATTCAAAACCCACAACCAAATAATTGACAATTCAGTTCGATTCGATCTCTTGATTTTTCGATTAATGACACAACCCTAATTTAAAGTTTGAAAATGCCCTCGGGGCTAATCAGCTCTGTGGGGAGTGAGTAGCATAAGACCTATATATTTGTTCAAAATACATTTCTGCAGCTTTTTAAACTATGAAGTTATTAAGTAAGGATTAAACCACGAGGTGCCGTACTCAGATATAATGAACGATGCAGAATCAAGAAGAGAGACATGGTCCCTCCAACTTGCCTGGGATCCAGAATGACATTTCTCTGTATTTTTACACAGAGAAAATGTCAGTCTGGTCGCCCTCCCCTCCAAGGGCGTTTCCTTCGAAATCCAGATCGTACCGTGCAATGAAAATCGTTTATTTCAGTCACGTGGTTTTTGCTAACAACGTCCCATGCTGTGCGTTGCGCGCATGGATCTAGGCAGCGCGGCGGAAGGATAAACAACATGGTGCACCGGAAAACCGAGAGTTTGTTCCATTCACCGGTAAAGGCCGTTTTAATTTACCAAAAAGACATTGCGTCAATAGTCGTGTTCAAGATGGTCAAGGCAGTGCAGTCGGCTCGAGCCGGTAAGGGACCCCCCCTTACCGGCAGATGACAGCGCGAGAGAAATCCCAACAGCTTACCGCAGTAGAAGCCTTTATGCTCTTCTCTGATTGGTTCCCTCCGCTGTCTGTTAGGTGAGCTTTGTTCCGCCCTAGAAATCCAGTTGACTCGAGGGCGACCAGACTCATCCGCTGGTACAGCGGTGAGCCTGGATTCTCCAGGCAACCCTCCGTGTCCTGGGTTTTCCTCGAGGTCTTCTTCCGGTGGGACATTGCCTAAAACACCTCCACAGGGAGGCGCCCAGGAGGCATCCGAAACAGATGCCTGAGCCACCTCATCTGATTCCTTTGGATTTGGAGGAGCAGCGACTCTACCCCGAGTTCTTCTCATGTGACTGAGCTCCGTACCCTAGTTAAGGGAACGCCCAGCCCCCCTGGAAACTCACCGATTGAATTTGTGATCTTGTCTTTTCTGTCATTACCCAAAGCTCATGACCACAGGTGAGGGTTGGAACGTAGATTAGTAAATTTATAGCTTTGAGTTTCGATTTAGCTCCTTCTTCACAACAACGGTCCGATACAGCGACCTCTTCACTGCTGACGCTACACCAATCCGCCGGTCACACTCCATCCTTCCCTCACTTGTGACTCATCCACTTGGGGTAAGGACTCTCCACCACCTGTACCGGACAAGCCACCTTTTGATTAGTATCTGTTTTTCAATATTTCTGACAACCCTAGTCTGTACGAAAAGCAGATCAATGAAGTAAAATATGAGTTACTTTATCTCTGTTCTGTCTGACAGTTGTAAATCTCTGAGTGCTTGGTGATGGTTATCCTTTAGTCATTTGTTTGTGCAGCGTTTGATCAGCTGATGAATTACGATGAGATCAGTTCATGTTGTACAGACTTGAGTCAGATAACAGAGAACAAAAGAGCTGCGTCAAAAGCCTTGATCGAGAGAAAGATAAAATGTGAAAGCAGAAGTCTGTGTTTGCAAATCTCAAATCTGACTTTCTGTTGACTGTGAGGGATTAGTTTTATTGCAGTTTCGGTTGCTGCCAATATTTCCTCGATGTAGCTTGTTAATGCCATAAATATTTAACAGCTTGTGTGCAATTGGACATTTATCTCTCCTTTTTCTACATGACTGGGTTTCAAGGTTAATGATCCAGATTAATCGTTATGTAATTGCCAGATCATAACAGCTGCTATTACTGTTTTATGTATGTATTACCTAATGGCCTGTCGCTAACTCTGTAGCTTAAATCATTCTAAACAATTGTGTAATGCATGTGGCAGGGTTCGTACAGTCATGGAACATTATATTCTAATTTCCAGGCCCTGGAAAAGTTTGGGAATTCTACAGGTTTTGAAAAAGTTGTAGAAAATTTGAAATGGTTTTGGATTAAAAAATAAATTGGGGATGATTTGTTCTGTCCTGCTGGTAGGACGGGGCAATTATTCAAAAGAAATCGCAAGATCAAGATTCAGTCATGTCCAATTGTCAAATTATTTGGTTTTCAATTGAAAGATCGATAACCAATACTTTGTCAGTAAAAACTTGTGGTTTGAATCAAAAGCCAAACTTTGAGGCAGAATCTATTTATATATATTATATTATTTTGGGAAATTGTGAAGCATCTGACTGATTTATGTTCATAAAATCATTACTTAAAGCAGTTTTTATTTAGTTTTTGAAAAGGCTGAATAAAACTGAGTTGTCAAGATGGGAAAAACATTTATTAAACCGAAAGATTTTACACTTTTGTTTGAAACTGGGATAAAACTTACTGAATTTGAAAGAATTTTATGATAAAAATTATTTTAGAATTTACATTTTTATGTCCAAAAATCCTCAAAAAAAAACAACAACAACTTTGTTTGTGTTCAGTTAAGGAAAAACGGTTGTTGACTGAAAAAGCTTGTTAAACAAGGTCATTGAAAAGTTGGGAATTGTTTTGAAGAAATCACAGAAAAATCATGGAAAACTTGAACTCTGATGTGGTTATAGACCGATATATCGACAGGCCAATATTTTCTGGCCAATTTTTAGATTAGATTTTGTATATCGGCCTCAATTTTGGGCCGATATGCGATAGGAAGTTGTTTGGGATTTTTCTCTTTGGGAAAGTCGCACTCAGTGATTAGCTGAGGTCTAGTTTTGGATAAAAATTAGACTTTTTTTTTTCTCCATTCCTGTGTCTGCAGTTTTGATTTGATCATTAACATGACTTTAGGTTTTATTCTTGTTCTATGACTTTGGCTGCAGCACAAGCTTTAATAAGTGGTTGTTTGTTTTGTCAATATGAACAATATGAATGTCTTTCATGACGCTGTAATGACTGTTTCTTCGGCCAAAATACAATCGTCATTACAGTGAAAGAGACGCATACTGCAGTGAATAATAGTTTAGGTTTAAGTTTTTTTGGTTTTACTTTCTTATACCAGCTGTGCTTTAAACCTAAAGAGTTGGACAACGGCTGAACACATTTTTAAATATCTGTATCAAAAAACCCATCGATCAATCTCTAGGCTTTGTTAAGTTGAGTGTCTCTGTGTTGAGGTGAGAACTTTGGTTATAAAATTTCAAGTGCAAATTCTTTCACATTCACAGTTCTTTTCATAAATTGCCATTCTTTTATTTCTTTTTTTTTTTTTTTCTCCAGAAATTACTTTCTGCAAAAAGCATGAGAAAATTATCAGGCGGTTTGTAATCAGTTTTCATTCTTGTCGTGTTGCAGTAGTTGTACTTTGTGAAGTTAGATTGGCCAACTAAGAAAACTAAAATATTTAAAAAGAACTGGGTGATGTGATTAAAAAAAATGCATTGGTGCTGTAAATGTTATCATTATTATATTTCTAAACTTAAGCAAAACAACCTTTTAGTAATTGGCTTATTTCTTTTTTTAAAGTTTGACCAAGATTTGAGCAATATATTAAATAATCAAAAGCTACAAAAAGAGTAAATTAACAATAAAACTTTAATTTAACTTTAAAGTGTTTATTTAATTTGTGCTTTTAAATAGACAAGGTAAGTATATTTTGTATTACAGTAGATATTACAGTATATACATTTGTTTCCAGTATCACCCGGCCATAGTCTGACTTCACTTTTCTAATTCTAAGCCTCACACTAAATTATACAAATTGAAAATCAGAAATAATTACAAATGGATACAGTTGACATCAGAGGCCACGCCCACTAACCGACCTCTGTGGGGGAAATTTAACGTTGACAGTGAATCAGAACAACAGTTTTGTCACCCACTGCTCAACAACTACAACAGTAAACGTGGACTTAAAAAATATATTGTGTCAAATATAGAAATAAAGACATGAAGATAAAGTGATCTAACAAACAAACTATGTAAATATATCCAACAATGCTAACAGTAGCTGCGAGCTAAATGCTAACGTGATGCTAGCACCGCATGGTGTTTTTTAACGTTTTTCTTTAACTTTCTGTTTACTTTTCTGACAGAAAGCCACATCAACAACTTCTATTCAAACGTGGTTGTGACTCGACTTGAATTATTTGTGCTAAAATTACACTTAATTCGCCAGAAAATTTCTTAAAAGAGATAAAAAGTTTAGCTTCCCATGCCTTAACATAGGATTTTCAACGCGACTTTCTCCCTCAGCAGGCCACTCCCCAAATGACATGCTGCTGACTGTATCTATGACTTAAGTAGTATTTGCCAGCATAATATTTACCTATAGGGACGTCTGTAAACTTTAAATTAACCCACGACCTCTGAGTTTTTTACAGGCATTCGCACGGACATATTCAATGGCTGTAATTTTTTTTATTTTTACAAACTTTCTGGAAATAGCGACAGATAGATTATGGCAACGACCTTTTACTTCATTCATGAAATGAGCGTTTCTTGTGTTTTCGGTTTGTTTTAACATGAATTAGCTGAAGTATACCTGAGCTGCAGCAGCAAATGTGGCTCCTCGTCACGTTGCTGAGTCAGTTCGAGGGAAACTTTACAGACATTTTAACAGACATGGACAATTCACACGGGACGAGAAACTCAGATGACGTCCGTAATTGATACATTTTACATGAGGTCCCGAGGTAAATAATAGGCCGTGCGAATGGGACTTTAATCTCAGTCCTTTTTAAAATATAATTCTCAAATGATAGCTTTTATCGCAGATGAGCTTGACACACATAATGTTATTCACTGTTGTTATTGGTGTCACACTGTTTTGTCGACGTAAGTCTCTGGTCAAACTTCTGCTGCCGGAGACTTGAGACTGTGAACAATGTGGGAAAAAGTGAGAACACATCTCTGCCAAGAAATAAATAGGACTGCAAATAAAGCTGTCGTTGTTAATAAAAAGCTGAGAAGTACTCGCTTTAACTAATAATCATATTTAGTATAGACCTAAATGTGTAAGAGTTTGACTTCAGATTTTATTAGCTTGACCTATATGTGAGTTTTCGTTACACTAGTGTTTGTCTTTCTGAAATCATGGTCAAGTAGTGCTGTAGTTATTTAGTCAATTAATCAGTCGATGCATTCTTTGTCGACCAACGTTTTATTAGTCGACTAACGCCTTTATTTAGACAATAAGGATTTACACTGAAAAATATTATCACCTTAAATTAGATAAATAGTGACTATATGCCTGAAATAAGCTACATTTAACAGGTTTGGAGTACATTTTGACTTAAAATAAAACTGCAAATGCATAAAATATGAAAAATACACAAAAATGCATCTATATTTTGAATGATCTCTAAATTTGCGTGTTCTATTGGCAATTATCATAAAATAGAGTCAAAATATTCTCATTTATCATGATAGGTACTACTAAGTTCATCTCCTTTTTTTTAATGTGTTAGCATTATACGGTTGTATCATTGGTCTAACCTGCAGTTCGTTTATAAATATTTTTTTGCATGAACTCCAAAACAACTTTAGTTTTTTTAGCACAGTTTGGTCTTTTACTCTTTCACTTAAGAGCATTGGCACCACCCCTATTTAGTTGATTAATCGATCGATGGAACATCATTTTGGTCAACCAAGAATTTCTTTGGTCGACTACAGCTCGATGGTCAAGAGAACTAATCCTCTTGAAATCAGATCGAATCAACTCTCCCTGTCTCGTTATTTTCATTCTATGCACTCTCGAGCGGTAGTGCGGTTCATGAAACTGCAGCCTCCAGGTTTGCAGTTTTATAAATATTATTGTCGCACTTACACAAGTGGCGGCACCTCGCAGGCGTCAATGTCACGTCTCCCAGATGAAACGGCATCGCTGCGTTTGAGAAGCAGAAGGAGCTCGAATCACTCTGTTTTTATAAACTTAAATCACACCTGATTATAAATTGCACTAACTGTCAGACTTGCATATTTTGAAACCAGAGGTTTCAAAATGTCAACAATTTGGCGATATGCAGTACAGACCAAAAGTTTGGACACATTTTCTCATTCAAAGAGTCTTTATTTTCATGACTATGCACATTGTAGATTCACACTGAAGATATAAACACCATGAATGACCAGGAGGGAGAGTGATGAGCTGGCCCCCACCGTCACCAGACCTGAACCCAATCCAGATGGTTTGGGGTGAGCTAAACTAAGGCAAAAGGACCAACAAGTGCTAAGCATCTCTAGGAACTCCTTCAAGACTGTTGGAAGAGCATTTCAGGTGACGACCTCTTGAAGCTCATCAAGAGAATGTCAAGAGTGAGCAAAGCAGTAATCAAAGCAAAAGGTGGCTTCTTTGAAGAACCTAGAAATATGACATATTTTCAGTTGTTTCACACTTTTTGGTTATGTACTATACTTCCACATGTGTTTATTCATAGTTTGGATGCCTTCAGTGTGAATCTACAATGTTCATAGTCATGAAAATTAAAATAAAAAGTCTTTGAATGAGAAGGTGTGTCCAAACTTTTGGTCTGTACTGTATTGCAATACCCAATCCCGCGATACTCGTATTGATACTTAAATTCCGATATTGATATTTTGATGACGTCATGCCTATTAATGAGGATGCTTGTATCCTTGATTTCAACTGAATTCAATGTCAATAGTGGTTCAAAATTTGCATATTCAGCCAGGACAGTAGAGGGCAGCACTGTATCTTTAAGAAGACAATCTATTGTTACCCTTGACACAAAAATTATCACTTTATATTATTATAAAAAGAGACAAGTGGTTTATTAATTGTAGAAACTTGATTAGCTTTGTGTTGCCATTAACTATCTGTCATGTATTGTATCACCAGATTAAAGGCAATGCACACCCCTATTTCAAACTAACATTCACAATATTATCTAAAATTTTATATATTGCCCACCTCTAGTTACCGCTTAGGGAGCAGTATCGGTAAAAGAGCGATAAAACATGTGACTGCTGTAAAAGGTTTTAAAGTATTGTTGATATTTTTAGCCAGAACATTATCATTGAACTGCCTGAACTCTGATACAACTGTTGGATCTGTTGTGTATCCCCTACCATGCACACCTTTAACGATTTCACATTTAATCCAAACACACTTTATTGTGTCTGTAGTTACCGAAAGCCACAGGGAAATGCCTCATGTTCCTCCTGTCCGAGCTAATGACCGGGGCTTTATGGGAACGAGCCTTATTTACTCAAGCCACGCAGGAAAATCAATCAGGACACTGTTCAAATTCAACCCGTGACGCCGTTCTCCAGCTGTTTCTGCAGAAAACATTGACGTGATTGGAATAAAATCTTAATGAGAATGAGGATTGTGTATGCTAAATCAATAAAATCTCACAGGAATAGTGTAATTTCTGCATTTGTTCTTTTTTAACGACTAACTGCAGCTTTTCTGGCGTCGACTGGAACCTTAAGTCTGAGTCTGACGCAGCTACATTTACATAAAATCTCCTGGAATGCGTTTTTCTGAGACTTTCTATAAGCTACTGCCAGAGGTGAACTTGACAATTGAGTGAATTCTTTAAGTGTGTGCAGCATACAGGCTTACTATTCCATAAAAATACAACTAATGTCAAATTTACTCAAGCTGTTAAACTCAATATGCCACGTTGATTGAAAAAAAATAACTAGTTGTACTTATAGACATTAAATTAGCAGGCGTGCAATCAGCGTTTCTGTTCAGTTGCTACGATACGGACAGCGACATATTCTTCCTCTTTACAGTGTGTGATAATGCAAATTAATTCAACACAATAATAAAAAGAATGCACCTTTATAGATAAAACACACTAAAACCAGCATTTTCAGCAAATCCATGAGCAAAATGTGTCTTTTCAAGCTTTTCTAAAACAATATTGGTTGTGTTGTTTTATAATATCCATAGAGCTCCTGTACCACGTGACTAAATTCGCCACAGTCGCCTTTACCATTGAATCTAATGGAAAGAAGCCTGAAATTTTGCTTCTGTGGCATTAAATTAGGCCTTAAATATCCGTACATCTAAAACACAATGCAAGTGAACGTTAGCGATCATTTTGTGGCCCGACTTTGCTTTTCACAAGTTCATGAGCATAAATCACACTCTGAATCCAGTAATATAAAGCAGGAGACTGGGAGACACCTGCAGATTTGAGCTGTTAATCTGAACTGCAGATATACACCTTTCTTCTTCTCTGCGGTTTATTTTTGCCGAGATAACGCCACAGCTGTTGATAACGCCACCTGCTGTTGAGAGAATGTATTAACTGAGGGAATGTGCTTAGTGCATTACTTGTTGAAAATAAAGACATTTTGGTACATTTTAACTTAAATCATAATTTAATAACTTTTCCCACAATGTGACTGGATGGTTCTCTGGCCAGAACCACGGGCAGAATTGACTTTTCCTCAGAGAGTCAAGCTAATGCTCGCTGTGATACTTCCAGAGTCTGGGCCATGACTGTCTACCGGCCAGAGGGTCACAATGCTTTTACCAGCCTGGATGTCCCCCGGCCCCTTCCATCACACTCTTACAAACTCTACCCAGTTAAGGGAGCATTTGAGTCAGGTCCTTCCACGTGGTACTGGGGTGAACGCGTATTGTCTGTCCGGACAACCTGCTGCGTCTCCGCTGGTAAACTTGAGATCGGTCTCCACAAACACGCATCGCAAACGGAGCGTTCCCCGCGCTAGCCCCGGTGCTTCTGGTTCTGTTCGAGGCTGTGACACACGGCGGTCCCGGGTGCCTGGCCTCTGAGCCACGCTGTGGGATCATTGTGCTTGAGCTTGGAGCATATTGAATTAAAGCAAGAGTGGGTTCGGGATGATGATGAGGGTAAGTTGAAGAAAAGGGTTTGGGTAAAAGTTAAAATAAACCCACAGAACTAATCCCTTTTTGTTTATTTGTTATTTTGATAAAAAAAAAAAACTAAAAACTAAGAATTAATAGCTTTATTTGAATTTGTGAATTAAAAAAAAACTGATAAACTTCGTTAAAAGCACACTTCCGCATTCTGCTTCACGGTTCAGATCTGCAGGTTCTCGTGGTTCTCCCGGTCTGCAGCTTTGCCCTTCTCTCTGAATCTGCCATTTCTGGACGTCTGATTCACTTTTCATCTTAATATTTCATTAAAACGCTTCCCTGATGATGTTTGTGTGAAATATGTTTTACTGTAAAGTCCTGTACATGTAATGATTACTCATATAGACCATTTAAACATTCTGATCTTGAGACATAATGTGAAAACAGGTGCTCCATCTATTGTCTCTCATGACTCAAAAGAATAGCTGTATTTACCATACAAAAATTACTTGCGATGGTTGCGATGGAGTCCTAATTTTTGTTTTTATAGGTATTAAAAAGTCTTAAAAAGGTCTTAATTTTCACTTCAAGATCCCTGCATATACCCTGGTCTAATGAATTGAAACAAAGATTTTGAATTGTTTTAAGACGATAGTTAAATTATTAACCAGATTAAAATACTAATATCCATACATCTGTAGCTTAATGAACAAGCTTCATTCACTTTCAGCTGCACAATGCCAGTTTTTTGTCAAAACGGCGTCAGTCAGCGGAAATGGCCTGGCTTTCTTCTGTATTTGATCATTTGCAAGTCCCAGTGTGCAAAAATAATCCATATATTCTGTAAAACTCCTATAACGTTTGATAATCTCGGCTGCCAATGTTGAATTAATGGTTTCTGCGGTGCATGCTGGGATAGCATGACGTCAGCTGCAGGAGCTCTATAGACGTTTACAAACTCAAACTGAACTCTCCTCCTCAGATAAGTGAAGCTAACACTGCATAAACATCTTTTATTTGCTGATATTTATGCCTTTTGTTTGCACTCATAACAAGACATTTAGTGGTTATTTGATTCTTCAAAGATGCACAGAAGAACAGAAATCTCATAAGTCCTGGCTTTGCGGTCTTGTGAAAGCAGCTCTTCATATCTAGAAAATATCCAACACAAAGTCTGTGGGAACTTTTTAATTTCTCAATGGCCACGAGGAATCAGTGTCTCCAGCTCCTTACCTGTAATAAAGAACATCCACTCTCTCCTGTGACCTTTACAAGCCGGGTTTAGACCACTCGCATTTGAACTTTTTTGTTCTTTCACGCAGGTTTCATAAGTAACGCTGCACATGAAGACAACTCTCGTGCTCGTTCATACAACTGTCCTCTGCTCGCTATTTTTAAGCGTCACTCAGAGGATTCATTTTTCAAATAATCTAAGCACATCTTGGAGGTGGAGCGAGAGGATAACAGATATTTTCTGAGCACATGAGCGAAACGTCCTGAAAGAGTTGTCTTGGTCAAAATGTTCTGTCACACAAACGCTGTGTCCAGAGGAACAGTCTGTCCACTTTTGTGAGGCAGACACTCGACTTCATCACATTCAAACACAGCAAGAATTTAAACATCTGCATATAATTCATCCACCGATGCACTCTACTGTAGCCTTTTATCAACTTTATGCTTTCAAATATTTCATTTATGTATTTGTTCCTTTCATGAAAATAGTGTACAGTCAAAAAATGAAGTTTAATTACATACAAGGTATTGAACATCGTCATGATTGGATTCAGATAACTTTATTTATCCCTCCTGGAGATAAATAAAAAAGAGCAAAAAGAAGAATACTATTCAGCCCCCTTTTTACAAACACATACTTTCTATTTCTCACATCATCACCTGTGCTTAGTTAGTTATCATGTTTACAATTACATTTTCAACATATATTTGTTAAATTTGTTAAATTGTCAAGTTTGTACAATCTAATTTGTTTTATTTTATACATCCTTTTGAATTGAACTATAATTTGACAACATTTTGATTAATTTCCTTGCAAATTCTACAATTTAACAAATACAACTGATAAACACTTTTGTTTTAATGTAGTTTGTGCAAACTGATGTTTAAAATCAAATCTTCTGTGATTTTCATTCTTTAAGGTAAAAACAGCTTTTGTAAGTCTTCTGGCAAAGCTTTTTTTTTAGCTTTAAGCATCTACGTAACTAATAATGTCTGCAATTCAATCGTATGTTTCAGTTTTAATAATCCTGACTTGAACAGTGCATTTGTGTGAGCGCTAAATTTAGATTTGTGAATGATTCTAATGGTTCTTCTCTGCAATAGAATTAAAAGCCTTATGTTGATTTCATATGTGTTACCCCCACACAATATGAACTGTGAAAACTCTCCTTGGTATCCTGTTTTGTGCTTTTTCTGTTTTAATATCTGTTTGTTATGTGTTGTGTTTTAGTTTATGTGTCTATAATGGCATCATCAAAGTGTCCAGGGATATTAGCCTGTGGCTAGTTTCCATAAAACGTTTACTAGAGTGTGTCCTATTTGCATTCGTAATATACTATATGTTCATTAATATGCGATGTCCCTTTATAAATAAATAAATAAAATACTGTAATGCAGCAAAAATGTGTACACCCATAGTAGAAGCTTTACAACAGTGAAATCTGAGATCTGATGTTTCTGAACTTTATAATAAGGTTTCACCAGCTAATAATTACTTGGTATAAGATGGTAATTCGATCACATTTACATTTGAACACTAAAACAAATTCATAAAATAATCCATTAAAGTGAGGCTAAACACACAGTCAGATACTAACTCCGCCCACAACTGCACCTCAAACAGGCTCACAAAAGTGGGATATGCCCGAGGTGGGTGTGAACAGACGTTGATTGACAGCACCAAATATGAACAGCGAGCTTGGTTAATGTCGTGAGTTTTGTGTCGGAGTGGTCCTGGTCCTGACGTGAGATTTGCAGCAGAGGGAGCTGCACAGCAACAGCACCAAGTCTTTGCTTTCTTGCACATCAAGATTTCTTTTTATATTTACTTTGCAAACATACGTATGAAACCTCTGCTTTAGTCTACATAAGCGCATGCGTTTATGATGTGAGTATTTTCTAAAAATGAAAATAAAAAGCGACAATGATAAACTTGCCACAGGCACGAGGTTCGAACCAGCACATCGTTGCACAAGTGGTTACACATCGCGCCACTCGCTCAACAACCTGAGGCAAATGACGGCTGATGTCATTACGCAGCGGGGGATCAGTTTCCAACTCTCCGCAGCAGCCGTGTCAGAGGGAGGAGTTTAGATAAACCATCTGGGCGGCTCGTCTGCCGCGTCAACTCACTGTGACGTCGGAGGGTACTGAAAATGCACTGACAGCGTTTGCCCATCGTGGCAGGTTTTTGCACACATATCTGCAAAATGAGCGAGTTTGCACAAAAATGTCCAAAAAAGACCTGGAAACAGTAGATAATTCAATTTTGACCCCATATACACAGTCTGACAGTTTATCTTTAAAGGTGGGGTAGCTAACTTTTTGAGTTTAAAATTTGTAAACTTTGTGCTTTCCACTAAAAAGTATATAGTTAAAAATATCACTTTGTGAAAAAAATAGACCTCTGAGTTCTGTCTGAATTGAATAATTAAGAATTTTAGTTCCTATCACGGGATGAATGCTGCTCTCTGATTGGCTGAGCTGGGGTGGTCCTCTCCAGTTTCACTTTGTTGTTTGTAAAAAGACGTTTATAAGCCAAAAATGCAACCAAAATGAATACATGTCGACATTAACCATGTTTCAAAGGATTTATGAGAGGAAGTTGTCAGATTTAAAACCTAAATCGTGTTTGCAGTGTAAAAATCAGCTACTCCATCTTTCAGTTTCCAGTTTTGGCATGACATTGATCTTTCTCTTCTTTCATATTTCCAATAACTACTGCTGTACCTTTAGAACTTTTTTAACTTCTCATTAAAAACATTTACATAATATTTAACAATTGGAAAAACATGAAGTTATTTCCACTCCGCCTGTCATGTCTCCATCTGCATTATATCTGAATATTAAACTCAATTTTGTCTAATTCTTCCGCTCAGAACGCATATAGAAGATGTTTTATGTATGAGTTCTCCCATCTGGCGACGTCTCTTCTCTCAAACTTTGCATTTCATTTGAATTCAGATCCCATTTACGTGTGGCAGCAGTCAGCGGAGGACCTGACAGTGTGCGTGCGGCTGCCCCAGGGCGTGACCAAAGACTCGGTGCAGTTTCGTCTCACGCCGGACAACCTGAGCATCGGCGTCCAGGGCTTCTCTCCTCTGCTGCAGGGACAACTGTTCGCCTCTGTGGATCCCGAAGGCAGCGCCTGGTTCATCAAAGACAACAAGAGGTTTGGACTCAGCTCTGTGGAACTCACTCACTTTGAAGTTTTTGTTTGAAGGGGGTTTCTCGTGAGCTGGTGCCAAGTGTCCAAAGTCTCCAAAACAACAGCAGAGACTGAACAGTGTTTAGTCTAGAAGCCCAGTTCCCAATAAGTCCTTTTATTATCATGAACATTCACTCAAATTAAACACTAAGAAAAACAATTGAGACTTTGCCAGTTTTTGGTGGCATAATGAAATAAAAGACAATAGAAAAATAACCTTTTCAATGCCAAATAGTAGTAGTTCGACTTCTGCGTGTTTTTAGCTATGTTACGTAACTGTTACTTTGTGAAAAACGTGCATGGAGTTGTATTTTCTTTCATTCATAAATATTTGATTATTCCTTTATTATTATGCTGCGTTCAGACCAGACAACATACGCTTTCACGCGCGAATTTTGACGCAGAACATTTTCGAAGCTGACGCCCAAATTGGCGTCCAAAACGCCCTGATGCGCGTCAAGGCGTTGGAGAACAAAAAGAACAACGCGCTTCTTCGTGCTTCCACTTGTTTGCAGGCTTTGTTTTGCTCGTAGACAAATCACGTTGAGAGAGAGAAGGAGGGAGGGAGAGAGACGCTTGCTGCATTTATAAAATGTAACTTACCCGATTGCATAACTTTCTCCTCCTCCAGGCAGTGTCTTTTTCCTGCCTCTGACCTCCTCGGCTCTTCCCGTCGTACAGCAGGTTTAAACACGGCACCAAGCATATTTAATAGATCCATGTGAGCGAATTCTAAGTTCAGATCATGTTCCATGTTTATTTTGCCTTGTCTCTAGATTTTTAGAGCGACCAAGCCTTTGAAAAAAGCCCCCAAACAAGCGACCTTTCGTTAAAAAAGTTATTAAAAGACTTCAGTAAACAGTCGTCCTTTCCCCTTGATGTGAGAGAAGAACAACATGTCACGTGTCACAGGAGTGTACAGTAGTCTCTGATTGGCTGACGCCGATTTCCAACGCGTGAAAGAGGGATTTTCTCAACTCCTGCGGCGGACGCAACTTCGCTCATATCTGCGGCCGCAGCAGGAGTTGAGAAAATCCATCTTTCATGCGTTGGAAGTTTGGGATTCCAATCCGCAAGACGCCATGTTTTCAGATGCCTATACGCATGACAACGGACGCCCCAGATGCCAATACGCGCCGCTTGAGCGCTCAAGATGGGGGTTTACATTGACTTAACATTGAAAATGGACGCAAAAATGCAAAGACTCTGTCCGGTGGGAACGCGCCATTAGGTTGTCTACCTCTCCCAGCTTTATTTTCCAGAGGGCCACATTTTTTTGAATGGCAGTGACCTCTGGCACAAAGGTGCATGACCTATTTGGGGGTGGCTCAAAATATCCTTAACATTAGATTTGTTTTAACATTGTGTAGTAACTTCCGGTCTGGACGAAGAGGTAGCAGCCAGATGCTCTTGGAACGCTCTCACAGACTACATTCTGAACTGGTCCAGAAAAAAAGTGCTGGACCAAGATCTGATCCTGAGCAGTGTGAATGTGAAAGTTGTGACAAATCCAGGAAGAGACAGATGTTTGATCACACAGAGTCGAGCAAACACGAGGAAGACTGAGCCCAAACGTGAAGAGAAAAGACAGAGATTCATAATTAAGAAGTCACATTGTAAAGTTGTTGACTTTTCAGAGTGAAGCCAAGAATCAAACCAGCAAACAAGAACAAAGATATTTTTTAATATTTGAAAGATGGATTTTGGTAGATTTAATGGGCTGGAGATCCTGAGTTGCCCTCCGTACTTTTTGTTGAACAGTTCTGATCTAAACACTTTGCTGCTGCCTAAAGTTTGCATCTTTAGCCACAATTGAACTGTTTTACTGAGAAATGCACTACAATAATTTATTTTACAACAACCTATGGACAGATTTGTTTCTTTATTTCTGCTCAATCGAGTTCAAATTCCCAAGCACTAACATACAGCTGAATTTATACTGTAAATGTCTTGGGTTTGTTTAGTGTCAACAAAAACAGCTTTGCCTTATGTGACAACAATCCATAATCACTTCAGTGCTGCGACTCCCTGTGCCGCTGCCTAAATAATGTTTTTAAAGAAGAATACTATAATCATCTGGCGACAAAATGACCCCGGTCATGAAAGCTTATAATAATAACATGGATACAGAAAATACCAGTATGACACAGCCTCAAGGCGCAAAAGCAATATTTGTTTTGAAAAATGTGTTTGTAAGGCGTCAAAAAAGATTATTTCTGTCTATAAACCAGAACTGACAAGATGACACCAGCTTCAGAAAGAGTGTAGACGTGAGTTTTTGTAGCTGTCGAGGTAAATTGGATTTTTATTCTCTCTTCTTATGGCTTTATTTAATTATTATTTTTTTGTTTAATAGCTCAATTTACAGTTACACGATAGAGGGACAGTATGCTTGCACCAGATTATGAAAGCTAATTGCCATCTAATGTTCTTATAGAGGAACAGGGGCAAAGTGCATCATTTACAGCAGCGATTTTCTGCTTTATCTCGCCTCAATTAAGCCCTCGCTTTCTCCCACATCACGTAATCCCTCCCATATATAACATTACAGTGTGGAGCAGCATGAATAAAATCATAATCGCAATTTGTATGGACACAATGCTGCCAAAATGTCTTCCACAAACATAATATAATGTAATTTTCATTTATAGATGTTAACATTGCAGTTTAGATCTATGCACAAGGTGTTTTAAAAGCTCTTTAGTGATGAGTACTGACAAGCACTCATCACTTGGTTTTCGAAAAATGATTTTATACTCGGCCTAATGATTTTGTAAACAGTTTGTAGATTATGTATTAGAGTATATGTTTTGACTAAAGGCTTATTACCAGTAACAAGGTGCTGTAAGTCAACTAGGGATGGAAGAAGATCAACCTGTCACGATACTGTGCGCACATGTACTGAACTGTCTCATGAGATTTTTCCATGGTCATTAAATTAAGTTTTGTATCTTTGAGCAGCTGTAGTAAATATTCTCCTCCACACACAGACTTGTAACAGACATATTCTGACAGAAAACTGTCTCAACTCTCACAGTTTTTATTTCGTAAAGATAGGACCAATATTGACAGAGATAATTAGTCCTAAACATTATAAAATTTAGCGTGAAAAATATATAATCGTCAAATATACGCGCGGACACCGCGGGAACAGCGCAGTGTTTTTCACACTTAAGGGTAGTTTAAAATAGATCCACAAAGAGATATTTTGGCCTATATCATCAATAAGTCTCCTCATCTGTGTGTCTGGTCCCTGTAAGCAGCTGCAGCGCTGTGAAGCAGGAGAAAGGGGGCGGAGTCTGAGCGGATCAATTTCAGTCAAAACTCATATTGTTCAAATTATAAAAATCCAAGGTGATACACATGATGAAAGGTAAAGCTAAACTAAAAGAATATAAACTAACAATAATAAATAATACAAATCATTTTTTAAATTTGCCTTGTTTAAATTCTAAATTTAAACAATTAATGCAAATTATTTAAAAATCTTGTCTCGTCTCGATCTCGTGGACCCAATCTCGTGGCTCGTCTCGTGTCGTGAAAATTCTGTCTCGTCCCATCCCTAGTACAGAACTATCTCACGAGATTTTTCCTTATAGGCTTTTATGAATGGTCATGTTTTGTATCTTTTGACTCCTGCTCTTCTGGGCCTTTCTGTGTGGAGTTTGCATGTTCCTCTTCATGTCTGGGTGACGATGACGATATCAATGGCCAAATTCTGAGGCTTTTTTTAGTTTTAAAAGTAGAGCTGGGGCGAAAAAGTATAACCAAAAAAGCCCTTCCATTTTTTCACCTCGATACATGTGCGTCTCTTTCACACTATGTAATGAGGCTTTATTGTATTTTGGCCCAAGAAACAATCATTTCATAGCCTCATGAAAGACACTCGTATTGTTCATATTGACAAACAAATAAGCACTTATTAAAGCTTGTGCTGCAGCCAAAGTCATACAACACGAATAAAACTTAAAGACACGTTAATGGAAAAATCAAAACTGAAAATTTAGGACTGGAGAGAGATAAAGGAGTCTTAAATTTTGGCAAAATAAAAAAGAAAATCTAAATATTGGCCGGACAATATTTCGGTCTTTCTCTACTTTAAATAAACAAGCTAATTAAACTCTGCACAGTCGGCTTGACAACAGAAAAGCTACAGTTTTCAGCAAAGTGAAAGCTCCACAGAGAAAAAATGCCAAATATCAGGTTTTCTTCTCATAATTAGCAATGCTCAAATCATTAAAGATCTACTCATGTCAATTTGTTGATTATTAAGGTGTCCACAGCTGATCCTATGTCAGGAACAATACTGTGTGTGGTTTAGAGCAGAAGCCACACTTTAGAAGACATTTTCTGCGTTGAATATCAGAGATCTGCTTAGTTTATGCTCTTACTTACTCAAAAGTAAGGAACATGTGTTTTTGTTTTTGTTTTTGAAAATGCTAAGCTAAACTAAGTTCAAACATGTGATAAATCATAGTGATGAAAGAATAAATGTAATAAGTTGTTCTTTTAAGGAACCGTATGTAAGATGCACAAGTAAAGGTTTTAAAAAGGTATTACAAATGCAAATGAACTTGGGTTGCCAGATTGTGAATAGGCCCATACAAGGAAGCTACTGACCAATCAGGAACAAGATTTGCTATGAATCATGGGCAATAGCCAGAAAGTCACTTTCCCAGACACCAGACTCTTTGTCATGGTTTTTTGTTCCCAAATATCGCTTTTTAACACGATGTGGGAGGAGCCTAATGAGAACTGCGTAGAAACAAGTGCATGAGCCTATCACAGACAGTTGTGTCTGTGTCCTGGTGCAACATCAGTTCAAACTCAAAGATGTTCCTGACTCATGGCTCAAAATTCAGGCTCTAAGAAACCAAACTGGCAACCCAACTGAGAGAGTCATGTGAGGCTCATTCTGCTTTCTGATTGGATAATAAGTGTAACATCAACAAAGGGACTTCATGTCCATTGCTTTTTTAATTAAGAACAAGTCAGAATGACATTGACTTTCAGTAAAAATAAAAGCATATTTGGACTTGTTGACCTTGTATCTTTAGACACATATAAATCATGTTTATGAAATCCGACATCAAAATCTTACATACGGTTCCTTTAAATCGTTCAGCCCTAAAGTCAGAATGATGAGGAGCTTTTTTAACATAAAATGGCTCTTCTACCACAAACTGGAGGTCTTTCATTCACACTGCTCAAATGAAAGAATTAAACTTTCATTTTCTCTGTGCCGTTTCAAAGAAGAATTTGTTTAACCCTGCTTTTGTGTTTTACGAAGGAGCTGCTCTGAACTGGAACAGAACACAGACTTCAGGGTCACAGAAGTTTCACTAAAATCATAACAAGAACATTCTGAAGCAAAATGTTTTGTCCGGGACAGATTGAAAACAAGTCTGACAGACAGGAGACAGATGATAAAGAATGTTTTTGAACAGAAACTTGGACAAAAAAACTGTCATGTCAACTTCAGAGTGAAAAGGACAGAGCTCAGTTTGTTTTGAAATCTTTATCAAACCTGTAAAACAACCTATGTTCATTTATTTATTCACTGACATTCTTTCTTTGCTAAAAGATCTTCCAATTCCCAAGTTTGGTCATTTTGGAAACATTTGGAAATCACTTAAAAATATGTAAGTGGTTACTGGTCAAAGGTGCTCTAGCTTTGAGAGACAGAATCTTAAGAAAGAAAACACAGTGTATGATTTTTAAACAATTGATGTGAAATTACAGATCTCTATTTTGAAGTGGGACAACAAGCGATGTGTGTCCAAAGTGATTTGTCTTTTCAAACTGCAGCCTGACTGAACATATATGTAGGGGTCGGCCAATGTACATTTTTGAGCTGATACCAGTTGACCCTGTGCATGAAGTTGTTTATTTTCAAGCTGTCAGACTTAAGCGTTATCATTGACAGACAAACACATCTTTTTATAAACACACTTTGGTCCTTTGGTGAAATACTCTCCTTGTTTATATATAATATAATTATATATAAATATATATATATATATATATATTATATATATATATATATATATATATATATATATATATATATATATATTATATATATATATATATATATATATATATATATTTTATATTATATATATATTTATAATATAAGTATTTAACATGTTTTCAGAGAAAACCACCAACAGCGCACTGTTCACTTCCCAATTTTAAAGTATTTTTTTCCTTCTAGACTGGAAAAAAGTGAAGCCCCATAGAAATGAATTAAACAGGAAATGAACATGCCAACAGGAAGTTATTATGTTTGCCTGCAGGCGTGGCTTAAGAGCATATTGTTTAAACTAGAGTGGACCACCCCACGCTCGGCCAATCAGAGCTCTGCTTTTGATTGTCTGTGAAGAATAAAATACTTCATTTAATTCAGACTGTACACTGCAGTCAGATGTTGTCACAAAAGTGATAGATCTACAACACACTTATCTTATTTTATTAAAAAATTATTAAAATTACTTTCATTTCATTGTGGAAATGACTAATTATTGTCATTGATGGGTCCAGGGCAGGGATGGCCAAACTTTGTTCCTTGTTGGGCGTAACTATTTGTGAACAAAATAATGAATACAGTGGTCCCTTGCTCTATCGTGGTTCACTTTTCGTGGCTTCGCTGTTTCGCTAATTTTGTTTAGTGTAATTTTGCTTTTTTTTTTTTTTTTACAGTGCGCTTTTACGTGCGCTGTAAATGTGCTTTGCACCCAAACGCACCGTTAGGACCATATCACATCGCAGCATTCACAGGCAACAGCACAGAAGCTCTTTTATAAAACTTTAGACAGTTTGGATCATGCAGGGGAAGCTGACCTGACGCTGGGACGTTTCTCCAGGTGAGGATTTGACTCTTTGAGCTCGTAGTTACGATGATAAGTTTGTTCTCGCTGGAACGTCATTTATAGTTCATAGGTGTGTTTATGGATCGTGTTGTGACTTCGCTAGAGTCGGATGTGTTTCGTGGCTGTCGGACCCGGAGTCCGTGTGATCGTGGCTCTGCGGTCGGCTGTGGAGCACAGCGGGACGGGCAACGTGTCAAAAACGACTCGCGCTGTTGTACCTTGCGGTGAATCATGTGTTCAGCGCATTATTACCTGTTCAAAAGACACTAAACATCAGAACCAGGCAGGTTATCAACTGAAATTACTGGTAAAAAAATTAAGATCACTACTTCGCGGGTTTCGCCTTTCACGGGTTATTTTTGGAACGTAACCCCCACGATAAACGAGGGACTATTGTACTTACAGATTGAGATTTTGTTGTTGAGAACCATAAGGAAACAACTGCGTATGACCCCAGACAAAATGCTCACCCGTTGTTAAGACTTTAATAAATGTATTGATAATAATATTAGTATACTTGTAATTTAAAGTCTTTATTAAACAGCTGTAGTCAAACTAATCTGCACCTTTGACTTACTTGAATATCAAACTTTCTTTTATCTGCGCAGCTTTTTGTAACTCTTCTTTGAATTAGCATTTTTACTTCTAAAGCAGTACTTCATATTCATGCCATATTTTTAAAAAACACGTTTCTGGAATACAAAAGGGCTTTTAATTCCCTGCGAGGGGCTTTGTTAAGAGAAATACAAATAATAATGCACCACTGGGCTCCAAAGAGGTTTCACAATCAAAACAGAACGCCACTTGAAAAGCATTTCACAAAACAGATTTAATGATGTGAGTAAAGTATGAAAACTGACCAGCTGAGGCGGGAAACGCATTTTCTGTGACATTTCTCATTAACAACTGTCATTAAATGTTTGTGTTAATACAGACACTGTGCTTCTGTCTCCAGTGTACTTCTAATCTGTGACACTCATGGATCAGTGTTGTTAAAGAAGGGATGTATTGGTATTGGTCGAGATTTACGTTACTATAACCGTATCGGTATTGACATATATCTGCGCCGTTGTGATAGAGGGGATTCTCTAGTCTCTATGTGACATGTATCAGTCCCAATTTGTTGTCAAAATTTTTGAACAACCTAAAGGGTAACAATGGTGATTAAAAACCAAATATGCTAATACTGTACATCTGCATATTTATAAAACAAGGCCACAGAATAATTCATAACCCAGATAAATCTTTTTTTTGTTTTTTTGTTTTTTGCTAGAATGATTGTGTGAACCTTGTTACATATTTTAAGAAAAATATAAAAATATCTGTTTTGGGAAATGTCGACTCTCAGCCACAGCAGGAAGCCAAATATCGGATATCGGTATTGGCTTAAAAAAAAAATCCATATAGAGAGATTTTTGGTCGGCGTCACTCTCCGCCCTTCTGCGCATGCTCCATGCAGAACAAAACGAGAAAACAACAAAACGAGACGATAGCAGCTGTTTGGATCAGGTCTGAACCGGTCTGACAGACGTTTGGCTGCTGAAGCTTGAGACTGTGTTTTTCTCGCTGTTTTTTCACTCACCTGGATGTAACTTTTAAGGGTCGTAGGGTTGAATTCCATTCACAAATGTTGAATTAGCAGCATAACTTTTGTTTTTACACAGTGATAAACTCTTGTAGTTAGCCGACAACAACCCTGGCTTGAGTTGTTGCTCCAGCTTGGTCAATGAGTGGCGACTTTCTCTGGATTTCAAGTGTGCGTGCATCGCTTGTGTTGATAAACAAATACTCCCTCTACTAGGGATGGAACAATATACGATATTATCGTTAATCGCGATAACTAAGGGCTGCAATTAAATAATCGTGGCGTTTTTTTATAATTGTGATAATCGTACGTGACGATAATCACAATTATAGCAGCAGGTGGCTAAGAGCATCTAAAATCTGATGCTGTGAACCCAGTAAGAAGCTGTATTATGGTTAAACAAAGAAAAGGTTCATGTGGGAAAGTTAATTAATGACAAAGTTAGTAGATTTTTGCTCAACATTGTAAACATTTGTTCACTTTGAATCATTATTAATTGTACTTAAACCAAAATACAATAAGTAGTTGTTCAAACACATACATACTGTGCAGTAATAACATTTCAGTGATCTGTTCACTTTTACAATCAGTAAATTATCGTGATAATATTGTTAATCGCAATTATTTTGGTCACTATAATCGTAAGTGCGTCCCATGCCTACCCTCTACTGGTCTATGCCTAATTGTAATTCCCATAATTGAACTAGAACACCTTAATTTAAAAACAAGTGTACTTATCTCTGTGCCGAACCTCAGAGTACAGTTGTTATTATGAATGTTGTTTTAGTTCTATTCATTCATTCGTTGTTGAGATGTGACAAAGGAACAGACAGCAGCTTGGTCACCAGATAATAAAGATTACTCAAATATGCTTCAGCAGTGTTTCCTGTAGGAGAATATGATGCCGAACCATAAATTGTTTTTGCTTGTTGTAGTACCATAGTAGCTTTAATGAATCTTTTATACCAATTTGTAATGACTACAGCAGCATGTATAAAGCATGAATAAAGCCATAATTAGCCTTAGTTACTACAGTATAAAAGGAGCTATGGTTAGAAGGGTTTTTATCTATTAGCCATTTGTTCATGATGAATTAAGTATTTTAGTTTAAGGCTTTAATAAGACTAAATAAAGTAGTTAATGTAGTGTTACTCTATCTTTTACCTGTTGATTATTAGGGGGTAAAACGGACACTTTCCCCATTGTGGGACAAATGAAGAATTTATATTTAATGCATTGTTTCTTTTACGACTGCCTTTGGCGCTATAGTCTGTTATAAATCTGTGGAAACACTGCCTGAACGTCTCTAAACACCACTTCAAGAGGCTAAATGCGAAGGGCAATGACTGTAAAGCGGATAAAAGCCCCTAAAAGTCGATTTCGCATAATAGGTTCTTTAATTATTAATAATGCAACTTAGCACCGCTTTGTTGTTATTTCCCCTGTGGATAGGGCAGCTCTGTAGATTCTGCAGTTCACACTAAATATTTTAAATAAGGCATTTGTAGTATGCTGGCTTTTTGAAAGGGAAACGCACCAGAAGAAAATTACTGCCTGAGCCCACATTTTTACAATACTACAATACAAACGTGTCTTATGAACATGAAACAAAAGAACGTATTTGTCGTTTAGAACAATCCCATTTCGGTCACTTCGTAAAGCAATATGGCTGCGTATTTATATCATTATTGCAAGCTATAAGTCTTACAGTGTTTAAGGTATTAAATAGAGAAGAGAGACAGAAGGAGAGAAAGAGGAGAAGGAGAGGAGCGAGAGGAGAAGGAGGTGAGTGAAGAGAGAAAGGAGGAGGAGAAGGGGAGAGAGGAGAAGAAGGAAAAAGTAAAAGGAGAATAAGGGGGGAGAAAAGAGAGAAAGGAGGAGAGAGAAGAGAAAGAGAGAAGCAGGATAGAGAGTAGAAGAAGGAGAAAGAAAAGGGATTAGAAGGAAGAGAGAGAGGAGAAGGAGGAGAGAAACAGAGGAGGAGAGGAGAGAGAGGAGAAGGGGGGACAGAGAGGAGAAGGAGGAGAGAGGAGAAGAAGGAAAAAGAAGGTCGAAAGAAAAGAGAGAAAGGAGAAGAAGAAACAAAAGAGAGAAGAAGGAAGAGAGAGAGGAAAAGGAGGAGAGAGAAGAGGAGGAGGAGGAAAGAGAAGGAGGAGAGAGGAGAAGGAGGCAAGAGAAGAGAGAAAGGAGGAGGAGAAAGGACAGAGAGGAGAAGGAGGAAAAGGAAAAAGGAGAAGAAGGTCGAGAGAAGCAGGAGAGAGAGGAAAAGAAGAAGAAAGAAAAGGGGAGAAGAAGGAAGCGAAAGAGGAAAAGGAGGAAACAGGGAGAAGAGAGAGGGGAAACAGGAGAGAGAAGAGAGAAAGGAGGAGGCGAAAGGCCAGAGAGGAGAAGGGGGAGAGAGGAGAAGAAGGAAAAAGAAAAAGGAGAAGGGGGAGTGAAAATGGAGAGAGGAGGAGGAGAGAGAGAAGCAGGATAGAGAGTAGAAGGAGAAAGAAAAGGGAGGAGAAGGAAGAGAGGGAGGAAAAGGAGGAAAGAAACAGAGAGGAGAAGGAGAGAAGAGAGAGGAGAAACAGGAGAGAGAAAGGAGAGAGAGAGGGGATAGAGAAGAAGAAGGAAAAAGGAGAAGAAGGAGGAGAGAAAAGAGAGAGAGAGGAGGTGGAGAAGGGAAGAAGGAGGAGAGAGAGAAGAGAGAGAGAAGCAGGATAGAGAGTAGAAGGAGAAAGAAAATGGAGAAGAAGGAAGAGAGAGAGGAAAAGGAGGAGAGAAACAGAGAGGAGAAGAGAGAAGAGGAGGAGGAAAGAGAAGGAGGAGAGAGAAGAGAGAAAGGAGGAGGAGAGAGGAGAAGAAATAAAAAGAAAAAGGAGAAGTGGGAGAGAAAAGAGAGAGGAGGTGGAAAAGGAAAGGAGGAGAGAGAGAAGAGAGAGAGAAGCAGGATAAAGAGTAGAAGGAGAAAGAAAAGGGAGGAAGAGGAGAGAGAAGAGGAGGAGGAGAGAGGAGGACGAGAGAAAAGAATGAGGAGAGGGAAGAGAGAGAGGAGGAGAGAGAGGTATTGACACCAAAATACTAAAAGTGTCTTATCCCTGTGACAGTTGTGATATTAAAATTAGTAGTCTGACATTTTAATATTGTGACAAGACTAGTTATGATTTTACAGAAATATCAGGAAATTAAAAGGCTTTTTGTAATGAATGCTACTACTTTTTGCACGGTTGCCTAGTAACCAAGGTCTACATTGCGCATGGTGCTGTTGTCAGTCTCTGCAAAAGGCTGAAGTGTCAATCTCAGAGAGCCCGGGATCACTATTGATTTCTATTGTAAAGACTCTGCCTCCTTCATTAGGACCTTAAGCACCTTTCCAATGATCCGACCCAAACCAAACAATGAAGAAGCAGGACGAGCTCTGACCTTTGACCCTATTACAGGTTTCTATTAGGGCAGATGTCAACAGCTCGAGAACAGTGACCCAAGCTTTCAGTCCTTCATTAACTAAAAAGTTGGTCATGTTGTCCTAGAGCCTTTGACAAACACGGCCTTTTTCAGGTGAAAGTTTTTTATTAAAAATAGTCCTCATTGTTTGAATTTACCATATTTTTCCATTTGAATGCTCTCGCAGATGAACAGCTGAGCACCGTCGCTCCGCTCTGGCGCCCGAATGAATTAAGAAGCCTGTCCTTTGTGTGCGCTTCATATCTTTTCTGCCGTGTCCAAATAAAGCCGTGTTATAACATCCAGGAAATAAAACATCAGCCGCTCTGGTCGGCAAAGGGAGCTGACGAAACCGGCTCACTGTATTTCAGAACAAAGCAGGATGTTTAATTATAGACAAGGTTGTTTTTTTAATATATTTTTGTCCTTTTGAAATTATTATTAGGCTCAGGGATTGAAGCAAATACTTGACTTGATAATGAAACTGAGATCTTTTAATTATTCTATAAATAAATGTATTTCATACCCATTTGCATAACATTTTGTATGAACATTCTCCAACTTGATTTTGCTTTAAGGTGTATTCTGCTAACACAAAGTTGCATTTAAAGTAATACTAGAGACTTACTCCGCCCACAACTGGACCTCAAACAGACCGTCAAGATTATTTTTTATTAACTTTACAGACATTTGTATGAAGCCTTTGCTTTATACATAAGCACATGAGCTCATTATGTGAACAAGTGAGTATTTTCTAAAATTGAAAATGAGTTGAGCCCAATTACTTATAATCAGGGATGCACTGATCCAGCTTTTTCAGTTCTGGTATCGATCTCGATATTTTGGCTTTAATTATCTGTCGATATAAAAACATAAAAAAAAACATGTAAAAATATAAAAAAACAAAAAAAAATGTAATTTTGTGTCATGTAACTGCTATTTATAGTACAAGTCACTACTTAACAACTTAATCTGAATTAAATGTCCAACATTAAGAGACATTCTGGATCAACATCAGCCTGTAAACTAGTCTCATTATGTCTAATTAAAGGCACAACAAGGATTACAGCTGAACCGATATCATGGAACTGATACCCGATTCAGCAAAATGTCCTGGATCGGCACCGATATTCGATCCCAGTATCAGATCGGAGCATCCCTGCTTATAATGTAATTTCATAGCAAGCGACTGTTTTCCAACTTGCATTAGCAGCGATGTCAGGAGGAGGTTTAATAATCCATCTGGGCGTCTTCTCTGTGGCGTCCACTCGATGTGACGTCGACTTTTACTGAAAATGCACCAACAGTGACAATGCACTTTTATTTTATTTGAATGGGACAGCATGTATTAATGAACGGCCAAACCTTAAAGACACCAGATTTAGTTAAAAGCTAATTTCCATCTGTAGTCCCATGAAACAAGGATAAAACAGGCTTCAACACGAGAAGCAAAACATGAATCAACAGACACTTAAGACATCACACAAGACATAATACAATACAATGAACATACACTTGAGGTAGATCTATTACTAAAGTTTTGACCGTCGCAGCAGCATAGTCGCGTTTTTTCCACACATAATTGCAAAATGTTCAAAAAAGGCTTGGAATCGGTAGATCTTTCCATTTTGACACCATATACACAGTTTGACAGTGAAAATAGTTGATTCTGCACATGGAATATTATTTACTTTACAAATATGAAAAATACCTGACAGATTTGCATAGAGGAAATGAAGTTAAAGGTGCATTGCGTAGCTTTTTGAGCAAACATATTCTGAATAAGTCTTTCTCATGTTTGTTTCTATGGAAAAGATGCTACTTAAAGGGGCACTGTGTAAGATTGAGAGGAATTTTAATTATCACCTATAGTCCACAAACATTTAAATCATATTTATTCTTTACAACATGAATACTTAAGAGAGCACTGTTAACCAATCCACATCAATTGTGATACATTTATACGTATTTGAAATGTTTTATTACGGGCCGGAATATGGATCATTGACGCTAGATGGCATCATGCTTAATAGGCAAAATGCATGTGAAAGGCTCCCTCTAGTGTTCAAAAGTGGAAATCACTTTGTTTGTTTTTCTTACATAGTGCCCCTTTAAGTAAAGTTTTCTCACATAATGACATAACACACAATTATCACCATTAACAATGTTCCAGGGTATGGTTTTAACTTTAAGCCCAGTATTTATGAAGGTTTTAATCTTAGCAAAGACACAAAATCGGTGTGCAGTGCATTGGTGTGTGAAATAGATTGTATAGTTAGTGGATTTTAATTAGTCTGACTTTAATCATGTGGGAAGAAGATAATTGTTTGAGAAAATTGTAATTTTAACTTGTGAACTGGAACAAACTGCACTGGCTTTCACACAAACAAAACTTTACATTACGTGCTTGTTTTTAAATACAGGTATTAGAAAGATGTAAAAGTGAAAAGTCACAATATTTTTTACGATTCAGGTTTTAAATCTGACAACTTCCTTTCATAAATCTGGCCACACATGTATTTATTGCAGTTGCCATTATGGCTTATAAACTTCTTAAAATAAAGAAAAAAGTGACACTGGAGAGGACCATCCAAGCTCAGCCAATCAGAACGCTGCATTTGGCTTCTGCTTTGTTGCTTTCCACCGTTTGTCAGGATTTGTTGTATAATATGCAGAGATGGAAATCATTTTACTCACATACTGTACTTAAGTAGTTTTCTTGTGTATCTGTACTTTACTTGAGCATTACAAAATGGTGACTTTTTACTTTTACTTTTTACATTTTTCAAGAAGTATCTGTACTTTCTACTCTCTACATTTTATAAACAGGTGCGTTACTTTAAATACATAAACATTTGTTATTCCTTTTAAATACCAGGTCAGACCTGCTGCTGCCGTGTATCAGAGCTCTGTGCACAAATTAGCAAGTGAAAATCGCCATAAACTTTCTAATTTCTAACAAAATTGATATGATTATCATATAAATTTATAATTTATTTACTGTAAAGCTCATTTCACTCACCACAACATCACAAACTAACTTGTCCAAGCTCAGGCGTTTCAGCACAAATATTTGTCCTAAACCACACATCGTCCACACAGAGCAGGAGTTTTAGGACACTGAAAACGAATATTTCTGAAACCATGTCTCAGGGTGAAATAATTTCAAAACTCCGGTTCAGCGTCTCCGCAGTTACGCTGTATCCGATTTTTTTTTTCCATAATCACATCACTGCCCCAGAGTCACGTCTCATCTGCAGAATGTACTGACCTTTATATGATGTTCACTGTGAAAATCTGCGTCTCATATCACTTTCATTTCATTTGAATCCTCTACAATCTCTAGTAAATCTGTATTGAAACGTTGTCAAAATATTCCAAAGATTCTGAAGCATAAATCCTCTTTCTGTGTCTCCTCTGTCGGTTTTAGATCCATGTTGTTCATTCAGAATGTTTGTGTGAAGTTTGAAAGAGTTCTCTGCTAAGTTTTTGTTTACGTTAAACCTTTTTTTTTTTCACGTTTCTACTTCCTGTCTGTGTCCATGTCACAGCGCCACACTCTGGTCAGATTCAGGCATTACACCGGCTTCAGGCTGGTTTCACTGATTCATGTGGACGCTGATAAATCCTAAGGCAGCTCCGTGTTTACGCAGATCGTTTTTAAAACTATCCTCGTTTTGTCTTCGTGTGGACAAGGTCTTATACTCTGCAAAAATGCATTTCAAGATTGGTTAAAATTTCTTAAAACTTCAGATGGTTTTATTTGATGTATTCGATTATATGATTTGCTTCGATGTGTTTTCTACCTTGTTTCAAAAAATTGCTAATAAAGTAAAAACATTTTTACTCGCCTCATTGGCAAATTTTATTCAAGCTCAAATCTCATGAAAACATCAGAAATATATTAAAACAAGTGAAATAAGCTGACAAATATCTAGTATTTTAGTAGTTTAAAGGGTCACTGTGTAAAAAAAAATAAAAATAAAGTGATCCCACTTTTGAACACCAGGGGGAGCCTTTCCAATGCATTTTGCCTATCTACCCTGCTGACATCTAGCGTCAATATTCACATTCCGGGCCGTAATAAAACATTTCAAATAAGTATAAATGTATCACAGTTGATGTGGATTGGTTAACAGTGCTCTCTTAAGTATTCATGTTGTAAAGAATAAATATGATTTAAATGTTTGTGGACTATAAGTGATAAATAAAATTCCTCTCAATCTTACACAGTGCCCCTTTAACTGAGACTAGAAAATATTTTTTTGGCAGCGTGATTGTACTTTTTACTGTTTTACTTGGGTAAGTTTATACACATTTATTTTTTACTCAAGTAAAACAGTTTTATCAGGACTTTGACTTTTACTAGAGTCATTTTTTTCCCACAAGTTTCTGTACTTTTACTTGGGTAGTACTTCAGTACTTTTGCCATCTCTGACATTATGTAAATTGTAGTTATGGATTATGAAGGTACATTTTGCGATGTTCAGAGATCTACAGTTAAATAACAAACGTAAGAGAGTTCAGTACATTTTGTTCAAAAGGGTTTATGGACATGTCTTTTTCTGTCTGTCTCTTCTATACAATACATTTATTAAGTGGCCATCCTTTTTAACAGAAACCGTGTCCTGTTCTTGGAGCATATATTTCCAGGAGAACACCATGTACCAAGTGAATTAGTATTGACCACTGCGTCCTTCACTGTACGTGCCACACTTTTCATCCCCCGGAAGTTTTTGTACACAGACATTGTAATAGAAATCTGATTCGAGACCTTGAGCCGTTGCATTTCTGTACATGTACTGTTGCGTATAATAATCCTGCCTTATCGTGTTCGCCGCAAATTGCAATTGCTGTTGAGGCAGTAATTGATATTGCCTGTCGAGTCAGATTTCCAGCTTGAGGCCAGTTGTGTAGATGAAAACAATGAAAATATTCTCTGAACGTATGCATGAGCGACTTCTTTGTGCATCATCCAGCCGCACTGTTCATTAGGAGGGTTTTTCAAGCGGCGGCGGCGGATGATGAATCTTGGAATTGGATGATCAAATGTGGCTCAGAAGAAGCGTGGACAGAACATTGTACATACAGAGTGATCCTGAGGTGGAACAGGCTGTGCAGCTATTTAAAAGACCGAGTCGTGCAAATTAAAGGGACGCGTTTTTATTGAAACCAATGATGAGTGAAGGTTTGTCTTAACACAGAGAATTTAGTCTGTTGGAATTATATTTTCAGTTTTGTTTTCCATTTTTTTGAAGGTATTTGTGCAAATATACACAATTTTTCTTCAGTAGCATCATGACGGTTTTGTGAAATATTGATCCCAAATCAATTCATAATAAATCTTAATAATGATAAGCATTGAGTACGGCCAATGAAATCTTATTCTTATGCAGTATTCATATTTTTATAATTATTTTGGTCATAAATATAAAATTTGTCTGCAATAGCTTGTGAAATGTTGATTCAAAGTCAATTCAAAATAGTTCATATTAATGAAACCCCTGTGGTTGGGGGGAGGGTGCAGTCTGGATGCTCTCAGCAGCCAGACTAAAGAATACTACCACCAATTATTCCGTGCGTGTTGTATAAGGCAACTAAAAGGGACGGGGAGAGAGGAGTGAGAATCCTCTCCCCTGTAACTGTTTCCTGGAAACGGACAGGGCTAAGTTGGGAAGAGGAGGTTGTCTCCCCAAACCCTAAAGATTAGGTTCTTCAATGTGTGTGGGTAAAAAGTGGCCAGACCAGCTTGCCAAAGCCTGATCCTGTCAGATGCTAAGCAGGATTGGGCGTGGGCAGTACACGGATGGGCCCTTTCTTGCTTAGCTTCTGAGATCTGACGGGATCAGGCTTTGACAAGCAGGTATGGCCACATGGAATAATCATTTTTTTATTAATGTTTTAGTCATGAATTTATACTTTTTCTTCAAAACTTCTATGTTTTGTGAAATTTTAATCTCAAATCAATTCAAAAATAAATCTTAATAATGATAAGCATCAGGTATGGCCAATGAAATATCATTCAAAGGCAATATTAATAATTTTAATAATATTTGAATTACTGATATTGATCTCAAATCAATTCAAAATAATTCTTAAAAAATGAGAGCTCAACATTGACATTTCAACCAAATTTAATTTGAGCATAAAACTACAAAAGAGCTTTTGCTTTGCCAAATCTTTGAAATCAGGAACAAAACCATGTCCATGAACCAAATAAATGAAAGATCTTTATTCTCAAACACAGTGCTTCGGTCATTGGTTCTGTGTAAACTCGTGCTATTGTTTTCTCTTCTTCTGTTCTCTCCGTGTTTGTTTGTTTTATTCTCTCTGACTCTGTTTCTTCTTCTGTTCTCTCCGTGTTTGTTTGTATATTCTCTCTGACTGTGTGTACCCTCCTCGTGGTTCTGTGTGTGCAGTCTGGAGGTGACGCTGCAGAAGCGCGCTGAGGGTCCGCTGTGGCCGGAGCTGGTGATGGGCGATCGAAGAGGAGAGTTAGTGATGAGTGACGAGCAGACGGCTCAGATCCACGAGAGACTCAAACACCTCACCTCAGACGACCTGGTGAGAACTGTTTATGTACACTTACAAAAGAAAAATAACTCATCACTAATAGTAAATCAAATTAACACATGGTATTAAATATTAACAAAATCAAACTTTTGTTTCTACTGCACTAATGACACTTTACATACACTAACCCTGCTGTTATTATGTTCTAAAGTCCTAAATGTGTTTTACGTGACTTATTTACAGTTGAAATCAAATTTTTCATTTCAATGCAATTTTGATGCACACATAAAGCTGTAATTTTTATGTAGAACAGATGTTTCAGTCACAAACCACTATGGATATGCTGTCTTTTTTGGAAAAACACTAAACAACAGTAAAGGTTTAGATCTGTATTAGATTGTCCGTTAACAAGCCTTTTTTGATCCTTTTGCTAATTCTATTGGGATTGTTTAAATTGCAAATCAAATCAAGATTGCAGCACTTGTTTTATTATATGTTTTTCCCAAAATGTACAGCCTTATGTTGCGTTCACACTTAATGCAACTACACAAACTGTTTCAATGCTAGACCTATATAGAGGTGTGTTGATGCGCGACCTGAACGCAACATGAGAAGAGCAGAGTCAGTGGCTCAAAACGACCAGTGCTACAGCTTACAACATGATCACAAATCTTATTCTAATCAAAAACTCCAGAAACATAAACACAGAACATGTGACTGGAATTTACTCTGAGGCTCCACTAAGGAAAAAAAAAACTCATATTCATAAAGTTTAGTCCAGGGGTTTCTCTCGGTTTCGTTTCTTGTGTTGACAATGTCCATAATTCATTAAATTCCTTGATTCTGCCAAAAACACAAGGCTATTTTGGCCAAAAAATACAATAAATGAACTTTATGTTCATTAAAACAAATGCTAATTCCCATAAGATGTTAATGTAACATTTTAAGTATTGGTCTCTCCCTCGGGAATCCCAGGTGGGATAGAATCACTTCTCTTTCTTTTTTTGCACTATTGCCTATACCAAGGGTCTCCAACCTTTTTCACCAAGAGAGCTACTTTTCTAAAAGGAAAACTGGCAGTGAGCTACTACGTTTAGCGATGACCAAAAATTGAAGTTAATTCTGGGTTAAGAGGCCTATATCAAAATTTACTCCATCTACTGTATATGTAGAATTGGATGCAATTAGACATCCAAAGATACATTTACTGTGGAAAAAGGCATGTAAGTTACATTTGAGTAATAAAGCATAATTTGTATGATTCTAAAATCCCTTGGCGCGAGCTACTTGGAAGGTGGTGGCGGGCTACTGGTAGCTCCCAAACTACAGGTTGGAGACCTATACTGACAAATTAAATTAAGACATATTTTTTGTTTTGCTTTTTAAAACGATAACATAATTTGTTTGTAAAGAAAGTAGGACTATAAAACTAATCAAGCTTCAGCTACATGCCAGGGATCCAACTCATGCACCCGCAAACTACTCACACCAGAGTCATGACAGGAGATGTGATTCTGCTTTCACAGATACTATAGTTGCATGAACGTGCTGCGGTTAATGCTTAAAAGCTGGAAGTTGGTCGTGTTTTAGGACAAGCGACCACGCACGACCAATTTCGAATGATCATCCGACCAATGCCGCACGTCTGGAACGAATTTGATGCTTCGTATGTGAACGCACCATAACATTTATGTGTCCATGTGAAGTATTTTATTTTGGAGAAGTGTTACAAGTGTGTCGTTGGATCATACAACTCTACACATTTACATTTCAAATTCAATATGATGTAAAGTCAATTTAATTATTAACCTGCCGAGACAAATCATTAGAGACTCTTTGCATGCTCTCAGAAATGCACTTGTTGTTTGTTTACTCTGAAGTTCTCCCTTTAGACCCACTTAATGCCTGTAGATTTACATTTCCTCACATCAATCTTCCTCTGGGCCTCAGCGTCATCCGTCCTTCGTCACAATAACCTCTCAGCTCCTTCACCTGGCCCATCGTATTTTTAGCCTCTTCATTAAAGTCGGGCCCCACTTTAAACTGTTTTACATGTTAATCAATGCAAATGAATTCTCTCTGTGTTTTGGTGCCAGATCGCGACCTCGGACTTGGACAAACCTCCGTGTAACTCGCAGGAGCTGGAGGACTGCGATGTTTTCCCTGATGACTGCTCCAGCCTGGTTCATTTCGACGCAGAGACGCTGAAGCCGACTCGAGTGGTGAGTCAGTCCTCTCCCGGTCTCCCTTTGGACCTGATATTTACAATGAGACCAGTGTTTGAGATCTACAAGTGCTACGTAAGCTCATCACCTCATCTGACTGACTTAAAGTGGCTCTGCTGTCATAGAAGTTAAGTTTGGTGTTAATATATATTTTGTTGGACCGAAATGTTTGCTAAATCAAACAGTTAAACAGTCAATACCAAATAGAAACACTGGAAAATCAGAAAATCAGAAACAGCCATTGATCAAGAAGCAGATTGTTCAATAGCAAACAGGCAAATGATTGAATAATTGTCCCAGCATTCCATCCATTCGTCCACTTTATAGAGCACATTTTATAAACATTCAACAATCTTACTGTGACTAATGAGGCTCTGCATCTTATCTAAAGCACAAAGTTCCACTTCTCTCCACTTTCTGCAAATCCACACTTTATTTTGCCCGAACTCTATGTGTTATTTACATCTCTCCTGGGTAAAAGTCAGTCCTTCATTCCTCCGGGAAAGTTTCTCTGATGCGAGCCGATGCGAGCGCGTCACCAAACCAAGGAACTGCAGGTGCGACTTTCCACGATCATGGTCAAAAGTACAAAACCTCTTGAAATCAGACCGACAAAACTCTGTCCATCCCGTATTTTTTGGCAAATGAAGCTTTATTCGCACTCCGTAGCTACGTGTGGTCTGTGAGACTGCAGCCTTCTATTTACAGATTCATAGGTTACGTATTTGCGCAGGCGATACTATTCTGACATGAGAGGGTTTTGCAGCCATATTTTGAAAAGTCGTCCATTCTTCGTGTCATATTTGTTTTATTGAAATTCCCTCCAACTCTCTGTTTGTAAATGACACTTCGACTGCAGCTTACAAACACAATCTCCAGGTCACAAATCAAAACGACCCGCAACAACGAGTCGGCTGCGGCTGGAAATAACGTTAACGTCTTAGGAAAAAGGTCGTCCTGATTTTACAAACATGTACGTAACATGTCTTGAATAAAATGAATAAAATATCTGCTTCTTTTGACATTCCCACCAAACAGAAAACGCAGAAGCTGATATGAACGGTTTCTTTGCTTTGTCTGTCAGAGGTGGAGAAGCGTTGGCGTCAGAGCTGCTGAGGATAGATGACCTTTTACGTGATAATTGAGAGAGACGATGAGCTAATTTCACTCTGTAATCTGTGTTAACAAAGGGGAGGGTGCTTTTAATTTGTGAGAATGAGTCATCTCCTTTTGAGTCTCCTGATGCTCAGGCTTTTGATTTGCACGTTTAATTCAATTTGGTAAAAATGCCTGGATTTGGAGGAGTTTATTTTTTTTCATTTGGCACACAGACAATATGCCACAACTTTTTTTCCCCCCACAAGTGTTAACTCTACACCAGGGCTTTAGCACATGTTACAATTGACGTCACTAAATCAGACAAACAAACTGGCACGCGTTTGTGTAGTACTGCGGCATCATTTTTTTAATATCATAGTTTAAATTGTTGTTTGAGTAGAGAGCAGTAGATTGTTTGCGTAGCTTTGTCTACAGTCTTGGTTGAGTCAAAGTCACATTCAGGCGACTTGTCCTCAGACACTCACGTTACCTAACTAGTCTCTAATGGTAACGATGTGCTTTAGTTTAGGCTTTCCTCTGTTAAAAGCCATTTCTTTCCATGCTTGGGTTGACAGGCTGTTTGGTTGGGACGTTCTGTTGGGGTTGATCCTTCTCTTGTACCGCTGCTTCTTCTTCTGCGTCAGCCTCAGATCTAGGGCCTTTCCCACCGTTAAAGTGCAGTGAACAAATGTACGTGTTGCTACTTATCTTCTCCGCACTTTGGAAATCTGCCTGACCACATAAATACTGCCATCGTCTTGCTTTCTCCGTTTTTACCTTGGCCTGCTCTCTTGACCTTTTTCTCCATATCATTCCAGCAGTGGAGGTTCCAGATGGATCTCAAGTCTTTCTACATCCATCTGGTGTGAGCCAGGTTAATACATGCTCTGACTATAAACATGTGAGGCCTAGATATGTACTTTTTTCCCTTTTTAAAATCTAGTTAGTGATGGTCATGTTCAGGTGTGAAAATCACAGTTTGTTTTGGATTGTTTGTGGAGTGGGTTTGTAAAAGGGCTACGCAATGTGCTCTGACCTATTATAGTAAAATGGGCCATGGACCAGATCAAATAATGGAGATGCCTGGAGAATGTGATGAACCGATTATGTCAGAGGCGGTTGATTGGTAGAAGTTAAAACAAAAAAGACTGATTGCAAGCTAGTTTGTATCAAGCATTGCGGTACAGAGTGTTTTAAAATCAAATGCACATGAGCACGTCGGGTGAACAGGCGCTGCACTCTCAGAAATGCTCCAAACACAGTCGACATCTGACAAAACACGCATCAACGGACCTTTGTGGGCGAAACGATGGAGACCAGCTCTAACATCCACTGTGCTACAACTGCAGGAGCAAAGGCAGACTTTAACAGATACACTGACGACAAATGAACTGCCCAAATGTGTACAAATATCTAACAATGCTGACAGCCGCAGGTCTAAATGTTATTGTGATAGAAAACCCTAAAATTTACAGAAGTTCACTTGCTTGTTAGAATAAAAACTACATTTAAATTAAAGCATGTTTATGTCAATTACATGTTTTTGTTGCACTAAATAACTAAATAAAAACTCCAGGGCTGCAACTAATAATTATTTTAGTTTTCATTTAGTTGTTTAGAACGCAAAAGTGTCTTGAAGACAAGATAATTTGCAAATTTGAGCTGAAGTAACGTTGCTTGAGGACGTCCTGGAGATGTAGACTTTATGTTTGTCAAAAGTATCGAAAATCAGATTCTCATCAACAAGCTGAATTCACAATGCACTTTTGATTCGGATCAGGATTTGTTTGCGTGGATAGTTTGCTTTGATTGAATAATTGTGAATACAGTTGTTCCTCATTTATCGCGGGGTTAGGTTCCAAGAATAACCCGTGAAAGGCGAAACCCGCAAAGTAGTGATTTTCATTTTTTAGCAGTATGCGCAGTAATGCGCTGAACACACGATTCACCGCGAGATACAACAGCGTGAGTCGTTTATGTGACGCTTAAAGGCTTGTGCAGACAGGATGCGATGAGCGTAAATGTGGCTTGAAATCCCATTCATGTGTATGTGTCTGTCAGCGGCACCTCAGGACGCTCCTCCGCTGACAGACACATACACATGAATGGGATTTCAAGCCACATTTGCCACTCATCGCGTCCTGTCTGCACTGGCCATAAAGAGGGACGGTGCTGTGCGCGTTCACCTGCTCTGCTTTTGGCACGTTGCCCGTCCCGCTAAAGTTTTATAAAAGAGCTTCTGTGCTGTTGCCTGTGAATGCTGTGATGTCATACGGTCTCTAAACGGTGAGTTTGAGAGAAAAGCACGTTTACAGAGCACGTCCACAGGACCGCACATTGTAAAAAAAAAAAAAAAAAAGCAAAATTGCACTAAAAAAATCTGCAAAACAGCGAAGCCGTGAAAAGTGAACCGTGATAGAGCGAGGGACCACTGTACACAAACGAACTCTGATCCGGTCCAAAATGTCCAAATCTGGTTCAGTTGGAGAGGTCGGTCTCGGCTCGGTTGAATCGAGCTCTGGAGTGGTTCGTTTATTTTGTGAATGCGAATGGGCCGAGAGTGAAACAAAACCAGGAACTGAACACTGACGTGATCCACGTTGAGACGCACGTGAGGCTCAGAATCACAACAAACTGCCTGTGTGAGATCGATAATGAGACAAATAATACACAAAAACACATGACAGTAACACGAGAAGGACTTGGGATGATTCAGGTAGAATTAATTATGATCACACGACTGTATATCACCGTTTTCTCCCAGTATTTAAAAATAACAACAGAAAGTAACACTACATCTCACATTACTGTGGGGAAAATGGTCTTTATTCATCTAATATTTAGATATACAGCTAAACAAGCAGATAACAAACCTTTCAGAGCCAGATTGTCGCGTTTTACTCTAGACATTTACAAAATCTCCAGCCCACCTCTCTCGTCTTCTGAAGTGAAAGTCCACATTGTCTTTTCTCCAACACTTCGTCTGTCACTCACTCTGGTCCCGTTAATGTGAGAGAAGTTGTGTGATTGATCCTCGTTCAGTTTGTGTTGTGAATGCAGCCTTAAACTGGAGGTAAATACTCAATTGAACAAGCATCCATAGTATACTTGGAAAAAAGAAATCACATTAACAGGACATAATTTTACATTTTCCGACGAGTTTTTGAATAACTCAGAGCCAAATTTTGTGAGTTAAAACCAAAACGTTTTAGTAAAGAAAGTATTTATATTTTGTGCTGAAAATATCAGTTTATTGTGTAGAAATTTGACGTGAAAAAAAAAAAATAATAATAATAATAATGATAATAACCTTTGTTGTACCATTGTAGTCTACCTTTCCTTTATTTAAATTTTTTTGTCTCATGAAACTTGATGTGGGCAAATTACACTAAAAACACTTGTTTCTGTTCAATCTGAGGCTTCTGGGATCCTTGGAACATATATAAAGACAAGTTAATGATTATTTGATTATTAATATAGTTGACTATTATTTCAATAATCGATTAGTTGCGTTTATTCAATTAACTTGTTGCTGTCCTAAAAATGTCTGTCCTTTCTTTGAGTGGGTTTGCAACTATCATTTGTCCTCATGTTTTTCTACGCAAAAGTGATTCCTTCAGCTATATTGTTTCATGTTATGCCATAAAATGTATTTCATCCAGAAGTGTGGTTTTACCTTCTATTTCTACTGACTTGTGTAGATTGTGTAGTTGACTTTTCTCCTCCAGAAAGTCACACAATGCATTTTTAAATCTACTGCTTATTCAAGTTAATAGGTGGACTTTTATCAGTTGTGCAGTTTTAAAAAGGAAGTCAATGGTCTTTTTATTTTTAAGCCATTTTAAACCAATTTTGTGTTTTTGTACAATGAACAAATCATAAATTATTCATCTGCAAATGTCATAGTCTCTTCCTAAATACCTAGAAAAACCACAATAGATCTCCTTTTCCTGTCCTCGCTCTCAGTGTTTGCAGTGACTGAATGAACAGGCGAGTGGCTCCTTCATGTAAAGAGCTTTGAAGTCCTTGAAGGTAAAGAACTGTTGCATAAATGTGACAGTTTACCGGCGACTATAGACCTGGTTGCATCACCTTTTTGTCCTTGTAACGTGGAACATTCTAGGAAAAGCAATATCATCTCCATGGAGCAAGCTGGGTGGTTACAAAGTAATTTTTTTATGTTGCTTTTGTCAGGAGTGTTCCAGTCGTCCTCGGAGGTCAGAGTGTTGTGTGTTCCGGTGGTCAAGTCAAATTACTTTTACAGTAATGAGCCAATCAAACAATGAATAGCTTGGAAATTGCCCAAAATACAGATCTCCTTGTGCCGATTGATTAACTCAGACGTTGTTAAACTTCCAGTTTTGAGAGTGAATGTGTGCTTTTGTTTACATTAGCCATTAGAAACATTAGCATAACAGCAGGTTTATAACGGCAGAAGTGCATAAGCGGCGCAGGAGCAGAGTCACAGAGGCGAGGGAACTGTAGAGACAAACTAAAGAGAATAAACAGTAACATGATCAGTAGTGAAGCTGTCGGAGGTTTCTCAAAACACAGGGCGCTTCCATGTTCCATTTTTCGGACTCTGAAATTCTGGTATATGGTCTCTATTTATATAGCGTTTTTCCACCTTTCAAGGCGCAATAGGGGATCCACTCACCCAGGCAATGGGGGTTAAGTGTCTTGCCCAAAGACTCAACGTCAATACACTTGTCGTCCCACTGCGGCACCTAATGGTACAGCTGTCTCCCATCCAAGTGCTAACCAGGCCTTAACTTGCTTAGCTTCTGAGTTCTGATAGAATCAGGCTTTGACAAAAGGGTGTTCTTTCCAGCTCTGAGTATCAGAGTTGGAGGGCTGTTTTAGTGGGAATTTACAAGTTGGAACTCAGAAGATCTGAATAAAATTAGCTTTCTTTTAGTTGTTTTGCTATTCACTTGAACATGTTTAAAATGTTAATAGAATCTGATTTTTAAAACATAAATAGCAAATTGAATCGTAAATGCAATGCTTGGCTAAAATTTGAATTAAATATATTTTCTTCAAATCGTGCAGCCCTAGTTTTGTTTGCACTTTCAAGTTCTTTCTTGCGTAATGTTTTGCCTCTCGTAAACACACCGGCTTACACAATCTCTCCTCTGTTACAAGTAAACATTTTAGTCCAATTTCACAATTATTACGAAATCTCTCCTTTCAGAAAGAGTCAGCGCGATGAGCCGGAGCAGCGACCCATTCATCAGATGTCCCACGGTTCAGCTCCATTATGGCTGTTTCATGTCCACTAAATAATTTCTGTTTTTATGCCTCGAGAATTACTCCTCATCAATACGCGCTCACTCTTTGATTCTAATGAAAGCCTCGTAATGGTGATTTTGTGTAAGGTGCAGTGTTTGGCTCTGACCTGGGTTGAATTAATGGACTTTAATGTTTGTATGAGGATAATACTGCTGCTTCTGGTCTGTTGAAGGTCGCAGCTCATGTTTGTGATGTAAGCCTTTGCATTGTGCTCTCTGAGGGAGGTTATCCATATGTTTTAAGAGAACTCTTGTGTTCAAGGTCTTTGGATTTATACAGGATGCAATAGGGCTGCATGATATTGAAAATGTCTGCGATAAGCGTATTATGGGTTCTGAGATTGCGATATTCGATATTTTTGCGATATTCATTTTTGAGTTAAGAAATTCTCTGTGCATTTATTTAAAGTCTTTATTATTAAAACGATGTGCGTATAAACAGCACACATTCTGCAGTTTAGATATTAGGGATGGAACGATTCTATAAAAAGAGTCGTATCGTTTGATCCTGCCCCTTCGATCCCATCATTGCATAGTTCGAACAATTTTGCGCACGCGCTAAAATGCACGTTTAGCGGCAGCGGCGTTTTGTTTACCAGGGGAACGAGTCAGCGCAGGAGAGCCGTGTTGTGTGTGTGGAAAAGAAGCGGAGGGAAACGCTGGCGGTGCAGGAGACCACATAAGATTCAACCTTAACGTCATATCGCTCTGGAGTTTGGGAACACTTTGGATTTAGTGCCAAGTACGATGCTAGCGGTAAGAAAACTCTCTTTTGGGAAGTTTTTCGCTAATGACATGCAGCCGTTTTGTCTTGTTCGCGCTGTTGAACGCGCAGGCTTTAAGCACACGTTTAACACTGCCGAGCCCAAAACACGTCAGTAACACCGTAATACCCGTGATGTATGAAGAAACAAAGCGTGAACGTGAGCAAGACCAAACTGCACGTGAATATTTTGCGCTGACAGCTGATGGGTGGACCTCCAGAACTACGAAGAGTTTTATTACATCGACAAAGTGTAGGCTAAAGTGTTGCAGACACGCATGTATGAGTTCCATACAAGTCAAAACCTCTCACAAGCACTGACAGAAGTAAAACATGAATGGAAGTTAATTAGGAGAAATAACACGTCCCTGTCACAATGTAACAATGTAAGAAAGAAACATTGTTAATGCTGTTAATATAAGGGTTAGGGCCAAATCTTGGGTGTTTTGCACCCACTGTTAATGTGTCTGCCAAACATGCAGTGTCCGTCAGACACATTTTCAGACTTTTAGGAAAAATTAGGAAAGTCATTGCTTTTACATAAAAGCACAAATGCAGCCCACATTCTCAAAATGAAGCAAGACATGTTAGAGTTGCCAGTTCACAAACTAATAAATGTACAAAAATAAATGTAAAAATAATATTGTTTAGAATAACAAAGATAGTTTTAGATATCAAAATCGTGACAGCAAAATTGAATCGAATCTGTACTTTGGTGAATCGTCCCATCCCTATTAGATATTTTATTTACATATTTTTTTTCTGAAGTGCGGTCATGTTTAAGGGCGCTTTTTCCAAGGCTTACTTGCTTGTTAGTCTCTGAAAATCTGGTAACCGCAGTCGCTGCCTCTGGAGTTTACTAAAGTTTCACATCTGTGTCTCTGAACTGAAGTTGAGCTTGTGCGTTGTATTAAACCTGCCTGACAGGTCACAGTTGTATCACAACAACTGTAGTTTTTGTGCGTTTTAAATTTGGTTTTAAACCATCACGAGCCACAAGTGTCATTTTTTAAGAGGTAAAGATGAGAACGCACAGGTATTACGCACACACGCCTGCTACACACACATGATTACAGGGTACACATGTAGGATTTACCTTGAAATGATGCTGAGGCAGAGAAAACATGAACAGAGTGGTATTTAATCCATTTGCTCCATGGTTTATGGTTTGGTTGTGTCGTGTTGTTAGCAATAGATCCATTGTCAGCAGCGCTAATATGCTAACTCATAGTTAACACCACAGCTGTGAATTTTCATTTAGTTTTTCGGATTCTTGTGGCTCAGTTTGAAGAGTTTGAAAAGTAAAGAAACTTTACGGTGGTCCTTGTGGGGTTGTTGGAAGCGACTGCAGTTATATTTTCCCTCAATGTGACATCTGTTTCGAGCCGGCATGACTTGTCTTGTTCTTTACAAGACAAGGATAGTCCAAATAGTCCAGAATTGTCGGGACGCAGTGTTGTTTAGGTAAAAAAAGTTTTCTGCTTTCGTCTGCGCTCATTTTTTCATCTGTTTACAGTAGTTCCCACCAATCACTGCTCATTTTAACGAAGGTAAGCGGCAGTTCCAGCACTAAAAACAGACAAATAATGCATAAAAAATCTATGTCTACGATTTGGATATCACACGTGTCAACATTGCATCATCGATATATATTTTTTCGATATATCGTGCAGCCGTAGCATGCAGTTATATTCTTTTTTTGTTTCTTGAGGTTACAGGAACCAACTGTCCCTCTTTACAGGTTAAAATCAGCATATTAATGTGGTTAGTGTCTCCTACGGTCACAAGCTTCTTTATTTAGACATTAGTGGAACTAGATTAGATGGACAGACATACACTCACTTTATTAATCCTTTGGGAGGGAAATTCATTCTCTACATTTGACCTATTCTGCCCTTGTGGACTGTTTTTTATCATGTTGTGCCCAGCTTAGCTCAGAGTAATATAAACACAATGACAAAGACACGTGACAGTCTGGTCCAGATGAAGTAAGAGAACCTTCTGCTCTGTCTGTGGCTCTCACTAGAAATGTGCATCAGTCTGACCTGAGTTCTGCTCTTTATTAATCTGGATAATTTCAGAGAAAAAATGTAACGTTGTGGCCATATCTGAATCTTGATTGGTTTGAAATGTCTTTGTTAAATACAATTTAGGGGGAAAAAAGCACATCTTTCCCGTCCAAAAATAGTCATTCATTCTTCTAAAACAGGCCCAAAAAAGGCATCATAAACATTAAATTAGTAGACACACAATCAGCGTCTCTGCTCTGTTGCTTCAACACGAACAGAGCGACTCCATATTCCTCTGGTAGAGGTGACGACGCAAATCAATTGAACTCAATGGCAGAAGTTGCACTTTTATGGATTAAATGAGCTAAAATAAGTGATTTCCACCATGAGCAAAACGGACTAATTTGTGTCTTATGAAGCTTTATTAAAACAACATCATTTGTATCAGTTGCCAACGCGACCGGGGACTCTCAGAGGAGATCAGTATAACTTTTATTTGGTGATGTTTAAGTGATCTTTCTGCCGTTCTCACTAGTGACATGTAACAGAGGTTGTTTAGTGTTTAATAAATTATTCACTAGCTCAGAAATCACCAGTCGTTATCAGTTTTATACACAAACTTAGCCTATAATTAAACACTAAAAAGTTTGTAAATCCAACAGGAAGTTAGAGAGGTTCTGACCTTTGCTAAATGTGGTCGGTAGGTTTGTACCAGCTGACACTCTCCACATCTTTAATAACTAATGCTAATGAGGTAAACAAACAGGAGAACCCTCCGGAGTTCTTAAAGGGACCTATTCTGTCAAATTCACTTTTCTAAGTTTTTATCTATGTTATAATGGCCTTCATCATTAGTTTACTCAGTGTTATATTTGAATTGATTTATACAGGTTGGAGTAATCTTGTTTTGTTCTTCAGCTGCAGCTCAAGTGCTCAGAAATCCTCGTTCTCACCTACCACCTATCCCCTCCCACTTGTCTGTATTTACTTGTTATAATTCAAAAGATTAATACTCAAAGTGAAGCTTATATGGTTCAAAACAGTTACATTGTAAAATGAAGAGGCGGGGCTTATCAGATCTGCAGTTTTGAACAGGAAGTCAGCCGAGCTGTTTCTATTTTCAAGCTGTTTTAGATCAACTTCGTGTTTTACAATGAACAAAAGGTAAATTACTGATCTGCATGTGTTCTAGTTTCTTACTAAATATTTTTAAAAACACACAATAGGACCCATTTAAAAATATACCGGACTTTAGCACCAGTCAAACTGTGCTTTTACTATTATTATGTGTCTGTGGTCGACACCACCATGTTTGTTCTGGTTTGAACATCTCTGCTCGCACTACAGAGACTTAAAAAAACAAGAACCCCATGGTGCTAAAAAACTTTGAGACTAAGAGTAAAAGGTTGGGAAAATAGTCTATATTTGAACAGACAGATGCATCAAACAGAGAAAAAAAATCACATTATGACTATTTCATAAAAAAAAGCAGATTGTCACGAAGATGAGCTTACGATTCAGTTTTTATCACAATATTACCCAGCCCTAACTTAGGTCTGTTAAGTTCAAGCCATACTTCTTGATTGGATAAAAGTCTTAGCAGTCAGTATCCATGTGTCATACAGGTTTTGAATAGAATTGGAGTTTTGTGAGCAGAACTGTCAATCTGCTGAAACATTCATATTTTGAGATTATTCAGAATTTCTGCTGCGTAGTTAGACAACAGTTCTGCTCTTAAACGCATAAAAGCCGGTCTCATTCTTCAGTCTGTCCTTGGAGTTCTGCGCTGAGTGTTTAATGAGTGCAGTTTTATTTCCTGTGCGGCGGCGGAAGTGCTGGATGACACAGACCCAGGCGAGCGTGGCATTTTCAGCCCAGACCTCAGTAAGCATCTGCTTTTGTGCGTCTCACATCCGGAAACGCGTCCCTTTTTCTTTCATACGTCCATCTCCTGTTTGTGAGGCTGAGACCAGTGACAAACGCCGCTAATGGACTGAAGCAGGCACAGAGCGAGTCTAGTTCACTTTCATGGGAGAACGCTGCTTTCATGAGTGGAAGTATTGAATGTAAAGCTACTGTCCATGTTTTTTTTATCAATGAAACTGCGGGTGAATAGGAAAACATTTATAGCTATAGCAGTATAGTGGAAAATACTGCAATAGTTTGCTCACTTAAAGATAAGAAATGGTATAGTTTTTCATCATGCCCTGTTGATAGAAGTGTTTTTGGAAACATATAGACATTGCCAAGTTTTAGCTAATAAATTGTTAACATATCGAGAGATTATTTGTTTATAAACACGGTCGATGCGCGCACCCGACCTGCAGAAAGAGCCGCCGCTCATAGACACAAACAGTGGAAACAAATCGAAAAAATCTCCTTTGTCAGCGAACTACAAGAGTTTATCACTGTGTGAAAACAAAAGTTATGCTGCTAATTCAACATTTGTGGATGAAATTCGACCCTACGACCATTAAAAGTTACATTCAGGTGAGTGAAAAAAACACAGTCTCAAGCTTCAGGAGACAAACGTCTGTCAGACCGGTTCAGACCTGATTAAAACAGCTGCTCTCGTCCCAACTTGTTGTTTTATTTAAAGAAGTTTCCCCAACTAAGCAGATGGACAGCGACTCTTTCTGCATGAAGCAAGGAGCAAGTGACTTCGACTGAAAATCCCTCTATTAGATATAAAAGTTTTGACTCAAGAAATTTTGTTTAGTTTTTAAGTGAAATTGATTTGACTGAAACTTTGCATAAAATTGCAAATTTTGACACATTTTTCAGAGTTTCAGAGCTTTATTAAATAAGGCTTAGAAATGGATAATAACATTTCATTCAGTGCTGGGTGGTAGTGTTTGATGAGTGTAGCGTCTTTAGAGGCTGATATTGATTGATTTTGAGGAAACAGCCTTTGAAGTTTTCTACAAAACTATGGATAAAGTGGAGTAAATTTAATAATAAAGTATCTTTAAGAGCTGATTGGACAGTTTTACTGTTTCCAGATGAAAGCTTGTTACTGAGAGAGCGAACCATTTAAAACCTGCCCATTAGCTCTTGAGCTAAATCTAGTGCAGAGCATCTCTTCTCCTTGAGACTGTTATCTGTGCACTGTCCTTGTTTAAATAAAAAATAATAATATTAAAAACGAAAATGGAAAAAGTGAGTGTTGCCTTTACAGCTGTCTAATTCATTCCGAACCTCCTAAATATTCACCACAATAAGTTTAGAAGAGCTTAACACAACTTTCTAAAGCCTGAGTAAGTTTTGCCGTCACAGTAAAGTTAACAAAATATGCTGTCAGCACACCTCTTGGTTTCAGAGAATTTTATATGAAAAGGACCTTTGCAGTATTAGGGGAACTCACACTGGCCCTTTCTTTTGTTAAGTGTATATCTACCTGGTACTACAGTATAATATGAATGATATAATCCCAGTTCTATTCAAGCATTATTCTGGAAAACAACAACAACAACCGTGTGAAAGCATTAACATATTTATGGTTGTCAATATGGTCCTCAGCCCTCTCACTCACTTCTTACTCTCACCTGCCATATGGTTTTGTAAATTATTCTCAGTAAACCTGCTCTCACACTTTTAAATCAGACGTGATCCTGTTTGCGTTTGATAAATACGAGTATAAAAATCACCCAGAGAGCCTCTTATCTGGAGATGTTGACATTGGGTCTAATCAGAAAATGAGAGAATTAACAGACTTCAAACGCCGTGAAGAGCAGCTGATTCATTTCACATCAAAACCCTTTTCGGTCTAAACAGATTTATGACCCTGACTTTCGCCTTCACATTCAGACGTAACAGTTCGTCTGGATCTAGAGAGCTTGTTCAATAGTGAATGTGGTTCTCTGATCAGCCTTCACGACCATTTAAAAATCTGTTGCTGAGTCAGACTTGCAGAGTTGCCAAGTCTGCTTCTTTACAGTGACTTAGTGCTTCTTCTTTTCGCAAGTTGCTCGTCATTTAGAGATTCATGAGTTGCGTTTTGGGGGTTTTGAGCTGGTTGTCTTGTTTGTTTCTCTACAAAACACCCACTTATGACTTAATCATTGGTTTTAAGCGTTTTTCAGCTTTAAAACTCTTTACTGTTGATACAAGTACTTACTTAAAATATGTCAACATTATTAACACTTTTTCTGCTTTGGGCGAGATTTATCAACCGATTTATCAAAACATTACTGTAGTTTAGAAAGATTAAGCTGTAAGCCAGAGTGGCAGAGAGAGAGGCACAGTGGCAGAGCAGATATCGCTCTGGCCTCACAGCAAGAAGGTCGCGGGTTCGATTCCTGCCCAGGCCCATTACCTTTCTGTGTGGAGTTTTATGTTTCTCCCCGTGTCTGGGTGGTTTCCTCCGCCCACTCCAGTTTCCCCACAAACCAATAACATGCAGGTTCGAGAACACTTGGTGGTAGTCGGAGGCGCCAGGTGTTTAGGCGAATCGCTGAGCTGCCCCAGGGTTGTTTACTGAGTGGGTAGGGGAGGGGTTCATCTCACCGTGAAGCGCTTTGTGACTCTGTGTCTGTGAAATGCACTATACAAATAAAGATTACTTACTTACTTACAGTACTTACTTACTTACTTACTTACAATACTTACTTACTTACATACTTACTTACAGTACTTACTTGCTTACAATACTTACTTACTTATAGTACTTACTTACTTACTTACTTACTTACTTACAGTACTTACTTACTTACAGTACTTACTTACCGTACTTTCTGGCCTATAAGCCGCTACTTTTTCAGAAACTTTGAACTATGCGGCTTATAAGGCAATGCAGCAAAATTACAGATTCTCATAGACTTACTATTAAAAAGTGCAGCCTATACATGTACTTTATCATTTTTCTTACTTAAATCTAGCGGGTGCGGCTTATATTCAGGTGCGCTCAATAGGGCAGAAATTACGGTACTTATTACTTACAGTACTTACTTACTTACTTACAGTACTTACTTACAGTACTTACAGTACTTACTTACACTTACTTACAATACTTACTTACAGTACTTACTTACAGTACTTACTTACTTACTTACTTACAGTACTTACTTACAGTACTTACAGTACTTACTTACACTTACTTACAATACTTACTTACAGTACTTACTTACAGTACTTACTTACTTACTTACAGTACTTACTTACAGTACTTACAGTACTTACTTACACTTACTTACAATACTTACTTACAGTACTTACTTACTTACACTTACTTACAATACTTACTTACAGTACTTACTTACAGTACTTACTTACTTACAATACTTACTTACAGTACTTACTTACTTACAATACTTACTTACAATACTTACTTACTTACTTACGTACTTACTTAAAATGACGCTTGTTTGTTTTTGCAAATGAACTCTTCATTTGTACATTGTTTAGAAGAAAACAATGCATTAGAAAAAAATTTCCAGTGTTCTTAATGGGCTCTACGTTCAATAGCTTTTCTATTGGGTTTCAAAGTCAAAGTCAGTGCTAACTGGTATTAAAATGTAGAAAATAACAAGAACAATTAAACAAAATGTAAATTAATTATTAAAAATTGATGTGCCATTTGGTAACATATTCTCCTCATTTGTAAAGTTTAAATTTTCACAACCGCACTCATTTAGAATGTATATCTTTTTACTCTGACATTACGAAAAGCCCATAGAGATAGAATAGACAGGAAGCTAGCATGACGCGGTTGTGCACAAAGCCACAACGGAATACATTTTCTGTTTGAATAAATCACCTTTTCTGCCCTGAAACAGCCTTAATGCATCGCTCTGAAGATTAAGGCTGTGCTGAGGCTTTTACAAAACTGTGATGTTTTCATTCTTTTCTTCTGGTCATAATTCAGACTTGGTTGTGTCGAAACATATGCATGTGTTGGAGGAATTGTGACAAATAAGTCAACTCTCTTTTTTTAATTCTCTACTGCTTGTTCCCATTTGGAGTGGCGAGTGACTGGAGCCTATACCCCGGGTAACTTTGGGCCTTAAGCGGGGGAACGCTCTGGTCATTCATTCTCTCTCTCAATCAGTCACTGAGGTAATTTTACAGTGATGCCCATTGTCCCTTTAAGAGCCCAAGGTAACACAGGGAGAACATACAAACTCTACCCAGAGAGATCGATGTTGATTTGGTTCACCTCCAGATTAAGTTCCTAAATGAGAAGCCTTTTTTTCTTTAAAATGGAGCGTAAACTTTGAAACCTGCTCAGTGATTCTCAGTTCAAACTGAAGAGGTTTCCAGGTTGTGGGAGCAGCTTGCATCCCCCCAGGGCAGTCTGTACCTGGGGGACAGTTGAAAGTGTCATGTGAGTTCAGTGCATAAAGGCTCTCAGCTCTTTTCATGAGGGAACAGTAGATAAGGTGGTGCAAAGGCATGAAGAGTTTTATAGCTGAGAGACAGACTCAGACCTGTAAGCCTTAACTTTTGACTGTGAAAATGTATATTAAAAAAACAATTATCAGTTTTCCCTTTTATTAATGATTTTTGTTTATTATTTTGATTATTAGCATTGTATAATTTTATTATAGATGTTCGTCAGATGTTCATCACGTAACGCTTTGGTTGGCAAAACATTTCAAACAAAACTGACGCTCACTGAACAAACGTGAAAAAAGACAATGACTGTATCTGGCTGTGACTGGGTTTGCTCACAGGTTTCATAGGAGCAACCCAAAGAGCTTCTACTGTGTTCTAGTAGAAATTTTGGAATCACGATTATAGCCAAAAAAATAAAATAAATAAATAAATCAAATTTTTTCAGATTGAAACAAAATTTGATTTTTTTCAATCTAAATTAGTGGCATTAGATTTTCTGACAGTGACAATACACTGATTGTTTATCTTTGGCGTGAGCCTCGTGACACTCTCTGGAGCACGTCGTTTAAGGATTTACTTTGTTTCTTTACCTTTACTTGTACAAAAGGCGAGGGATGATTGTATCGAAGATGCTGGATCAAAGGACATTCTTCAGTCAGATAAAATGTGGTTTGATTCAGAATTCCGGCATTGGAGGAATACATTTTATTATTTTTTTGTGTTCACTGGCAGAGATTAAAAGTTTGCAAAGCGTATTCTCATGAAAACTTTACTCAACGCCATTTTTATATTGTTTTTGTAAAGACTAATTAGAAATCAACAGAAAATTGAGATCATTCAGTAAAAAATTGGAGGATTTTTTTCACTACCTTACTCTTGACAGAACATATAAAAGACTAAATAATACTTGAAGTCTTCCTAATCCATGATAATCTGCTCTGAAAGAATGTAATGAGTCACTTAACTTTTGCGTGGTCATAATTTTTTGGCTGATGTGCACAAATTGCTTCACAGTAATTCTCCACAGAGGCCAGTGAAGTGCATTTTTCATTACAGCTAAGAGCCAGCGTCCATTGATCTCGTTTATTAGTTTCTCGGCACCGCCAAGACACAAATGAATCAAAGTTTTGACGTAAATCATGATGCAAAACGCTGACGCCACACGCAGAGCCATCGGTAGATTCAAAAACCTTAAGAAAATGTCCGGAGATTAGTTTTTTTGTGTGAGACCTTTTCACTGTCGGTTATGTAATCTTTGTAACAGAGCGGCGACCTTGAGGAGAGAAATGTCTTGAAAACCTGCACAGAATAAACTAAGATTAAAAGAACACAAATCGAATCAGAAAAATGCTGCTCGTTTGAAGAGCAAGTCCATTATTTCATTAAAACTAGGATAAAAAATTATTATTAAGCCATGACAGTGCAGGGCTAAAACAACTGGAAATGTCTAATTAGCCTACGCTTCGTTTTATTTCTCTAAATCACCACTAAAGAATGTACCATTATAAAAATAATGGGGCAATATACAGTATCGAATTATGCACATTATTGCAATTAAAAGCTTGTAATAATTTGATCTAGCTGTGTCCTGAGTGTGAAGTGCAAAAGAGGAGGCGCATAGGCCAGAATAGAAAACTGACCTATGGAAATAAACCTCTAAAATGCACTGGAATGCAGCAAATTATTTTAATTTGTTGAAAAATGTTCTTGGAAGGACACAAAACATTATAATTAAAAATAGTGTATTGCAATTCAATATGTAAGCAATAAACAACGAGGAGCCGTGCGTTATGCAGTTTTAACGCACGACGTGGAGTCTTAGACACCACTCCGCTTCGCGTCGTGGTGTTCCTCCGCGGAGTGCGTTAAAACTGCCTAACGCACGGCTCCAAGTTGTTTATTGCGCTTATACCACGGCTACAAAGTGTAATAGCTCACCTGTGGACATTAAATTTGTGCTTATGATATGTTAATGTCTGAGATATTAGTTATTTCTGTGTTTTACACAAAACTAGTTCCTCTACACTGATAGAAGTTGTTTACATTTGGTTGCCTGTTGTTATAGCGATGAGCCTGACTTAACGAAACTATAGCAACTGTTGCCATGAAAAAATAGAATGCACAAGTTGTTCATTTAGTTTATAATGATACAAGATTTATAAACAACAAATGTAATTTAATTTAATGAGAATAAATGTTTAATGAGATTAAATATAGCAACCCTACAAAATCAAAGATAAAACATCAGACTTAGATTTAGAGATTAAACTGGACATTTCCATTAATGATACAGTTAATAAGGGGACACACTAGATAGAACATTGCTCCATGCTTTTCTCTCCTTGTTTCTTGCAGAAAAGGTCCTACACACTTCTTCTCTTGGATTTTGCTTTGTCTCCTCTTCTTCCCATTCTTCAAAATTTTGATGGTCCAAAAATATTAAAATGTACATCGCAATCAATCATATTTATGGCTCACTTTCTCATCTGGCAGCATTTATTTACTCGTTGTTATGGTGACGGCCACAGAGCAGTGATTTGGAATGTGATTTGGCTGTTGCCTGAACTACCTGTGCGTTATGCATTCTTAACGCACGGCAGTTAGCATTGGCATTCTCAATGACCGTGGTATAAAAATATGGACTCAATTGTCATATTTGAATATGTCATAGGCCTAAAATGTGGCCCTCGACCAACTCTGACTTCATTCAGTTCTGCCCCAGCTTTGAGTTTACACCCTGATAGAGAGAATTAGGTCAATGAATATTATGACTTTAAGTCGATATGTTTTGTACAAGATTCAACCATGACAATGACAGACACATTTTAGTAGAGCCGCTGCTCCTCCACGTCGAGAGGAACCAGCTGAGCTGCTTGTGCATACTCCTCCTGGACGCCTGGTGAGGCCTGTCCCACCGGGAGGAGACCTAAAGAAGACCCAGGACACATGAGGGGAATTATGTCTCTCGTTTGGCCTGGGAACGCCTCGGAATTCTCCAGGAAGAGCAGGAGGAAGTGTGTGTGGACTGAGAAGTGTTGGCCTCTCTGCTCAGACTGCTGTCGCCTCATCCCAACGAAGTAGATCGAAAATGGATAGACAATAAATACATCTGACCTGGAAGAATACTGATTTTACTTTATTTATAAAAATGTGGACAACTCTTTGGAGGGTCAGAGAATGACATTTTCAACACATTTAAAAAATACATTTTAGGTACAGCACCTTCTACCTCTACAAGTTTTCACTTTTGATGGCTTGGATGAAAAAAAAAAGCATCCACATGTTTTGTGAAATGTTCTGTAGGCCAAATGCTCCTGACTGTTTCAGAGGCGACTTGTGTCAGTGTCCCTACCTCTGAATTCGTTAAAATTCCTTCTCTTCCCTTCTCCTTTCTTCTCCTTGATAAGGAAGGAGAATGAAGGAGGTATTTTTGACCAATTTGGACAATCAAGCAACAACAATCAAGTTTTCTGAGTTTCAGACAACAAAATGCTCGATTAGATCAGTTTTATTAGATTGAGGTGGAAGACTAAAGACCAACTTTAGATAAACAGATGCTTTAAAAAACATTTTTAAAGTGCACTTGGGGTGCACGGTAGCAGAGTGGTTAGAGCTCTGGCTTCCCAATAAGGAGGTCGTCATCTCACAATCTCTCTGGGTGGAGTTTGCATGTTCTCCCCGTGTCACTGTGGGTTTTCTCCGGGTACTCCGGTTTCCTCCCACCTCCAAAAACATGTATGTTTAGGTTAATTGGGCATCACTGTAAATTACCCTTAGTGAGTGAATGAGAGAGTGAATGATTCTCTGTCTAACTCTGCGACGAGATGGCCACTGTCCAGGGTGTTCCCCGCTTAAGGCCCACAGTTACTGGGTAAGGCTAACGGGATTAAGCCGTAGAAAATGAATGAATATGACACTTTTCAGTAAAACATAGTGAGGATTATAATTTATGATTTTACTAAACATCTTATTGGTTTTCTTCCAGATATTTTGATGAGTGTATTATTTTCTTGTTCAGAAAATATGACAGTTACTTAGCAACCACATTGTAAATACAGTTTTAGCCAAAATCCACATAAACTTACAAATGTTATAACTTGTGACTTTCTTTTTGATAAATGTTTGGTTAAACTCTCAGAAAACGATGTCAGTTGTATGAAAATGAAGGTTCCTTTTTTTTCTCCATTATTTTGTCAGTTTGTATACTTTAAAATCACTCAGCAGTGAAACATGTGGACACTTTCTTATAATTATCAGTATTGTTATAGACTGAGAATCCTGACTGTTCCTCCGTGTCACTTGAAACCCAGTGATGGTGTGTTCTTTGCAGTTTTAAAGTCATAAGCCGTCGGCCTCTTGTGTCTCTCTCATCCTTCCACTGCAGTTATTATCCGAGCAGCGAGCGAAGTCCAAGTGGAGTGTCAGTAAATGGGATTTGGAGTGTCTGGGAGGCGCCGTCATTAAAGTGAAACCATCAGAAACACGGAGACAGAGACGAGGAGCGTTTAGAGTTTGGAGTGAAGAGGGAACAGAGGTGAAGATCAGCAGCTGCAGATGAAGATAATGGCTTCATATCAACAGACGTGCCGTGTTTTGAGGGGGCAGTGTGTGAAGACATTCATACGTCTAAAATACTTTACTTCTGTGCTTAGTTATAAACTCTGTCACATGACTGGCTGATGTTATCTGCATTTATACTAAATCAAACGGTCTTTCACATTAAGTTGTACAAAAAAGTTCTACAAACATTGAAAAAAAATTCAAATTTAGACTGATAAAAATTCTAGTTTTTTTTGCAAGAATGTCCTTGCAACCCAGGGTCCTTTTACGTGGCGTTTGCTTCATTCCTCCGGGTGCTCCAGTTTTCCCTAACACTAAAAACATGCACTATAGAGGATTTTTTTTTTTTGTATATCAACACGGGCGCTGCGCTCACACCCCGTCTCCAGAAAGAGCTGCCGCTCATAGACACAGTCGGAAAAGATCCGTTGTCACCTAACTACAAGAGTTTATCATTGTGAGAAAACAAAAGTTCTGCTGCTACATCAACATTCGACCCTACGACCCTTAAAAGTTACATTCAGGTGAAAAATGGCGAGAAAAACACTGTTTCAAGCTTCAGGAGACAGACGTCTGTCAGACCGGTTCTTACCAGCTGTTCTCGTCCCGTTTTGTTGTTTTAGTCAAAGAAGTTTCCCCAGCTAAGCAGACGAAGAGGGCTCTTTAACGCATGTGCAGTTGGCGACAGTGACGTCGACCGAAAATCACCACCTCTCTCTCCTCTGCCAGGGCTCTCCTGAAAAACAGATTCTGATCTCATAAAAAGTAACATCCTATAATCAGGTTTATAATATTTTATTCAAAGTTGCCTTTTTGGGATTTCAGAAACAAGTGGTCACACAATTTCTCTCAGAAACACAGAAACGCTAAAACTCTAATATTGATTTTGTTATGAGGTCCGGCCTCTCCTAAATATGGTCGATGGGTTTGTTCCAGCTGAAGCTCTTTGGATTATTAATAAAGGTTTTTAATTGGACTAAAACCTTTGAGTCAAAAGTTGTGATCGGTCAGTCGAAGGAAACATGTTTCTGTCTCCTGGCGTTGCCGTATCACTGTCTGTATTTTCCCGCTTGAGAAACATTGTGGTGGTTTGCTCTTCAAAGCTTTTACCTGACACTGTCGGGGCTAAAGAGCCTGAGCTGTTTCCAGCAGAAAACAGAGTTGTTTTGTCAGAGAAAAAACTGTTTCTCTAGAAATGGCCCAAAGGTTTGTGAAAACTACTGAGAGAGACTGAAGTGAAGAGAGGAAATCTGTCTTGTTAAAGAAACACTGTGTAATTTCTAATTCAGGAGATTAACTGTTTTAAACACCTCATCAGTCACATTTGTTTATCAAAGCTGGATTTAAATTAAGGTGTTTATTCACTTTGTAAAGCCGAGTTTCTCCTCGGCTAAATAATGCACTTATTAATCTGCTGACTATTTATTAGCCAAAACAAACAACGTCAGCCATGATTTTCTAATGCAGAGGTTCTCAAAGTGAGGACCGGGGACCCTTGTGGGTCCAAGAGGCATGTGCTAACTGTCCATTCAAAATATGGACATTTTTCTTGAATGTTATAATAATCCCACAGTGCTTTTGATTTAAACAACCACACAGATGAATTATGGGTTATAAAAAATATTTTTTTCAGTTAAATTTGTCTCTAAGCAAATCAGATGTGAGAATACTTTATACTGATAAAAGGTCCCTGGCTTCTAAAAGTTTAAGAACCTGCTCTAATGGTTTGTTTTTAACTAGCCAAAGCTTAGGTTAGTTCAAAGAAGCGATTTACAAACGTTTTCTCCAGAGGTTGCATAAAAACTTTGCAGTGTTTGTGGATTGTCAGTTTTGTTTGTTGTTTTCTCTCTTCCTAATACCCTAAATCTAACGTTTGATCAATACTTAAAGTTTAAACACTGCTCTGATGAAAACTTTGTGACTTTGTGAATCATCTATCACATGATTTATTTATTTTTTTCTGATATTGAAGGCAGTGTGGCACATGACATTCCTATTCTGTCATTTTTCTTTCTTGGTTTTAATAAGAAATGAATACATCTTGAAGTATTGTAATAGATGGTCTTGTGCTATTGCTTGGTCCTGGTGTCAGTATTGTGTTGTGTTCTGTGCAGGTGAACTTGGGGAGTCACCAGTACCTGTTCACGGTGCAGTCTGACCCGACCCTGATGCCCTGCCTCTGCCTCAGACACGACGTGGACGCCCTGGTGTGGCAGCCCAGACCCGAACAACCCCAAAACATGTGGGAGCACGTGGCCACTTTCAACGCTCTCGGTGAGTCCGTTCACTTCACTAAACAAATCAGAAAGAGACGGCTAAATGCTGAACAAACTCTTAGCTTTCCATGCCAACTGATAGAAAGAAATACCTGCCTGCTGTAGTTGACTATTATTAAACTATTATTTGTTTGTGAGCTCTTACAGATTATAATTTTGCAAATATTAAAGGTTCTATAAAATGGAAAAAATACTCCAACAAGTAATTTTAGAGTTGGTACATAAATTAAAAAAAAAAAAGTGTTTATTTGATTCATAAATGTCTGAACAATCCTAAATTTTAGGCTGCATTCACAATACAAACCGAACCGGGCTCGGCTCGGCTCGATTGGGAACCAAAATTGCAACATTGTATCTTTCTCTAAACTGGCTTGGGTCGCGTTCACATTACACTCTTTGCCAATCAAACCAGCGCAGTAGAGACATATCTGCTCCTCGCCTGTAGAGGCGCTGTGACAGAAACACGTTACGTCAGCAGCAAAGAAGACACCCGGCTTCTCGGCTAACAGCGGCTACAGGCTGCATCCAAAACAAACGCGCTGCTGGACTTTATATTTTTGTTTTTATGGATCTAACCCACAACTTCTCTCACATTAACTTGACCAGAGTGAGTGACAGACGAAGTGTTGGAGCAAAGACAATGTGGACTTTTACTTCAAAAGACGAGAGAGGAGGGCTAGGCATTTCGTTCCAAATGCTGAGAGTAAAACGTAGCAGTTCCTCTATTTGAGTAAATCTGGCTCTGAAAGGTCAAAGCTCATTTATGTTGCTGTATAACTAAATATTAGATGAATATAGACCATTTCTCCCGCGGTAATGTGAGCTGTAGTGTTACTTCTCTTCATCTAAGAGTTATGACTTTATTATTTTTGGAAATAATGTGAGAGAACGGTGACATACAGTTGTGTGATCATAATTACTTGTACCCGAATCATCCCCTGTCTTTCTCCTGATACTTTAATGTGTTTGTGCGTATTATTTGTCTCATTATCGATCTCACACTTGCTGTTTGTTGTGATTCTGAGCCTCACGCGCGTCTCAGCGTGGATCATGTCACTGTTCACTTCCTGGTTTTGTTTCGCTCTCGCTCCGTTTGCGTTCACAAAACAAACGAACCGCTCCAGAGCTCGATTCAACCGAGCCGAGACCGACCTCTCCAACCGAACCAGATTTGTACATTTTGGACCGGATCAGAGTTCATTTGCGCGTTCACAATTACCCAATCGAACCGAACTATCCAGAAAAACGAATCCTGATCCGAATCAAAAATGTATTGTGAATGCACCCTTAGTCTTCAAAGATCACAAGACTTTGTTCAACGTTGTGATGTCATTAAGTGGTTGTTATAACAAGTTTAGAAATGTGTGTAATATAAAGACATCTTTTTCCACACAACATGAAGTAACTGTTTTAATTGACCAAACCAGACATTTTTTAATCGTTTTAGCTCAAAATTTCTTTCATCACTCTGGCTGCATCTGGCTGTTTCATTAAAAAATAAATACTAAGGTATAACTTGAAAATGTGAAGTTGTTCTAATTTATATACATATAGACCCTATTCATGCCACGTCACGGTGACGTCACAGCTCTAGCTGGAGGCAAAAAAGACAAAAACTCATAGCCGACACACTAAAAGTTCGAGGTTTTATCGTGGTTAAAATGTTGTTTCGTTGTGAACTGTGACTAGGACTTTTGTGTCTAAAGTTAGCCTGACCTTACCCAGCAGTGCAGGTGCAGTTTGATGTTCAAACTGATCTGTTTTATTTAGAATTCTAGCTAAAACTGTACTGTTTTCGTTCATTCAATTTTTACACAGACGACCCTTAGTTTCTACTTTAGCAAAGCCTTTGACGAGAGCTAACAGACTTTCAGAGCTACAAGCAACCAATTTTGTTGAACTAAGTTAATCGTAAAATAATTACTATTAAATGTTGTGTCTCTGAAGCACTAATAATGGGAGGTGTACACATTAGCAAACTTAGCATTAGCTTCAAGACACGAATGAACTGTTAAAAGAAGCATTTTAGCCACTACTGGGTTTAGCAAAGTAAAACGGACCTGAAACAAATGTAAAAATCACCTCCTCAGTCACGTGAAAGAGCAGATCCTGATCCAAGATAAAATGCTTCCATCCGTCAGAAGTAATTCACCGAAATCTGTGTCGGGTCACACAGAGTAAGTTACGATACATATCCTGACCGTTCCTACCAGAATTTGAAATTTTTTTCTGCTTTTGTGTTAAAAATCCTTCCAAAAACGAGCTAGTTTACACTGGTTTAGATGGGTACGTCTTCTTTTGCCTCCGGCTAAGCTCCGCCCACCAGAATTTGAAGCAATGTTTACTAACATGCCAGGGGTCTATACAACGTATTTAGACTTGTGTGCTAAACAAAGAAAAATCACTATCACATCCTTAATACTACGAATATGATGAAAGAAGATCGTTGAAAAGGCCATTTACAAAGTTATATGTAAAGAATGGATAGTTGTACATCTGCTCCTGTCTCTGCTCCTGTCTCTCCTCCTGTCTCTCCTCCTGTCTCTGCTCCTATCTCTGCTCCTGTCTCTGCTCCTGTCTCTCCTCCTGTCTCTGCTCCTATCTCTGCTCCTGTCTCTGCTCCTGTCTCTGCTCCTGTCTCTGCTCCTGTCATTCCTCCTGTCTCTGCTCCTGTCTCTGCTCCTGTCTCTGCTCCTGTCACTAAGCTTCGACATCTTCATTTCTCTTTAACACAAAGCTTTAAACCCATCTGTTCCCACTCTTCCGACGATCTTTCATTTGAGAGAACAGACTTCAGCTGACACTTTGCAAATGACCTCAAATCCAACAAAGTAAAAGACATGTTCAATCTCTTTTCAACACTCATTTTCTTTGACCTTTTAGTTGAATCATCGTTCGCTGGATTATGAGAAATAACTCTGCTTTTGTCATATGAGAAATTAAAGGTTTTACATTTTTATGGTAGACCGTGACTTGGACTTGAATCAAGCTTGAATCAATATTTTGAAGACTTGACTAAATGAACTAAAACTGGGACTTGTCTCTCTTTGACTTGGGACTTGACTCAGACTTGTGTCTCTTTGACTTGGGACTTGACTTGAACTTGTCTTTCTTTGACTTGGGACTTGACTTGGACTTGTCTCTGTTTGACTTGGGACTTGACTTGGACTTGTCTCTCTTTGACTTGGGACTTGACTTGGACTTATCGCTCTTTCACTTAGGACCTGACTTGGTCTTGTCTCTCTTTAACTTGGGACTTGACTTGGACTTGTCTCTCTTTGAGTTGGGACTTAATTTGGACTTGTCTCTTTGACTTGGGACGTAACTTGGACTTGTCTCTCTTTGACTTGGACTTGTCTCTCTTTGACTTGGGACTGGACTCAGACTTGTCTCTCTTTGACTTGGACTTGTCTCTCTTTGATTTGGACTTGTCTCTCTTTGACTTGGACTTGTCTTTCTTTGACTTGGACTTGTCTCTCTTTGACTTGGACTTGTCTTTCTTTGACTTGGACTTGTCTCTCTTTGACTTGAACTTGTCTTTCTTTGACTTGGGACTTGACGTGGACTTGTCTCCTTTTTACTTGGAACTTGACTTGGACTTGTCTCTTTTTGACTTGAGTCTTGACTTGGACTTGTCTCTCTTTGACTTGATCTTGTCTCTCTTTGACTTGAACTTGTCTTTCTTTGACTTGGGACTTGACTCAGACTTGTCTCTCTTTGACTTGGGTCTTGACGTGGACTTGTCTCCTTTTTACTTTGAACTTGACTTGGACTTGTCTCTCTTTGACTTGGGACTTGACTTAGACTTGTCTCTCTTTGACTTTGACTTGTCTCTCTTTGACTTGGACTTGTCTCTCTTTGACTTGGGACTTGTCTCTCTTTGACTTGGACCTGTCTCTCTTTGACTTGGGACTTGACTTGGACTAGTCTCTCTTTGACTTGGACTTGTCTTTCTTTGACTTGGACTTGTCTCTCTTTGACTTGGACTTGAGACCAAACACTTGAGACAGTGATTTTGTCTCAGTAGTTGCTAGGTAAAACTAATAATATCAAATCTGATCTACTTTCAAACATTCTCCAAACGATTCACATTCACCTTTGGAAAAGTAAAACTGCCAAAAACAGAAATCACATTTGAAATACCAAACGGGTAACGCCAAAATACCTCTTCAGTTTGTTTGAAGCGAAAGACTTTCATCACCTGGAGAACTCTGGAAAAACCTTGACATTTGCTGACTGCTTCATGAACAGGAGTATTTATGAACCCAAATAAAGATGTGTATGTTTCCACTCGGCTGTACGTCTGGATTAACTTCATTTAATTAAAAATTCTCAACTGTGCCTTTTGGAGATGTTCAATTATTCATAAATGTAGGTGCCAGCTTCTTAATTAGGCTCATAACATCTCTCTCTCTTTCTTTACCTCTCTTGCTCTCTTTTTCTATCCATCTTCCTCTCTCTCTCATCACCTCAACACTAACTTTCTCTTTTTTCCTCATTTCCTTTCTCTCACTCTCCCTCTCTCTTTCTCTCTCTCTCTCTTTCTCCCTTTCTCTCTATCTTGCCCTCTATCTTCCCCGTTCTCCCATCACCTCTCTCTCTTTTTCTTTCTTTCTTTCTTTCTTTCTTTCTTCTCTGTCTCTTTCTCTACCTTTCTCTCTATCTCCCTATCTCTCTATCTCTGTCTTTTTATTTCATTCTCCCTCTCTTTTTCTCCCTCTCGCTCTCTCTCTACCTTTCCCTTGATTTTCCTCTTATTCCTCATCCCTTTCTCTCTCTACCTTCCTCTCTCTCTCTCCCTCCCTCTCTTTTTCTCTCTCCCGCTCTTTTCTTCTCTTCCCTCTCTTTTCTTCTCCTATTTCTCTTTTCCTCTCCTCCCTCTCTCTCTCTCTTTCTCCCTCTTTTCCTCTCTCTCCCTCTTGTCCTCTCTCTCTCTCCCTCTACTTTCCTCTCTTCCCTCTCTCACTCTCTCTCTTTTTCCTCTTTCTCTGTCTCTTTTCCTGTCTCTCTCTTTTCCTCTCTTTCCCTCTTTTCCTTTCTCTCTCTGTCCTTCTCTTCTCCTCTTTCTCCCTAACTTTTCCACTCTTTCTCTCCCCTTTTTTTCTCTCTCTCCCTCCCTCTCTTTTCCTCTTTCTTTCTCATATCTATCTCTCCCCCTCTCTCTCTCTCTCTCATCCCTCTCTCTCTCCCTCTCTAATCCCTCTCCCTCTCTCTCTCATCTCTCACTCTCCTCTCTAATCCTTCTCATCTCTCTCTCATCCCTCTTTCTCTCTCATCCCTCCCTCTCCCTCTCTCTCTCTCTCTCATCCCTCCCTCTCCCCCTCTCTCCTTCTCTCTCTCTCTCTCTCATCCCTCTCTAATCCCTCTCCCTCTCTCTTTCATCCCTCTCTCTCTCATCCTTCCCTCTCTCTCCCTCTTCTTCTCATCCCTCTCTCTCTCTCTCCCTCTAATCCTTCTCATCTCTCTCTCATCCCTCCCTCTGCATCTCTCTCCCCCTCTCTCTCTCTCTCATCCCTCTCTCTCTCCCTTTCTAATCCCTCTCCCTCTCTCTTTCATCTCTCTCTCTCATCCCTCCCTCTCCCTCTCTCTCTCTCTCTCATCCCTCCCTCTCTCTCATCTCTCTCTCTCTCCCTCTTCTCATCCCTCCCTCTCTCTCTCTCTCTGTCTCCAGGCTACGTCCAGGCGTCCAAGCGTGATAAGAAGTTTGCCACGTGCGCTCCAAACTTCTCGTACGCCTCCCTGTGCGAGTGCCTGCGCCGCTGCTTCATCTACAGACAGCCGGCCCCGGTGGACACGGTGCTCTTCAACCGGCGACAGGGGCGGCAGGTGGGGCAGGTGGCCAAGCAGCAGGTCTCCAGTCTGGACTCGGACCGGCCCATCCTGGGATTCAGAGCCACCGACCAGAGACTGTACATCCTCACCGACAGCAACCTCCACGTGCTCAAGGTTAACAATGATTAGACGTCAGAGGTATTTTCTTGTCTTGACTGGAGATGTGCAAACGTTCTGCTTGATTATTACGCAGCGTGGCTTTAAATTTGCATATCTCCATGGAGACAAGAAGGTGACTTAACAAGGCAATTCAAAAGGGAGTTTGTTGAGTGATAACTAAATGAACGCCACTGCAGGGGACACTTTTTTGAATCAGGTGTAGATGGATGAGAACCGTGTAGTAACAACAGCTTGTAACTATCACAGATGATTGATTGTCTTGTAAAGGTCAAACCCCAGGTGAAATAAGGGATGGGATCAGCATTTAAACTTGCCCCTGTCATGCTAAAGTAAGTCTGCAGTTATAATTAACATAATGTGACGGACAAATAAGAACAGTCCTGGTTGGTGACCTTTGAAAAAACTTAAAATATCTCAGATCTCAACCTGGTAAATGAAACAATCTTGAATTATGGCATGTTCTGGTCGCACACGGAAAAATTTTGTTCTTAATTTTATTCCCACTGGAAAAGCCGTCCGATTCCAAATTTGTACTCTGATCTTGAGGTACAAAATTGGAGCATTTCTGCTCCCTGCATTTTGTGATAAATAAATCTCCAACACCGTTATTAGTGACTGTACTTGTGTTATTTCCTCTAGGGTGCACTCACACTAGTCTAACCAAATCGTGCCCAGGCCTGGATGTCCCTAAAGTGCTTTTTTTTTTGTCTGACTCAGGCGAGGTTTGAGAAGGTGGGCCTGAGCCCGGCACAGTTACTTTTGTATACGCACATGCACAATTTTAGCATAAAAGCCCATTGTGAGCACTGATGTTTGTCACAAAAAGAAGTACAAAAAAACCCGCTGCACCAAATTCTGCGCATATGCGCTTATCGTGAAATAGCACCATGACCAAATAGAAAAGTTGTGCCGTCTTTTTGCTTTTGTTGCTCCTCGTGATTTTTAATCCAAAGCTTCACGGAAAAGCGCGCATCACGGGCAAAACTCGAGTATGCCTCATTATATCAAAGATATAACAGCACGCTGGACCTAATTTTGCCGCTACAGCATTAGCACGTCAGTGCTTAAAAGTGCGTTCCAGTGGTACTCGGAGCTCGGATCATCTGAGTTCCGACTTGTAAATTCTCACTGGAACAGCCCTCAAACTCGGAGTTCTCACTCGGATCCTCGGAGAGAATTTCATCGTCCGAGGTAGTTAATGTTGCTAACGGCTACACGGAGCTAATGTAAACAAAAGCAGAAATTCACTCTTGTGATGTTTTACAAACTGTAAATGTAACAGCAATGTCCGAGTTGATAAACTGACATAAAGACATTTTTTTTGGCTGTTCTGGGCAGTTTCCAAACTATTTATTACTTGATTGGCTCATTACTATAAAAGTAATCCGACTTGACCACTGGAACACACAACACTCGGAGAAAGCATCACTTCGAGGTCCGAGTTATGACCTCCAAGGACGACTGGAACGCACCATAATTCCCTCTTCAGCGCGACATGTAAAGAAACAGCGCTAGAGGATGATGTCACCGGACTGTGACTTGGTTCACTTGCACAGGTGCGAGTGCGGGACATAGATTTGAGCTTGGCAAGAATAAAAAACCCGTGTGCGACCCGTTTCTTTCTACAGTTCACTCAACTTTTTTAACTTAACTCCTGCACAACTTGTTCACTTCTGCCATTATAATCGTGCTGTTATTGTGCAACAATGCTATTGCTGATGGCTATGGAGCTAATGTAAACAGAAGCCTTCTTGCTAAGTTTTACAAGCTGTAACGGTAACAGCAAAGGCCTAAGTTGTTAACTGAACATAATGAGATCTGGATATGGGCCAATTTGAGTTTTTGTTACTTAAAAATGGGGTACCTGATTTAGTAGAAAATTAAATCTGTCCTACTACATCTTTGCTCACAAAAAACTTCAATACATTGTTAATATCCACATACATTCATTTTTTACGGCAGTCGTGGCTTAAAAACAGCTTTTTTCAGACGTGAAACTGGTGGACCACCCGAGCATAGCCAATCAGAGCGCTGCTTTTGTCTCTTAATGAGAACAAAAACTGCTTAATATTGCCTTTAGACAGTAAACAGGAGTGATTTTGTGACAAAGTGCTAATTTTGCTGTATACTCTGGTGGAAAATGTCAAAGTTTTATTATTTACACACTATAAGTTAGCTTTAAACTCGGACAAAACATCACAACTGGACGCAGTATTAAGCTAAATCCAACTGGAGGTATGTGTTAGTGATAAAAGTCAATAATATGTGTCCCTCATACAAATAAGACATTGTTACTATTTACTTAATGGACCAATAGACACTGTGAATTCTGTCTTTATTCATGTGGTTGTCATGAGAATGTGTACAAAGTCGATAATAAAGTAAGAAATAAAGTAAATGAAATGTGAACATAAATAAGCTTTTTGACATTGTTGGACTGGGTTTTGTATCCGCTGTTATTAAAAACATCTCTTGTAAAACTTGTGGAATACAGATGAATCCAGGTTTTATCCTCAGAGACGTCAGCAGCAGATGAATCACTTTATTGAAAAACATATTGGCTTCCATAAATCTCCATAAACAGGTTTGACACTCGGCACCTCGTCCTGTCAAAGCCGCTCCACGGTAACGAGAAGCAGACGGGAAATAAGGAAATGCAAATGTACAGAGCTGTGTTTCAATTATAATATAGTAAGTCAGAAATTACAGTAAATGTGTGAAATCTACAGACAGTAGCAGTTAATGAGACAGGACGCTAACATACATGGAAGTACTGACATAAATTCTGGAGAAATATGTTGTAATGTCACGTTTTTACATAAATGAACCCGTTATTATAATGTGGCCTGACCTCAATGTTGTTTTTAGAATGATGTAATGTAATTTCTGTTAAGGCAGACAGTCCCTTTAATAAAAACTTTTAATTATGAAATACCCATCTTGTTCACAAGATAACTGTTATACCTGTTTTTCAAACCTTGAAAATAGGGTTCAAAAATTGTCATGTAGTCACTTTACAACATCCATCCATTTTCTCCCACTTCATCCAGAGTCAGGTTGTGGAGGCAGAAGTCTGAGCAGGAGGCCTAGACTCTCCTGTCCACACACACTTCCTCCAGCTCTTCTGGGAAAATCCCAGGCCAGTCGAGAGACAGTCCCGGCAACTTGTCCTGGATCTTCCTCGAGGTCTCCTTCCAATGAGACATGCCTGGGACACCTTACCAGGAGGGTGTTCAGGAGGCATTTGCTACAGGAGCAGCAGCTGTACTCTGAGTTCCTCCCATGTGACTGAGCTCATCACTCTATCATTAGAAGGTCTTTCACATCATCACAACCCCCAGCCACTGTCGGTAGGGAGGAGCGACTCAGCGTCTGTGCTAGTCTCAAACACGATCCAAACAGCCACCAGTCACTGAACAAATGCTGAGTGAGCATGCACGTGACATATTGCTTCACGAAAATGATTAAACATTAGTTGCTCATGACTAGTTGTCAAACTCTGATGGAGAACAGATGTTACCAATCTTTCCTCACAGATTAAGCTCAACTTCTGTAAATAACAGCAATCCATGCTCGGCTAAATACAGTTTTTTTCGTAAGTGCAATTTTCTGTTTTCCGCATAATTTTCCCCATGCACTGATTCGCTGGTTCACTACTAGCCACTGACCAATCAAATATGTTTCAACTGGCGACGCAGACTCTTAAAGAAAGCCTCCACGACCTGCTCCGCGCTCCTCTGACCCCTCTCATTCATACCAAATACACGTGAACCACATGTCGGAAAAAGTTGCCAAACCGGTTCAGACGAGCGACCCTTGGCTTGTGTGAATGACTCTAAAGGGAGCGCCCAGCCACTTTGACAACTTGTATTCATGATCTTGTCCTTTCGGTCATTACCCAAAGCTCATGACCTTTGGTGAGGGGTTGGAATGTAGATTGTCCGGTAAATTGAGAGCTTTGCCTTTTGACTCAGCTCCTTTTTCATCACAACAGTCTGATACAGAGACCTCATCACTGCTGACAAAATGTGAATTATTAATCTGCATATGTCATAATTTCTTTCCATATACAAAGAAAATTACATTGGGTCTTTAAAACCCAGAGGACACACGCTTCATAAACCTTTTTTCAATACCTAAACATTGAATTTACTGCTGCTGAATAGTTTAATCTGAATCAGTGTCCATATGGTCTGTCTGTGCACGCTCCTCTGCTGGGACGCCCCTGGTGCTCATGGGTAATAGTCCGTTTGTTGCGGGATTAGCTCGTTTCGTTGTGATTGGATTTTGGGTCGTGCTAAATTGGATTGAATCGTGGTGTTTTTTTGTCATTAGCTGCGGCGGGTTTGGAGAGGAGTGAGAGGCGAGGTAATGTCTCTTTGGACCTGATAAAAAAGTGAAAACACGAGGCCAGCTGCTGCACCTCTCAAAACAAACAGGATTAAAGACACTTCTCAATGAAATCCAGTGCTTTTTGACGGCATTTTTTCTTGGTCAATTACACAGTGGTTTGGTCTGTTTTTGTCTTAGATTATGTAATAACAAGAGCACGTTAAAATGAAAAAGAAGCAAATGTGTAGCATAATCTGTCAACAGTATTTATCATTGAGTTATTATATTGACTAAGTTCTGTTGCCGTGGTGACTGTGGCAGCCATTTTTCAAGTGGAAATCTAACAAAATTCTAATGGAAGATAATGTATTAACAAGACCATATAATTTAAAGATTAGGAGTCATTCAACCCTTTAGGCGCCAGGGTTTTTCTCTTGAAATCAAATTTAGTGAATATAGAGCCTGTAAACCTGTAAAATACCTCTGTTATTTTGTAACAGAGATATTTGCCTGAACACCTGGCGTCACAACCTGCGACCAACACCAAGTGTTCCCTAACCATCATGTTATTGGTTGTCTGAAATCTGGAGTCTGAAAACAGCCTGAAATGACTTTGTGCAGAATTGCTACATTGGTGCCCAATGGGTTTACATATGTTTGTTGTTATACAGAGAACTCCACAACTTTTCCTCTGAAGTGAGTTTGCATGTTTTCCCTGTGTCTGGGTTGGTTGCCTCCGGGCAGTCCGCTTACTCTACCAAGCAAAACATGCACCATAGATAAAAATCCAGCTGTGGTTGTCCTGACCAAGCCCAGCAGGAAGAATTGAAGAGATGATCCAGAGGCATTGCAGAATGGTTCAAATGCAGTGGAACGTTTTCTTACGGGGATCATAAAGTGTACTTTAACCTTTGGAACAACTCTTCCAAAATGTGGTTTTATTTTTCCATGGAATTGTACAGAAAGTTACACAGTGTCCCATTAAATGAATGACTTGCTAAATTCTTTCATGTTCAGGTAATGAGTTTGCTACTGATCACAATCTTAGCAGCTGCACTGACAAATCAACTATTTGTGGGCAACACAGACCTTCATAGCAAGAAGGTCTTGGGTTTAATTCCCAGTCGACCCAGGACCTTTCTATGTGGAGTTTGCATGTTCTCCCTCTGCTCAGGTAAAAAACATGTCCATTAACGCCTCTTCTCCCCTCCCCCAAGACTCCCCTACAAATAGAAAATTAATCTCTGTGGGTTTGGCCCTTTAGGTGCCAGGGTTTTTAATTTGAAATCCAGTTCAGTAAATAAAAGAGATTATAAACAGAGTATTGTGAATTTTCCAAGTTACTCAAACCCATCAGAAACAAAGAATCTGGAGACTAGAGAACTAGAGCCTGGAATGACTTGGTGCAGAATTGCTACTTTGGCGCCTAAAGTTTTGATAAAAGTCAATTAAAATGAAAAATCAACTTGTTTGATGTCCTATATAGGAATACACAGTTTATCGATATCAAATCACAATATTAACAATCGACTAGCTAATCGCAAAAGCTGCAGTTTTTCTCCTTAAAATTTTGTTGTTTCTCTTCCTGTTTGTGACAGCTTCAGTAGTATGAATATCTACATTTTATCCAGTGTTTTAGTTTAACTTTTCAAATTAGAAAGACACATTATTTTTTTTGGCATTCTTAACAGGTAAAAAATTCACACACTTGGACTAAAAATGATAGTATTCAAATGATCTCTTTTGGTTTGAAATAGATTTTTAAATATGACAATTACCACACCACCACACTTTAATTCTTAAAGTGTAAGACAATCCACAGCTGTAGCTTTTCTGAAGCTGTAATCACGTCTAATGTTGCCTGGTCCTCTCATAATCTGAGCAATGCAGCCTCACTTTTAATTAAAATGATTCAGTTATGTGAGATTAATTATATTTCAGCACTGGCACGTTTTATTACAAATGGGCTCTGCAGTTTGTTTAATTAGTGAATGAAGCTGCAGCTTGAAAAGGAAAACAAGAACAAGGAAAGATCTAAACGACCTCACGATGAAGCAGAACGAGACTTAAAACAAACTGGATAATTTGGACACGTTTGATTCACAGACACGTCTCTGAAATGTGTCTAATCCCAAAATCTCTCATGTCTATCTCTGCTATATTTTAACTTGTAAGCTTCCAGTTTGTTAGTACAGACAGACAGACTTAAGCCGGCTGCACATTGAAGGAGTTCAGGATCTTTTGCGATTATTTTGATGCGTCAAAAAAGAAGAGGCCACAGACATTAGGACATTTACAATGAAAACTCTGGGAGCGGAGAAGAGTGTATGTGTGTCACATCATCTAGTGTTTTCTTTCATGTGCATTGTTGTAAAAGTCATCAATGATGAAACATGACTGGATTAAACCAGGTCTATGAACTATGAGGGTCACAGGAGAGCAGAGGCTCATTGGAAGTAAGGAGCTGCTACACTGATGCATTGTGGTCCTGAAATGAAAAAGTTCCAACAAATTCTGTGTTGGGCATTTTATAGTAGACTAGATTATATCTAAAGGCTAATTTCCATCTGTAGTCCCAACGGGCGGGGTCAGTGGGAGGGGAAAAAAAGGTACATTTCATAAATAACTTCACTTTCATTGCACAAGCCTATTCATTGCACGATCCCACACATTGCATCTTCCACAGTTATTGCACATCAATACAAAGACATATTCAAAAAGAAATGTACATTCCACACACAAATCCCCATATTTACATTCAACCCATACATGCTTCTGTCTCACATACAAAAACAAACTAAAAATCTACAAGTTACAGATGGGTGCAGGTTTGGTTCGTCCAGAGCCAGTTTTTCATTTGGGCTTTAAAGGAATTATACATAGGACATTGTCTAAGTGTTAATGGAAGACTATTCCACAGATTTCCACCTTGGACAGACAGAACAGTCTGGCCAAAGGTGGTGCGTCTGTGAGGTATCGACAGATCACCTCTAGTGGTAGCTCGTGTGGTCCTTGTTGGATTATCATTGCATTTAATATATTCTTTTAGAGGTGGAGGGGCAAGAGAGTGTAAAACTTTGTAAATTAGGCATGATCTTTTCAAATTAATCATATTATTAAGGTCCAGTAATCTGTTTTTTCAGGACATGGCAATAATGGTAAGATATATTTTTTTATCAAGTTGGTGCTTCAAAGTCATTTAAAGTCATTTAAGGAGCAGGTGTGTTGGAGGTGACGTGCATAGTAGGGCCGTAGTTCTTTAGTCGATTAATCGGTCGATGGGACATGTTTTTAGTCGACCAAGAATTTCTTTGGTCGACTACAGCCCTAGTGCATAGTGCTTGTAATAAAGAATCCCGCACTTTGACTACATGCACAAAGCGATTTATTTACAGATGCTGAAGCAATGTTTTATCTTTTTGTGCCTGTGCAGCATGTGAACCTCATGATGATGCATCCCGACAAATAATCGCAGTGACGAACAGACATCAAACACCAAAAATTATTAGATTATAGGATAGAAAGATTAAATATATGGTAGTGCTTGCTAAATAAAATACAAAATACTTCCCATCCAATACACCTGTCCTTTAGTGACTACACCTGTTTTCCATGATGCTGCAGTTCAAACGTGATGCTTGTGTGTGACAGATTGATGTGATCTGAGGGGCTGATGGGGCACTCGCAGCCTCACTTCTGTCATTCTGCCCCAGGGCGGCTGTAGCTACACAAGTACCTACCACCTCTATATAAACGATAAAATACTTACAAAGGGCATCTCTTTGAAAGGCTTTGACCAGCCTCTAAAGCACACTACAAATGTAAGATGTGGGTCTACTTCCCCACTTGTCCCTTTTACAACACACACAATCCTGCTCATATATTTATTTTCACACTTATTCACCATGTCTACAAAAAGCTACTGATAAGCTGCACTCACATATCCCGGGTAATGTTTATGTTAGTCTTGTTAGTTCATTTATATTACTTTAAAATTCCTTCAAATCATTTGTTACAATCATTTAAAAGCCACACAATAACATTATAATTTATACAAAGTTTGTTGTTTAAAATCATTGGTTAAAAGTACTTTATTTGCAGTTTTCTTTATACTAACCTGCTCAACTTACCTGGTGGAGAAATGTTTGTGGAGGAGCCGCCCAGCCAGCCCCTGCTTTTATCACCAGAGGCTACCATTTTGAGGGGTTTTTGTAATGTAACTTTTGTTATATATGACTATATTATGACTTTGTTAAGAGTGTTATGGGTCAATAGTGAAAACAACCTGAAGTTTAATAATTTGTATTATGGTCAAAAGGGTTGTTTTCATTACTCCAGCTAGTGGAACTGGCCAATTATCCTGACCTGGGTATAAAAGGCTGGCATTAGCTGAGAGAGGCAGATTTTTTTGATTGTCTTGTCGTGAAAGCTTCATGCTGCTGTATTTGTACAAAATGTACATATTTTGGTGGCACTGTAAATAAAAAATGTCACTTTGTTGGGAAGATTTTTGCCTCTGAGCATCTTTTTCCAGCCATTTTAGCCACGCACGACTACACTACCTCACATAAGGCAACATTATTGTTTCACTCTGCTTCTCACCGTTCAACAATACAAGAGCGAACACAGACTTTTAATATAAATGTGTTTATATAGTGTAGCAAAAATAGACATGAAGAAGAAGAATAAAGTGATCCAAAGCTGTACCAATGTAATATTATTCTTATGACAAGCTAAATGCCGTCACAATGCTAACAACACCTGCTGTGTTTTAACAAGAACAACAAAACAACCATTTATTATTGCTTCACTTCAATAACTTCTATTAAAACTCAGTTGTGATTTAGTTTGAATCGGCTGAGCTTCAAATTAGACCAAGAACTGTCTCAGAGGGAACATGTGTGTTGAATGAAAGGAGAGTTTTTGCCCCCAAACATGACACTTTGCCAACTGTGTGTGCTTCTGTGATAAAAAAATGTAGAGAAATGATTAAACTCCAAATCAGAAACGTGGCATCAAACAGTTGAATTTTCAGTTGGTCTGATGTTAAACCAATGGAGATTGCTTAATACTGTAAAAAGCGTAAACTAAAGCATATTCTGCTATATTACGCTACAAACCATCATTGGTGGCTATGCAAAAGTTTACATTTTAAAATATTTACTTCAAGGAATTGGGTAAAGTTAGGGTTAGGCTTGGTTTAAGTTGATTTGGTTAAGTTTAAGGGTTTGGGAAAGGTAAATGTGTCACAACATAACTGCGCGGGGAAAATGGATATCTCAATATTTTTTTGTCATGTATCGATTACGATATTCAGATGATATTTCAAACTAACCAGAAAATGTTAAAACACATGTTTAAGTGTAGTTGAAGTTATGTTCTGACCAAATATTTGATCCAAACTGCCCTTACATGAACCACAAGTTCAGAGGTTTTGTGCTAAGTTGCTATTTATGAAGAAACAATGCAGCTAAACATCCAGTCACTACTGTCATGGTCCGCCCACGTTTCTTCTTTGTGCGTCGTAACTAGAGATCGACCGATATGGGTTTTTCTTGGGCCATTACCGATGCCGATTTTCTAAATTTTGCCAGCCGATGCCAATATGAATGGACAATTTTCAAAGCCGATTTCTGAGGCCGATTTGTGTATAGTTTTTAAAAAACTGAGATGAGATGAGAGCTAGAAAGAAAAAGTTCAATCTAAACTATTATTTCGTCTCAGTGTTTAATAAATGTTTATGCACATTACAGAACATTTTAAAGAATAATTAAAGAAAGTGCTCTTGTTCAAAACACAGCAAAAGGGAGAAATATCGAACAAACTGTATCATTTCTCTCCAAAACTAGTTTGGATCTCAGCTGATCACTGTGCGTGCAGCTCTACTCTGCAGACGACTGTTCAAACAACTGCCTGAGGAAATATCGGCCAAAATAAGGCCGATGGCCGATATGCAAAAAATCCAAATATCAGCCCCAAATTATTGGCCAGCCGATATATCGGTTTATCTCTAGTCGAAACTTCCTCTTCCCTTTTGCAAAATTCCGTGACGGAGGAAGTTGGTTATTCAATGTAATCTCGTGTTTTAAGTGCATTTTAATCATTATTTCATCTTTATTTTGGTAATTGAACAAGCTATACTTGTATTTAAGTCAATATTAAGCCTTTGAGTTGTTCCGATGTTTTCATTTATTGACACAAAGAAGTCCCCTCCAGAACTTCCCCCATATTACATGCACCTCCACCTGGATGATAAGGATTATGCAATCTTATGACTCATTTAAACGTCTGATAGATTTAATTTGCTTTATGTAGTTTGATAAATACATGTATTTGTTTTATTTTTTTTTCAATCATCTGCTCCCAGTCCCCAGAACACTTTTTCAAACACGGCCTCTTCTGCTAAAACAATGGCTCCATAACGACCGTGTCCTCATCGAGTCGTCTCTGCAGGTGTAACGTGGCCTTTTACATGATTCAATTACACCAAACAGAAGAGCGTTTCTCCTGCTCCACGGCGAATCGCCCCGCCGTTGATTACGCATTATTTGGTAATGAACTCGCCTCCTCTGCGGGAAAAAGCAGAGAAAACTAATTTGACGTTATTATAGTGAAATGCAAAGGTTAAGCACCGCCGCATCAAGGTCTTCTGTATCCAAGGAGACTAAATACACCTCGCTTCATCCGGTCTACCTCAAAGTTTTCATTTACTTCAAGGCCGTTTGTTCTAAAATGTTGTTTATGTCGTTATGCAAATTACTGGAAAGCTCAAACTTTTCCGGCAGTAATTTCCCCATTAATGTTTAGTTCAGTTGGCTGTGAAAATGCAGCGTATAAAACACGAAGAGAGACGCTGATGTTTGTCTTGTTGATAGAACTGGATATTGTGAGTCAAAGATGTTCAACTTAGACTTTTAAGTTATGAGAGAGAGAGAGAGAGAGAGAGAGAGGGGGGGGGATGAGGTAGAGAGAGGAGCGAGAGAGTGAGAAAGAAGGGGTTGAGAGAGAGAGGAGAAAAAAGAAATAGTGAGAGACAAAGAGAGGGGAGAAGAAGAGAGAGTGGGAGAGAAAGGGATGAGAGGGTAGGGAGAGAGAAGAAGAAGAAAGAGAGAGAGGATAGAGGGAGAGAGAGAGACAAAGGGATGAGAGCGAAGAAGAGAGTGGGAGAAAGGGTGGAGAGAGAGGGGAGAAGAAGAGAGATGGAGAGAGGGTAGAGGGAGAGATACAAAGGGGTGAGAGAGAAGAAAAGAGGAAAGAAGAAGAAAGAGAGAGGAGAGAAGAGGGAGAAAGGGAGGAGATAAGAGAGAGGGAGAAATGTATAAGAGAGAGAGAAAGAGTCGAGAGAGAGAGGAGAGAATAAGAGAGAAAGGAATTAGGGAGAGAAGAGTGAGGAGCTAGAGTAAAAGAGAGTGGGAAAGAAGGGGCAGAGGGGAGAAAAAGAGTGGGAGACAAAGAGAGGGGAGAAGGAGAGAGAGTGATAGGGAGAAAGGGATGAGAAGGAGAAAAAGAGCGAGAGGGTAGAAGGAGGGAGACAAAGGGAAGAGAGAGAAGAGAGAAGAAGAGAGTGAGAGAGGAGCGAGAGTAAAAGAGAGAGTGAGAAAGAAGGGATTGATAGAGGAGAAAAAGAAAGAGTGAGAGACAAAGAGGGAAGAGAAAGAGAGAGAGTGGGAGAGAAAGGGATGAGACGAGAGATGAAAGAAGAAGACAGTGAGAGGAGAGAAGAGAAGAGGAGACAGAGGGACAAAGGGGTGAGAGGAAAGAAGAGAGAAAGAGTGGGAGAGAAAGGGATGAGATGGAGAGAGGAGAGAAGAAGAGAGAGTGAGAGAGGGTAGAGGGAGAGAGAGACAAAGGGATTAGAGAGAAGAAGAGTGAGAGAGAGGAGAGAAGAAGAGAGATAGGGAGAAAGGGATGAGAGAGGAGAGAAGAAGAGAGAGTGGTAGAAATTGTTTAGAGAGAGAGACAGAAAGGACAGAGAGAGGAGAGAGTGAGAGAAAAATGATGAGAGATAAAAGAGAGAATAACAGACAGCTCACACACATGTTTTATATTTAATCAACATAAAACTTTAAGGCAGAAATTGTACTTACATTTTTAAGTTTATCTGTCTTATATTTTTTACAGTGCGCTGCCTCTGTCGCCTCCTCCCGCTGTGGTGCCAAAGTAATTCTCATATTTTTGTTTCTGTCTTGTCTCTGGAGGCAACCAGGCAGAAAGTCTCCTCCTCGTCCAGTGTCATTCTCCCAGTTTGAGCCTCAAACGTGACTCCACCAAAAACTCGTATTTCGTCTGGTTAGGGCGAGGTAACACGGCAAAAAATATCAGCTTTTTCTTGGAGCCAGTTCACGATGTCAATTTAATCATGATTATTGTATTTTTTATTGCCTTTGAGGTTAATACAGTTCCAGTGCAATACAGTCAGTTTTTCAGAAAGCTCCTATTCTCATCTTCTCTCTCTTTTTTCTCTCTCTCACTCCCTATCTCCTCCTCTCTCTTTCTTTCTCTCTCCTGCTGTCTGTCCCCCTCTCTCTCTTTTTTTTTCTCTTTCTCTTCTCTCACTCTCTCTCTCCTCTCTTTCTCCCTACATTTTCTCTCTCTTTTTCTCTCTCTTGCAGGCCCCCTTCTCCCCCCTTTCTTTTTCTTTCTGTCTCCTCTCTCTTTCTCTCCTCTTCTCTGCTCTTTCTTTTTCTCTCTCTCTCTCTTTTGCTGTCTCTCCTCTTTCTTTCTCTCTCTTTCTTGCTCCACCCTTTTCTCTCTCTTTCTCTCCTCACTCTCGTTCCACCCTTTTTCTCTCTCTCTCTCGCTGCCCCCCTTTATTCTCTCCTCCCTCTTTCTTTTTCTCTCTCTTTTGCTGTCCCTCCTCTCTCCCTATCTTCACCCCATCTCTCCCTCCCTCTCTCTCTATCTTCACCCCATCTCTCCCTCTCTCTCTCTCTATCTTCACCCCATCTCTCCCTCCCTCTCTCTATCTTCACCCCATCTCTCCCTCTCTCTCTCTCTCTCTTCACCCCATCTCTCCCTCTCTCTCTCTCTATCTTCACCCCATCTCTCCCTCCATCTCTCTCCCTCTCTCTCTATCTTCACCCCATCTCTCTCTCTCTCTCTCTCTCTCTCTCTCTCTCTCTCTCTCTCTCTCTCTCTCTCTCTCTCTAGCTCTATCTTCACCCCATCTCTCCCTCCATCTCTCTCCCTCTCTCTCTATCTTCACCCCATCTCTCTCTCTCTCTCTCTCTCTCTCTCTCTCTCTCTCTCTCTCTCTCTCTCTCTCTCTCTCTCTCTAGCTCTATCTTCACCCCATCTCTCCCTCCATCTCTCTCCCTCTCTCTCTATCTTCACCCCATCTCTCTCTCTCTCTCTCTCTCTCTCTCTCTCTCTCTCTCTCATAAAGTCCAAGTTGAAAATCTTAGACTCACATTGTCGAGTTATATCAACACAAACATTTAACTTACTGCCCTTATGACCTTTTAGGATAAACTGGAGCACCCAGAGGAAACTTACGCAGACACGAGAAGAACATGCAACTCTACATATATGCTATAAGTTTGGCTTTACAGAGCTTAATTTACCTTTTTTTTGTATAGAAAACTGTCAAAAAAAGCCAGTTTATGAAGGACACTCGACAAACACAGTGTTTAAAGTCTAGTCACGGTGGATCAGCACAACTTAACTTTTCTAAACTTCATCATAAATAACAAAAGCCTCGTCAGACAGCCGCTTTGATTGACAGCTGATGTGAGAGCGACAAAACCACACAAAGGAAGCGCATCTTTAATAACTGAAGTGTAATTATGAGCTGCTCTGTGGGAGGCGAAGATAAAAGACGAAGTGACTGACAGACTGACATGTGGACGGAATAAAGGATCGATACGACAGACAGGATGAAGTATTTATGCTCACAAATGATCCTTCTGCACACGAGGAAGTCAGACGTGGAATATAAACACAGGTTATCCAGATTATAGCAGTGAGTGGCCAAAATGAACGACAATATCTCTTGTAAGGAAATAAAACACTGCTAAAATAGGAAAAAGCAGCTACAGTCTGAGAGTAAATATAAACAGTCAAAGCATTTAATAAATATTCCGTTTGTATGTGGCATGTAAAAGGAGAAATGCAGGTAAACAGTGGTAGAAAACTAGAACAGCATTGTTTTTCTCATGTTTCTTACTGACAGATTTTGGGATGACACACAAGAGCTGACACGTTCCAGAGATTGATTTATAGGCCACCCATCATAGACCTCCTTGTGGCCTGAACCAAAACTGGTGACCACGACGCCAAGAAAAAAGGCGTGTAATAGACACCGAAGAATAGGAAGAAGCGTCGTCATGACAAGCTATTTTACATAGTATAGTGTAGAAACGCATTCAATGATAACATGTTGATATGCAAAACTTTGATTTGTTGAGTTGATGTTTATATCCTTTTTCGCTAACACTTTATAATAAGGTCTAGATACAAATCATTTATAAATGTTAGTTTACCATTAAAGGTGCACTGCGTAGTTGGCAAAGTTTTTGAACAAGGGCATTTTGGTGTTTTGTGGCACTGCAGCCACCATACTTTCTTAAACTGAAGACGTATTTTACGACTTAAATGATTCTTTTTGACACGTCGTTATTTTCTGCTAAATGTTTTCTGAGCTAGGAAGACAAAGTTTTTGTATGAAAAAGTAGATGATGACTATGTTATTTGTTCTTTTTGACTGACTGATCAGTTTGCAAATTCCAAAAGTTACACAGGGAAAGATTATTGAGAGTTTGAGGAAAAGCTTTGTTTTTTTGTGTGTGAGAGAAAACTGTAAACAAGCTCCTTACAGGAGTAATAATCATAAACTATAATGCTGAATATCAATTTATCACTCTACTAAAACATAAACCTTATCGAGGCTAAACCACTAGGCTGAATCTGTGTCTAAATGTGCGATGTACTTTGACAGGCCTGAGAGTCTTACCTTCTAATGAAAATAATCACCAAATCTATTATTATTGATCTCCAGCACAGTTCTTTTACTGTGTCAGTCGGCCTCAGGCCGTAGGTGTTGCTGTGATAATTCTTCTGTGTTACAGGGGTTTGGAAGCTAGGTGGCAATATTTAAAGACAGTTTTTGTTAAATAAATAGAAATAATGACAATAATCCAGTGAAGGAGGACTAGCGCGGGAAAATGCGACCAGCACCACTCACATTTATGAACTCGTCTGCGCTTATACAGGAAACCTCGGTAAGTTTACTGGCACATCCAGGCCTGTGCCAGTGGACGGTAATTTGATATATGGTATTATTGAGCATTTTAACTTACGCAATGCACCTTTAAGATAACATTACCTGATCATCAGTAAATGATTAGATAGTACTTACTAATAATGAGCAAACATTTGCTAATCATTTACTTCCGGCCTCTATTCTAAAGTGATGACCATTTATAGGTTTTCCAAAAAATGTATTTAGTGATTTACTGTGTCATCCGATTCTCGATATCAGTACCAATCCCAAGCCCCAATCCTAAACTTAACCATAGAATTGTGCCTAAACATGGCCAAACCGGTTATTAACGTTTTCCCATGGTAATGTTGTTACGTCACAAACAGTCACAGAACGAGTGAAGGTGTTCACTTTGATCCCACACTGGTTTACCTCAGAAGTGTAGCTGATCTAACCACTACATGGTCATCACTTTCGGGCCGGAAGTAAATGATTAGAAAATGTTTTTTTAATTTTAGTACATACTATCTAATATTTTAGTAATGATTAGATAATGTTTTCTTAATAATTAACTAACATTTGTAAATGATTTGTATCATTGACATTATTATAAAGTGATACCCATTTTTCTGCTGTTCTCACTTTTGACATGTAAAACTGGATGATTAGTGTGCATTAGTCTTAAATTATGTTTGTTAGCCGTTAGCAGTTTTACACAAACTTTGCCTATAATAAAACACTCAAATGTTTGTAAACTCAACAGTGAGTTGTAGCGAGTAGTGCGATAACTGCAGTGTTAAAATGTGGTTTTACAGATTCTGCTGTATATCAATCTAATTATTATCATTCGTTACCTTCTACGGCTCATTGTGTTCATTCAGTTTCTCCTGGTTGAAGTCTCATATGTTAATAGATGGTGACGCTCCTGGTGCAGTGAGGTTGTGCAGACTGGACTGGTGCATTGGACAGTTGTGGAGATAAACAGCAGAAGGATTCTCTGCTTGAACCATGAGTCACTCTTTGTTTACTTCATAAACCTGAAACAAAACAGCGCTCATCTGCTGCTTTTTACATCATTAGAGAAAATACTGAGATCAGTAATATTCAGCAAAGGCTTAGGAAACTGAACTGGTCAATTTCACTTTATGTAGACAGCAATGATGTAAATTGCTGCTTTCAGATGCTCAAAACATAGATAGAGGCTGCATATTCAAAAAGATCTTGAATTTTAGGAAAAGCCACAGACTGAGGCACCGCTAAAGGCAGCAAATGGTAGACCTGCAGCCTTCAGTCTGAGTGTAAACGTTTTTTCATTGGATCATGGTCACTGGGCGGGGTAGTTCCATGACCAATGTTGTCAAGATTCTATCTTTGAAAGATACAGTAGGTTGAGGGCCAGATCAAATCTTTGGAGGGCCAATTTTGCCCCCGGGCCTTAAGTTGAATATGCCTGATATATAATTTATAATTACACAAATTTGTCTTTTTTGCTGGTTGTTCTGCATACCTGGCATCCAGTCATTGTGCTGTCATGATCTGCTCAGGTTTCTTCTACTTCCTCTTCTCTTTTGTGTTATTCTGTGTTGGGAACAGTCTCTTTAGGGTCTCTTAATACTGCACTTAATACTGCACTTAATACTGCACTTTCAAGGCACTCAAAGGGCTTGTTTAATGTTCACTTTATTGTCCCAGAGGAAATCCTTTCAGTGTGTTTGGAGTGTCTCTGCAGGAGCAGTGAGTGCCCCAGGGCTCCGCTCAGGGACACATCCACAGATCGTCATGCAAGACTTGTTCAGGACCGTAGTTATTTTACCAGTGGTGCTCGGCTGGTGAGAGTGTCTGGAGACAACACAGACACACAATCACACTAGAGTTAAGTCGACTCTGAGGCCAGGCAGGTTCAGGACAAAGGCCAAGGACACAGAGGGTCAGATCACTCCATCAGTAATGTTCAGGTTCATGTCGAGAGCAGGATTTGAACCTCCAACCTTCAGATCAGAAAACTCACTTTCAATATGAAGCAGCTTCATTCAGATTGTGTCAAAATGGTAAATTATTTATAAAAAATCTATTTCAAATTAAATATTCTAATCTTTTAACTGGGGTTATACTCGATGTATTGATCTCAGGATATATTGTGACAAACTCGCATATCGGTACTGGGAGGCGTGTTGTGATACACATATAATTTACACTTATGAATCTGGACTGCTGCTTTAAGGATGAACCTATTAGGATGAAACAAATTACTTATTTGTAGGACACTTACATCTATTACTCGTATCTAACATAAAGAGCAGTGTGAAAATGTCATGATTCTGTATTTTGTTGTTTTGCATAATTCATTCATTCATTCATTTTCTACCGCTTAATCCCGTTAGGGGTCGGGGTATTTTGCATAATACATCTTTCAAAAATTATATCTTGATATATGTGACTTTTTCAGGAAATTGCATCGAGAGTATGTCTATTGGAATATGTATCGAACCATAACCTCTGTAATGGGAAACGTATTGTATCAGAAGGCTCTTGGCAATTACTGCTCTACAAAGGAAAAACGCAGTATCTGTGCTGTCAGTCAAACTGACAAAAAGAAATCTTGGACTCTTTCCCTTCTGTGTTTGGCAGAGCTAAACTAATGTGTGTGTGTTTATAGGATGAGTGAATATTTAGCAGTTAACAAATATAAATATAAAACTGGTGATATACAACTGTTTTTTGGTCTTAACTCAGATACTGCGTTTTTCCTTTGTAGAGCAGAATACCCAGCCCTAATTTCAACACTTAATGTGCTGTTTGGTCATCGGTGTCCAAGTTTAAGCTCACTATCTGTCAAAAACATTTAAATGAAAATGTCTTTATGAAGTCCTTGAGTAGACGCATTTGTCCAAACATAGTGTTAGTCCACGTGATTCATCACAGTGGCCCTGGTCATAAATGATGTTCTTCTCTTTAACTGGAGACGAGACATTCATGAGAACTCCATTAACAGAGCAGGACAATAACAGTGTCATGAGTCATGGAGCAGTGACAGATTTCAATGATGCAGGTTTAAACATAACACATGGACCATTACGAGGTAAATGAGTTTGACTGACATTTACTCATTCAATCATTGGTCAAGGTTTTTATCATAAATGACTGGCGTATGCTTTCCATGGACAGTATTGTTTCTATAGGCGTCTTATAGGAGACTAAAGTGGACAGTGAACCAGGAGGAAGTGTAGAATCATGTCATAAAAGAGAAAACTATTGATTATTGTGGTGTCTTGTGTCTGAGCTGTGGAGCAGAGCAGATGTGCAAATGTGTTTTTAATGATTTTAAATGTGCTGTTCCCAGGCCTGTGTTTGTAAATGGATGTTTTTTATTATGTTTTATGACAATATCAATATTTCTGTGCATGAGTAAGTTTGAAATGTTCCAGCCACAGAAGCAGATAATGATAAAAACACATCATATACATAAGGTTTTGTTGAATAACAGTGATCAGCTTATTGGTCTGACGTACTTAAATGGATCAGAGGTTTGTAGATGTAAAAAGACAGAACATAGTGATTTGTAAAGACTGGCACGGTAAATACAGTCAAACTGAGAAGTCAGGCCTGTGTGTCCATACACAGTAACATCACATGAACAATTTAGTCTGTGAGTGATACCTTCTATTGACCAATTCACTTTATTCTGCCCCGCCCACTTTTCTTGTCAGTGCACTTCCTGTTTAGCCTGTAGTCGCTGGGTTTATTTCAACTGTGTGAGAAGATAGTCTCTTGAGTCAGACAAACTAACATGTTAGCTACCTTTACAAAGTTAAACAAGAAGTGCATGGACAAGAAAAGTGGGCGGGGCAGAATAAGGTGAATAGGTTTCGTTCACATTTCAGATTGTGGTGATGTATGAGGCCAGACGTGGGGCAAGAGTCACTATTTTTTCACAGGACTGAACAATTAGTCGAATTTTAATTATCACAATCAACAACAAAAATAGTTTGAAATTATTAACAACATGAACTCTCTTTGAGAGGAAAAGTTGCTCACAATTACAGTTATATCAGTTCAGATGACATTCTGGTTGTGCCTTTTATTATGTAAGGAGACTATTACCTGGCTAATGTTAATTCAAAGTGCCTCATAATACTTGAAAGTTTATTCAGACAAAGTTGTCATGTTTTTATATTACACAATTAATTATTTTCTAAAAAGTTTCAATAATTAAAAAAAGTCTGTCTTCAGTTCCTGCTCTGGTCTTGGTCAATATCAGCGCAGATGCTTATGTCCACAATGGCCACGTTTATGTGATGTTTCTTAATTCCGAATGAATTATTAAAATGTTTTCCTTTAAGTTTACATGGAAATAATAATTCCGAATAAAGGTTTACATGTTAAACACGCAAATCGGCTTTATCTGATTCTGCTTAACGTCTGGGGGTTAGAAAGAGAGAGGAAAAGGAATGAACATTGGTCATTACATCTACCAGAAAAACACACATCCAATGGATATGGGATCCCGGCTTTTGGTTTTTTTATCACTTGGGATTGTTGTAACGCCTGGACGCAATGATGCTAACTTTTTTGGAGTTGTTCCGATGAAAGTCTTTAAGCAGCAGCAGGAGAATCTCATCATTAGCTCCACTTAATGTTTTGTGAGCGGAGGGAAAGTTGTTCCAGTTTCCACTTGTTATATCGACTGGCTACCATGTCCCTCTTTTGAATTTCTGTAGCCGTGATTGACGGATTAATTAGCCAATCAGAGACACGTATCATCATGTGAAAGCCAACATGTCTGCTTACGATTTCTGCTGAATCAATGAGCAAAGCAAAAAAACAATTTTAATGTGAGGTGAGTGAAGTTAGATTTTGGTCTAAATGACAGACGACCAATCTTTGTTTCAAGTGCCTCATGCAAACAAAGTAATCTAATTGACCAGTTCGTTGTGGAGATGATCTGAAACGCAGGCGAGGGAAGTGGTGACCAGACAAACTCTTAACTATTTGCTGAAGCGTGGGCAACAAGTACAGTCTGTCTCCAACTCGTGTGTTGTTAGAGCAGCAGCGTGTGAACCTTGTACCACAGCCGACAGGGACAGAATAGTTTTACCAGTGACATTTAGTTGACCAAGGCAGCAATAAAGTCACTGAATCATGATTAAAACAGACATAAAAGCCTGTGTGGTTCAGAAGATCATTACAGTACATCCCATTAGCAGATACAACGCTCCACATGTGCCACCTGCCCTTTTAGTCAGAAAACACTGGCAGAAAAGTAAAAAAAACTAAATTTTCTCATTGACAGACTTTAGGATCACAGAGTTCAACTCATCACCTTTGCTTTTTTGTTCTCCATTTGACGACCACACTGCAACAGTAAAAACGTTCCAAATGTCCAATCTAGCTAAAGTCTGCGCTGTTGCCGTGAAAACCAGTCAGCCATTTTATTGACCCTTTCCATGCCGGGTCACGGTGACGGCTCAGCTCTCGCCGGAGGCAAAGAGACGAAAACTCACACGTTAAAAGTTCATGGATTTATTGGCGTTAAAATCCTGTTTTGTCGTGAACTGTAACTAGGACATTAGCCTGACCTTACCCAGTCGTGCAGCTGCAGTTTGACCTTATAATTGATCTGTTTTAGTTAGAATTCTAGCTAAAACTGTGCTGTTGTCAGTCATTCCATTTTTGTGCACAAGACCCTTATTTCCTTGGACCAGAGCTAACAGATTTTAGAGCTACAAGCAGCGAAACAAATATTCTCTACAGTTTACAACGAAACAGTATTTTAACGACAATAAATTCTGAAACTTTTAATGCGTGGGCCATGAGAACTCTAATCCAACTAAATGATTTCTAGTAAATGCTATGTCGCCTTTGAAGCACTAATAGGAGGTGCACACTTTAGCATCTTTAGTAGCAGGTCCATGGTCCTCTTGTGTTTCAGGCGATCTATGCTTTCCCCGAGCTCTCAGGTCCATGGTCTGCCCTCACACTGGCTGAATAAAGCGTCTCTATCGCTGGTTTAGTTGTTTGGACCATAGAGCTGCGTCTCTGTTCCACTTTCACTCTCCTGCACAGACAAACTGCACATGCTGAAGTTGTATTTTGTAGTTTATAGTTTCTTTTCCAGAGCAAATGAAGGCAGCATTCAGCTTCGAGACATGAGTGATCCATTAAAAGACAACATTTTAAGCCGGCTGCAGACTACAGGAGTTTTGGCCCGATGTGCCCCTCTACGAGTTCGGGGAGGTGTGGCCAAAGAAACGATTTTCGCAAGAGATTTTTTGTCATTTCTCTCCTTATGTTTGTGCGTCACTACAACTGTTTGTCGGGATGCATCATCGTGAGGTTCACATGCTGCATGTGCACGTACACATAAAATAAAAAAGAAACGTTTCCTCCTCACCTGTAAATAAATGTAATGCATTGTGCTCGTAGTCAAAGTGCGGGATTCTTTTTTACTATTATTGCGCATGTCATCTCCAACGCACCTGCTCCTTACACCTACTATGCCTATATAGAACATGGCCAACACGGAGTTTGTTTAAACTTTTTCATTTCACGCCCACAATGTGTCAGTGTAACAGCTCCTTACCTCTAACGTGCCTCGGCTCTCCTGTGACGTTGATAAACTTGGTTTAATCCACTCGTGATTCATTGGTCATTTTTCTGATCGCACATGAAAGAAAACAGTCTGCGCTCGCTCACTTGACACACGCACTGTTCTCCGCTCACTCCGCTCCTCAAGTCTGTGTCGTCTCTGTTCCTCCTGTGACGATGATGCGACTGTGAGACAAATAATCGTTGTAATTGTCCTTATTTCTGTGGCCTCTTCTTTTCTTTGGCACATCAAAAAAATCGCAAAAAATCCTAAACTCCTGTAGTGTGCAGCCAGCTTTAGGCACTATTTTATTTTTATTTAATTTATTTTATTTACAAGACAACAGTTAAAGGGATAGTTGGAGATTTTTGACATGAATCTGTATGGCATCCCCATCCCCAGTGTCGTGCATCCACACTGACTTAACCCCGACAGTGTCCAGTGAGCAGAGTTCTTGTCTGCTTTAGGTTCAGACGAAAGTAGTCCGGCAAGTTTGCTGGGGTTATGGAAAAAAATACTTTTTCTTCTCTAAACGGTATGTGTTCAAAAGAGTGATATATGTGCACAGCAAAACTGTTGTCTACGAAAAAGTCAGACCTCGTAATCGCTTGGCGCTAGTTTCTCTCTTCATATCACTGCGCGCTGCCGCCAGCTGACAGCCACTCGTGTTTCACTTAGTTTACTATTCGTAAAAGTTAGCGACAACATGTCTGGCTACGACAGCGCCGACAAAAACATTGACTTCAGCACACAACCAAGGGGATATCTTTATGAACCCGAATAAACTGATGCCGAAATTTGTTGTACTCTTTGATCAATGTTCTTACCAGGGCAGTACTCTTCAACACACGTTTCTTCCTCTGTCCTGGGCATGAAGAAACGTAGTCGTCGTCGCTGAAGTGTGCACCGCAAACACAAAGCTTTTTTGTCTTTGCCAGTTTGCTGTTCACATTGAAACCAAGAGCAAGAAGCCAAAGTTTCCTCGAAGGCAACGTCTGTCACGCTGAAAATGTGTGCGGAGATTTGATTACAACTGTAAGGGCTACAGTACTGGGTCTAGCAAAGTAAAACTGACCTGAAACAAATAAATCACCTCAGACAAAATGCTTCCAATCTGCCAGAAATAATTCACCAAAGTCTGTGTCAGGTCCCACAGAGTAAGTCATGATATATATCCTTACAGTTCCAACCAGAATCTGACATTTTGTCTGCTTTTGTGTATAAGAATTCTCTCAAAATGTGCTAATTTATACTGATTTAAATGGATGTAACGTGTTCTTCTGTCTTCCACCAGAATTCAACGTCATGTTTACCAACGTGAAAGAGGTCTATTGATTTTCTGCAATAAAGAAACACTCCCATCAGGAAAAAAAATTCAGTGGAAAAAGCTATGAGCCATATTTTATCAGGATTGTAAGACTTTTGCCACTCAGTCAGAATGTTGAGGAGAAGAACATCTGTGCATAACTTCTACTACAAACCTTTTCTATCTCTGTATTTTTTGTAGCTCAGAGTTAATTGTAATGGCAAATGTGTCTCCGCTTTTCACTTGTTCTGCTTCTGCTCGAGTTGATTTGATCGCAACAGAAGATCTTTGTCGACCTTTCGGTGTCTTTTGTATCCGCGGCGTTCATCAAAACTAAACTGTTTCATATTTATAAAGTGAGGACAATGGGATAATGTCAGTAATTGAGTGTGTGTCTCTGGATAATTACAAGTTAAGTGTGTGAAAGTGAGAAGTGACCAGTGACAAAGACCCTCCACTGCTCCGGTTCGTTTGTATTGTTTGATAATAATTGGCAATTATAAAAGTGAACTGAGGATTTAGAACAGAAACGCCTCTTCAAACGGATCATTTTACTCTCTGAAGCACAAGGCTCTTTTCACTGTATTTATTATTTATTTTTAATTAGTACAAAACATACAACAAATTCAGAACAACTTTATTTAAACCAGATTTGCACAAACATCACTTTATAAATCTAAAACAAGACCAAAGCAAAAGCAGGAACAGAAGAATGACTTTGCTGAGTTACATTAAGCAGGAAAATCATTGTTGAGCAAATCTCACTTAAATCAACATTTTATTCACACATTGTTACATATTTAATATTTCGTATGTGCTTTTATAACAGACAGACTTTGGTCAAAATTAAATAATGCAACATTTAGAAAATATTAAATGACATTTTAAGGAGAGTGCAGGAGTGTCAAACTCAGATGGAGCAGAGTCAGAGCTTTAACAGCTCTGTGTCTGTTATAGTGAAATATGGTCATTATTTACGCTGTATTAGCTCAATATAAAGTTCTATGTCGTATGTGCTACGCCCTCTACGGGCTTCGCTATTGGCTAACACTCGAGGCAGCGCCTCGCACCTGAAGATCAAACAATGTACCGCTCCAATCATGGGAGAGTGGTTCCCGCCACTGGCCGTATATAAGGCCCTGTCCACTATCGCTCGCCCTTCTTTTCACTCAGCACTTGAAGATCTCTGAGCACGTTCTTTCAGAACGTTTTAACTTCTCTACAATCAAGATTTGGACTCGCCGTACTCACCAGCTCGAAGATGTTGTCACCCTCCGGTGTCGAGCGTCGTAGATGCGGCGGATGTGAGACGTCCCTTCTCCCCGAGGACCGACACGACTTCTGCTTCCTCTGCCTCGGTTGGCAGCACACCGCTGAGGAGAAGGACTGCCCTGCCTGCCTCTCACTCCCCAGGGTGGAGCGAGAGCGGCGCCGTGGCTTCATGGGCCCCATATCCCCGGAGCATCTCGGTCTGGACCCGGAGATGTCCGAGGGCGAGGCGGCATCCCCGGTCCGTGCCGCAGCACCGCCGGACAAGACTCCAGCACCTCCTTCCCCCCGGCCTGTTCACCCCAGGAAGAAGGACTGGGCAGACTACGACGAGGAAGATGATCGTCGAGTCTACGAGGAAGATGCGGCATCCCTCTTCTCCGACGTGGCTCCTCCGGCTGACCGCTACCCGGTAGACCAGCTCCCCACACTCTTCGTCACGGCGGCAGAGCGTATGAACATCTCTTTCCCGCCGCAGCCTGCTGCTCCCCCGGTGGACTTCACGGACGGGCTCGGGTCCCGTCCGCGTCCCCGGGCTCGGCCCAAGGTGCTGTGCCCCCCGATGCCGCCCATTGTGCACTATGCTCAGCGCGAATGGGGACAACCGTTAAGCGCCAAACATCCTGCTAAAGCATACCGGCCGTATTGCTGCGTGCAGGACTGGTGCAGTGATTCGGGGGTCCCACCCATCGAGGACGGGGTCAGATTGTCTCTGCTTCCTTCTTCCTCCCTCTGGCCCGGCAGTAAGCCTCAGCTCCCGTCCGAGAAGGACCGGCTGACGGCGGCGTTGTTTGACCGCTGCTATGCTAATGCCACACAGGTCGTGGCTTTAGCTAGCAACTTGGCCTTCCTCGCAGGATCCATGTCCAAGCTACTGGAAGGGATTCCGAGCCGAGCCGCCTTGACCTAGGTGAACTGCGGACCACTCTGGCGACTTTCCTTCGCATGTCACAGGCTCTCGCCATAGACGGAGGTCGGTCTATGTGCGCGGCACAGGTGGGCTGCAGACACCTCTGGCTGGGTCTGTCTTCACTCAAAGACCAGGAGAAAAAGCAGCTGCTCAACCTTCCACTGTCCACTGCCTCTCTCTTCGGTCCAGACTTCCTGAGCTTCGTCGATCGTCTGGATTCCGCTACCAAGGCTTCTGCTCAGCTGGCTCCTCATCTGCGTCCCCAGCTCCCTCAGCGCACTCCTCACCGTCAGGACAAAAGGAGAAGAAGCCGCTCTCCCCCGAGACGCGCGGCTGCGGCGCGCTCTGCTCCCCGGATCCCGGCGGCTCCTGAGCCCAGACGAGGAAGAGACAAGAGCGCTAGACCAGACCGGCGTGCTTCTTCCGGAGCTCGCAGAGGGCGGGGCGGGGCTTTTCATGCTAATAAAGGCCGTGCTACGGCCCGTTACATCACTGAAGAGCCAACTTCTTTACATGCAAGCAGAAACGCACTGGTAGCGTCTTCTGACTTGTCTAATTATGCTGGCGCTCGCTTGGAGGCTAGCTCCACAACTGCTCTGACACACTCATCACATGCCACGGCGCAATTGAGTAAGTCACAGAAAGGGTCAAAGTTAACGACAACTTCCCCCTCACTCCCCGCCCTCTCCCATGAAGCGGACGTGGTTGAGGACAGTTCCACAACTGCCGCTGCTGTGGGGGCGGGGCTTCCAGCGGCCCAGACAAGCAGAAACGCACTGGTAGCGACTTCTGACTTCTATCTTCATACCGGTCCTCGCTTCGAGGCTGACTCCACGACACACTCTTCTCATGCCGCGGCGCAGCTGAGTAAGTCACAGAAAGGGTTAACGTTGTCGGCAACTCCCCCCTCACCCCCCACCCTCTCCCATGAAGCGGACGTGGTTGGAGACAGTTCCACAACTGCCGCTGCTGTGGGGGCGGGGCTTCCAGCGGCCCAGACAACTATATTGAGTAAGAACAGTTGTCCCACCGCTGCCGCTCTGGTAACAAGGCGCCGCTTTCTCTCCCGCTCTGTCCCTACGGAAGGGGGCGAACGTGCGCTCCGCCCCAGACACGCTTCTGTACACTCGTCTCCACTTGTTCACACCAATGTAGATGCTTTCCCGGCTCCTCGCTCTGCCCCGAGGAAGCGGATTCATCTCGCACAGAACAGAGTGGGTCGCGCTCTTGTACGCTCTCACTCGCAGAGTCACACATGCACGCGCAGCGGAGCTTCAACTCACATCTCCTCTTCAACTTTCCCAAAGCTTCCCCACGCTGCTCCGGGGGCGCGCAGGGGGCTTGTACAGGCTCGTGAGGATCGTGCTTCGACGCACATCCCCGCGCAGAGCTATGCACTCGCCGGAGGAGTGTCTACGGTCATTAACCCTTCTCCTCCTCGGATTACTGCGGCGGTGCGGGGACGGACGCGCGCTCCTCTCCCTCCTTCTAGTGTTAGGAGTGTGGGCAATTCCTGTAAGCGCCCGGCCTCTGTCCGGACTAGTTCCACAGGAGCGAGCTTGACGGCGTCTCAACGAGACGCTCGTTTATCTCTGCACTCCTCAGAGGAGCCATACCGCGCCAAGAAACGCAGACTAGGCGGGTGCGACGCTATGACCGGCTCACGTTCATACCCCGCACGTCCCTTTCGAGCGGGGCCCCCCACTCACGGACACAGTGGACGGGCCCGTTCATCGAGCTCCCAGCTCCGCAGTCCGACCTCTCACGGACTCCTACCAAGCCTGGGTGGACCTCGGGATTCCCCTTTCTCCGTGGTTACGCAAAACGCTGAGGAGGGGATATGCACTACAGTTCGCTACACACCCACCTCCGTTCGCAGGGGTGTTAGTGACCAGAATGCGCGATGCGGCCGAGACCAGGGCACTGCTGGAAGAGGTCTCCTCCCTCCTACTGCGCGGTGCAGTAGTGGAAGTACAGGCAGAGAGAGCGGGGAACGGTTTCTACTCCCCGTACTTCTTGGTCCCCAAAAAGAGCGGAGGCGTCCGACCCATTTTGGACTTGCGCATCCTCAACGGATGCATAGCCAAGAGACCCTTTCGCATGCTGACGACACGACACCTGTTGGAGTGCGTCAGTCAGGGCGATTGGATGACGTCTGTGGACCTCACGGATGCTTATTTCCATGTTTCCATTGTACCGGAGCACAGGAAATTCCTCAGATTCTCTGTAGCCGGAAAATGCTACGAATACTGCCGACTCCCGTTTGGTTATTCGCTGGCTCCCCGCACCTTCTCCAAGTGCGTGGAGGCGGCGCTGGACCCGCTGCGTCGTATGGGAATCAGGATTCTGACTTACATCGACGATTGGCTCATCCTGGCCTCCTCCAGACAGGAGGCTCAGGCTCACACCAAGGTGGTGTTGGATCACATCTCCAAACTGGGCTTTGTGGTCAACAGAGCAAAGAGCTCTCTGCGCCCAGCACAGGTCATGTGTTATCTGGGCCTCCAACTGGATTCACTGAATGCGCGCGCGTCTCTCTCTGCCGGGAGACGGTCAGTGCTCCTCCAGAAGGGTCAAGCTGTTCTGAAAAGGACGACAGTCCAGTCCTATCAGATTCAATCACTTCTGGGATTGATGGCAGCGGCCCACCCAGTTGTTCAGCTGGGCCTTCTGCATATGAGACGCCTCCAGCGGTGGTACTCCCGTCTCAGATTGCACCCAGTGCGCGACAGGAGGAAATGGCTGAGGCTCCCAATGCCCGCACGGAAGGATATTCAGTTCTGGACCGACCCAATCCTTCTGAGCCAGGGCGTGCGGCTGGGATGTGTCCCCCATTACACGGAGGTGTTCACAGATGCCTCCCTGACTGGTTGGGGGGGGTCCTGGGCCAGTGCTCGACGGGCGGCACCTGGTCTCCGACGCCCAGGCACATCAATGTCCTGGAGATGGAGGCAGTGAAGAATGTTCTCCTGCACTTCAGAGCGGAACTGGAGGGACACCACGTTTTAGTCCGGTCAGACAACACGACTGTGGTGGCTTACCTGAACAGACAGGGGGAACCAGATCTCCCCCGCTCCACAGGAGGGCAGCGGAGATCCTCCTGTGGGCCAACACTCACCTCCTTTCCTTGAGGGCCCGGCACATCCCCGGCGTTCTCAACGTAGGCGCGGACAGAATGTCCAGGGGCGGAGCAGCCCGCGACGAATGGAGCCTAGCCCCCTGGGTGGCGGCGCAGGTTTGGCAGCAGTTCGGCCACCCGGTGGCCGACCTGTTCGCCAGTGCAGAAAACGCTCTGTGCCCCCTGTGGTTCTCACTCAGACCAGGGGACGAGCCTCCTCTGGGCGTCGACGCGTTGGCGCACCGACGTTGGCCGGGGGGACTCCTTTATGCCTTCCCCCCCCTCCGGCTTCTGCCTCCGCTGCTTCACAGAGTCAGGAGAGACAGACTACAAATCCTGGTTGTGGCCCCGGACAGTCCGAGTGCCAGGTGGTACCCAGACTTGGTGTCCATGGCGCAGGGGACACCTTGGCCCCTCCCGGACTCGCCCCAGACGCTGACTCAGGCCCAGGGAGCCCTTTACTCGCGCCCAATCCTAGGCCACAGACTCTTGGTTTGGAAGCTGAGAGGGGAAGGTTGTTAGACTTAGGCCTCCCTTCCGCTGTAGTCTCGACCATTCAGGGAGCACGTGCGCCTTCAACGGTTAGGGCGTACAGACTACGATGGCAGTTGTTTGCCACATGGTGCGCGGAGAGGTCAGTGGATCCCCTCTCGTGCCCCATTCAGGAGGTCTTGGGCTTTCTTCAGAGTCTCCTGGCCAAAGGCCGCTCGGCTTCGACCCTGGGCGTCTTTGCCTCGGCCATCGCTTCGGGCCACACGGGTTTTGGTGGATTCTCGGCCCGTAACCATCCTCTTGTCAAGCGCTTCTTAAGGGGTGCGCTCAGACTGAATCCACCCCTCAGGCGCTCCGCCGCAGCTTGGGATCTCCAGGTGGTTTTGGAGGGTCTCTCGGGCCCGCCATTCGAGCCCCTGGATCGCGCTGAGCTCAGCTGCTTATCGTTTAAGACAGTATTGCTTTTGGCGCTCGCCTCTGCCAAGAGGGCGGGGGAATTATGCGCCCTCTCCATCCACCCCTCTTGCTTGTCCTTTAGCAGTGATGGAGGCTTGGTGGAGTTATGGCCGAACCAGGCCTTTCAGCCTAAGGTCATAACTTCCTCCTTCAGGTCCAGGGTCATCCGCTTGAGACCGCTTTGCCCTCCCCCACATGCATCAGCAGAGGAGGAACGGAGCCACCTGTCATGTCCGGTCAGGGCGTTACGCCGCTACCTGCACTGCACGGCCGGTTTCAGACGTTCTGACCAGCTTTTTGTGGGTTTTGGTGCGAAGGATCGGGGTGCAGCTCTTTCTTCTCAGCGCTTAGCCCACTGGGTGTGCCAGGCGATTCACATGGCTTACGAGGCACGGGGGCGCCCTCCTCCTGCACTCATCAGAGCCCATTCCACTCGGGGTGTGGCCACCTCTACTGCTATGCTTAGAGGGGTGTCCCTCGAGGAGATCTGTTTAGCCGCCTCCTGGTCCTCCTCATCGACATTTGTCCAATCATATCTGTTGGATGTGACAGCTCAGTCAGTGGCTCATTCGGTCCTTTCTCGCGGGCCGCATGAGTCGACATAAGGTGACGGCTTAGGGACTTCTTTGTCGGTGATGTGCCTCAGGCGCTCTGGGAGAGGCAGCCTGCGCATTGCCCCCAGTTCTTAGCATCCTCCTTTTTTGGGGGCTTTGCCTGGGTGTTCTTGGTGCTCTTGGGAGAGGCTACCTGTTCACCTTCGTCATACTCCTTCTGGAGACTCTGCTCTTGTGCCTGGCACTCTTGGGAGAGGTGGCCAGTTCATCCATGCTTAGCACTCTTTTGGGTGCTTCCCTTGTGGTGGCTTGGCGCTCTTGGGAGAGGCGGCCTTTCATCACCTTTGTTTCTTTTTCATGCGGGTGGTTGTGGCAGGTCCGGGCAGGACTATGTGCCTTCTCTCCATCCGGTCTCAACCTCGCCCGCTGCCTCTCTGTACTTGGTACGAAGTAGGTTTGCGGGTGCGCTCCAATCATGCATGCCTGCTGGGAGTACATTGATCCTACGGCCTTCGCGTAGGGTATGCCAATAGCGAAGCCCGTAGAGGGCGTAGCACATACGACATAGAAATCTTAGTTACCTAATGTAACTGTAGTTCTATGAGTATGTGCGTAGCCCTCTACCTGCAGGCCCAGCAGGCATGTCTTCCACTGTGCTAGAGTTCAAGAAGGGCGAGCGATAGTGGACAGGGCCTTATATACGGCCAGTGGCGGGAACCACTCTCCCATGATTGGAGCGGTACATTGTTTGATCTTCAGGTGCGAGGCGCTGCCTCGAGTGTTAGCCAATAGCGAAGCCCGTAGAGGGCTACGCACATACTCATAGAACTACAGTTACATTAGGTAACTAAGATATTTATATTGTAACACATTACATTAAATTGCATTAGATTATATTGTACAGACTGTCCTTAGAAGGTTTTGGACAAACTTTATGCAATTTGCTGCATTCCAGTGCGTTTTTGACTTGAGTCACATCACAGACACACAAGTCTTTACATCTCCATAGTTTATTACAGAGGGATCTTTTGTTTATCAACACAGGCGATGCGCTCGCACCCGCCTGCAGAAAGAACCGTCGCTCGTAGACACAAACAGTGGAAACAAGTCGTAAAAAGCTCTGTTGTCAGCAAACTACAAGAGTTCATCACTGTGTGAAAACAAAAATTATGCTGCTAAGTCAACATTTGTGAATGAAATTCGATCCTACAACCCTTAAAAGTTACATTCAGGTGAAAAAAAGAGAGAAAAACACTGTCTCAAGCTTCAGGAGACAGACATCTGTCAGACCGGTTCAGACCTGATCCAAACAGCTGCTCTTGTCCTGTTTCTTTGTTTTATTCAAAGAAGTTTCCCCATGTAAACAGATGGAGAGGAGCTTTTTCTGCATAACGCATGCGCAGTTGACCGACAATCCCACTATATATTGAAACACATTACATTACGTTGCATTATATTGTGTTGTACAGACTGTCCTTAGAAAGTTTTGGACAAACTTTATACAATTTGCTACATTCCAGTGAGTTTTTGATTTGAGTCACAGAGACACAAGCCTTTATATTTTAATATGTTTATTATTTATTTGGCCAATGTGGCTTCTCTCGTCAGCGCTAGGCTGCAGTGCATTCTGGGATCTGTAGTTCAAATTGTTATGTGCTTTTATAGAGGGATTATCGGTCGACGTCACTTTTCTGCTCTACTGCACATGCTCCATGCAGAAAAAGACACTTTCCGTCTAGTTGACTGGGGAAACTTTTTTGATAAAAACAACAAAATGTGATGAGAGCAGCTGTTTGGATCAGATATGAACGATCTGACGGACGCCTGGCTCCTGAAGCCTGTTTTTCTCTGTTTGTTTTTTCACTTGAATGTGTTTGAGTCGTAAAGACAAATTTCATTCACAAATGTTGATTTAACTTTTGTTTTCACAGAGTGATAAACTCTTAGTTTAAGCCGAAGCAGCTGTGGCTCTGCTAACCTATTGCACGCACATCTCCTGTTTTGATAAACAAACAATCCTTCTACACACGAGCCGCTATCAATAATAGAATCATCTCCAGACACCAGTTTGACACTCCTGTTTCAAGGTTTTTTCTGAATTTCTTTCACAACAGTAGAAATATTTTAATTAATTTGAAGAGTTTTTAGAACTTTCACAATTCTAAAAAGTTTCAAAATATTCGTGGATTTTTTTTGACATTTGTAAGATGTTTGTTGTCAAGTTTTGTGACACAGGCCAAAGATTTCACAATTCTGTTCACAAAAAGGAACATATACATACCACACCATGTTTATGTCTGATATAAAGAAAAGGATTAACCACAGTAAATCTTTAGACATTTACAATAATAAAACATTTATCCTAAATGAACTCAAACCTCATGAAGAGAAATAACAAAGGCAACGTGAGAGAAAATGAGCCGTAAAGCACAACTGGCTTTTTAGAAAAACTCAAATGTAAACGATTGTATCAAAAGACAACAGAGAGACGGAAATATCATCACATTTACTCAACATGAAGAAGAAAGAGAGAGAAATAAGAGAGAGAACATATAGAGAAGAGACACTTTACTCAACATGAAAACGAGAGACGGGGTGAGAAAGAAGGAGAGAGGGAGGACTTAGAGAAAAAAGAGAGAAGAAGAAGTTTGAGAAGATGTGCGGTCTGTTGGGTAAAGGCAGAAGTGTGGTCCCACTCATGAAACTCGAACATGTCGGCAGTATTTCATTCACAAGGGCCACGATAAACATATATATGTGTATTTTATTATTGAAACAAATAAATGCTTAGAGAAGGGGAGAAAGAGAGAGAGAGAGAAGTGTAAGCTAGGTGAGTGAGTGAGTGAGTGAGTGAGTGAGTAATATAAGGAGAAAGAGAGAAGCTATGTGAATCTGGGAGAGAAATATGTATAAAGATAAGGAGAGAAACATACAAACAATGAGAGTGAAGAGAGAGAGAAAGTGGGGAGAGAGAGAGAGAGAAATAGACAGAGGTAGAGAAAGGAGAGAGAGAGAGAGAGAGAGAGAGGGAGAACCGAGGTGAGTGAGTTAGAGAAAAAGAGATGAAGAGAGAAACACAGAATGACAGTGAAGAGAGGGAAAGTGGACGAGGTGGGAGAGAGAGAGAGGCAGTCAGAAAGTGAGGGAGAAGCTATGTGAGAGAGAGAGAAAGATAATGAGAGAAACCCACACAGAGAGAAAGAGAGAAAGATGAGCGAGAGAGGGAGAAACAGACAGAGGGAGACCGAAAGAAGAGAGAAGAGAAAAATATAAGGAGAAATAGGAGCGAAACACAAACAGGGAATGAAGAAAGAGAGAAAGCAGAGAAAGAGACAAGGAGAGAGAGAGAGAAAGAAGAGAGAGGGACAAGCTACGTGAGTGAGAGACAGAAATATAAGGAGAAAGAAAAGGAAAGAAACACAGAGGGAGAGAGAGAAAGTAAAGAAAGAGACAAGGAGAGGGAGTTAGAAAGAACAGCGAAAGAGAAAGAGAAGCTACGTGAGTGAGAGAAATTTAAAGGAGAAAGAAAAGGAGAGAAACACTCATAGAGGGAGAGGGAAAGAAGATGAAGTGCGGAGAGATGGAGACAAGGGGAGAGAGTGATGACAAGAGAAAGAGAAGGAGAGACACATAGGCTGTATCTATTGCTTTACTGTTCATTTAAACAATATCATAACATTTTATCTAAAGAACTGGTGATTGTTTGTTTTTTTGGTGGAAAGAGTCGATGGATCAGACTGCTCAGTGTCAGTCAGTCTGTCCCAGGGCAGCTGTGGCTCTGATAAAGCAATAGTTACAACATATGTGCATTTTTAAGCCTCAATACACTTTATACAATCATTTTATACATGTTTTTCTTGTACATTTCTCAGTGTTTTCCGTCGAGTCGTGACAGACAAAGAGTCCATCTGCACAAATAGATTTTCTTTCAACCCCAAAGGTCCCAACAGTGAGTCACTTTAAAAGCAAAAAGGGCTGGAGTTCAATTATACAGACTCCACTTCTCTCTCTGCGCGGTCCAGGTGCTTGAGTGTTCGTCTGATAACCGCGCCGCATTATCTTCTGTTCAGAGACAATGTGAGTTTCAATATTAATAACAATCCTGAATTTTTACTGACACAAAGTTGGGTCCAGTCCCAGTCTCAACAGTTTGTCCGTCTTGTCTAATGAACGAATGACTGAAGGTGTGTTTAGGTTGTATTTCTCGCACTTGGAATTAAGAAGTGAGTTGTGCTGTGAACTAAAGAAAAGTCAAAGTGAATTTAAAACAGTGATTACTCAAGTTTGTCTTCTTCTAATCCACTTTGGCTTCTGTTTGCCAGCTGTTGTCACCGCTGAATGAATTACAAAGCGCTGTACAACCAGACCAGACTTCACACTGAACAAAAATATAATCACAGCACTTTAGCTTTTGCTCCCAGTTCTCCAAGTCTCCTATTTGACAGTTTTGCCCTTATCATTCCGGCCTTTTTCCCATCACACGTCTGACTAAAATCGTCTAAAATTCAAACTAGAACTGTCTCTAGTTTTAGCTTCTGAGGCTCTGATCAGAAGTGAGAATCTAATTTATGCTTACGGTTCTTTTTGGTAAATATATGGATTGGTAATGCTGGTTTTGACACCTGAGACCTGAATGACACTGGATTTGACATATTTGGGGTTTTGACAATTCCTCTGCAAAAGCTGAAGGTAATTGAGGTAAAAATGAGTTTTAGGAATCTGAAAAAAAAAAAAAAAAAGTGGCGGAACCTATACAAAAGTTTCATTAAAATTGTTACATTTTTAGGGAATCTTTTTGTTTGTAATTTTAGAGTAAAAACTAAGCTGGATTCATCCCAGAATGGCTCATTTGACTCTACATAAGAGGGTTACAATGTTCTTTTTATCTTTGAAGTTAAAAGTCCAAAACGCACTTTTAACTTCAGTACTTTTGCCACACCCCCTTTTAGGTCGATTATTCCAGGCCTATTCAACTTAAGGGTAAGGTATACTTTATTGTCCCCGTGGGGAAATTTGTCCTCTGCATTTGACCCATCCTTCAAAGCCTCTGGGGCATCTCCTCAGGAGCAGTGATCGCCGCAGTGCAGCGCTCTGGGACCCATCTCCAGATGTTCTTGCTAGGCTTGGTCAGGACTACCGTAGCTGGAGGATATTACCCTAACATGCATGTTATTGGTTGGTGGGGGAAACCGGAGTGCCCGGAGGAAACCCACCCAGCCACGGGGAGAAACATGCAAACTCCACACAGAAAGGCCCAGCCCGTGCGGGAATCGAACCCGCGACCTTCTTGCTGTGAGGCAGGAGCGCTAACCGCTCAGCCACTGTGCCGCCCGGCCCGGTTGCCTCCAAATATCTGATCCGGCCCCAATTCACAAACATACAGTACAGACCAAAAGTTTGGACACACTTTGTCATTCAAAGAGTCTTCTTTATTTTCATGATTAGAAGATATAAACACCATGAATGACCAGGAGGGAGAGTGATGACCTGGCCTCCACAGTCACCAGACCTGAACCCAATCCAGATGGTTTTGGGGTGAGCTGAACCGCAGTCTTGAAGGAGCAGAGATGCTTGAAGGAGCATCTCTGGGAACTCTTTCAAGACTGTTGAAAGAGTATTTCATGAGACTACCTCTTGAAGCTCATCAAGAGAATGTCAAGAGTGTGTAAAGCAGTAATCAAAGCAAAAGGTGGCTTCTTTGAAGAACCTAGAATATGACATATTTTCAGTTGTTTCACACTTTTTGGTTATGTTCTATACTTCCACATGTGTTAATTCATAGTTTGGATACCTTCAGTGTGAATCTACAATGTTCATAGTGATGAAAAAAAAAAAAAAAGTCTTTGAATGAGAAGGTGTGTACAAACTTTTGGTCTGTACTGTATACATATACAGTATATTATTTGTAGATTTAATTCTATATTTCTAAGAAAAAAATTAGGCTTTTTTTTTTTTTTTTTTACTGATTATCCAGTTTAAGAAGATCACTTTTTACTATGTCTGCCTTAAACTTGATTTAGTCAGGTTCAGATTTGGTTGTTACTAGCAGTAAAAATAGACTTTAGCATTAGTTACTCTCACTATAGAAGCACATCTAGTCCTCTGAATATTTGGCACAACCTCATGTCAAAAACAGTGACACATTGTGCAGCTACAATCTGAAAAACAGAGTTGAATCCTGGATTAATTTTAGTCGAGTAAGACTTTCTTTGCAGATAAAATTTCAATTATCAGTTTAAGCAAATATCTGGAGGTCAAAAAAGGAAAATCAAAATTGACTTAAAGAAAAAATGCATGGCAATTTAAGAAGAAAAATTAATGTTTAGTTGGTTTTTTTTTTTAACAATCTACTGTATATTCAAACAAATGCATAAAGAAAGATTGTGCAGTTTTTGGTAGTAGTGAGAATAATCGTGACATTTTGATATATTTTTTTTTTAATTTGTGACCTGCTTTTGTTCTGACATGTTTTAGTCTGGCCACAAAACAAGAACTCTCAGTTCAGTGTCACAGACGGAGCGTGTATCATCCACCAGAGCCTTGAACGTAAATGTTTGTACCGTAAGCCAAGTCTAAAATCATCTCCGAGAACTTGGCAGAGCTGTAAGTGCGGAGCATATATTTTTGTTCAGTGTATTTGCAAGCTGTTATCACCACTGAATGAATTATCCAACGTACAGACAATCCATCTACTGTATCTACGTTCAAGTCTCCCAGAAACTAGATCAAGTGAACAGAAAACAGTGTCTTTTCTCTGTCAGTAGTTGGTTCAGTTTGGTTGAAGTCTTTCTGTAATGGGAGGTAGAATAATTAAGAAACCACATTCAAAGGAGCTCCAGACAAATCCCTGTTTCAGTCCTGGTTCTTAGCAGTTTAAGCACAACAATATAACACAACACAAAATATATATAATAAAATAAATAAAACAATATTCCCAAATGATTGCAGTTTGGAAAAATGCCACTTGACTGCAGAAAAATGTGAATCAATTTCTGAATCAACCACACATGTAGTAACAAAGCACAAACCAAGTATTTACCCCTGAACTATTTGGTCACCGGTTCAGTTCAAACATCTGCTTCAAGCACAGACCTTTTGCCACAGACCGGAGTAATCTCTTTGTCCATGGTCACCTTTGGCTTGTGGCTCGAGCCCGATCTCACAGGAAAGCGTACATTTACTACGACATTACACAACATGTAAATTATGTACGATTAGCACGAGTTCACGGCTGTTTTGCTTAATTATGGTACGCATCACAGTCCCCGTTCATTTCTTTGGTGGTTGTTAAGACATGTTCTTATTTATGAATATTAATGAAATCCTGATTCTAATCTTAACCTAATCCCCAGACCTAATCTTACCAATTTTAGTAACTTTATGCCTGAACTTACCCGTTTCACTTGAAGAAAACGTCCCCACGTGGTTTCAATTAAAACTCGTGTTTTTTTAACACTGTGAAATCTCATGTCATTTTTACTCTTTTTCCTATCGTGCTAAATGCACGGCGTAACATAAGTACTAAAAACAGCTGTGAACTCGTGCTCAAAATACGCTGTTTTTGTGTCGTGGTAAAAGTACGCCCTCTAGTGAGACTGTGTTGGCTAGCCAGTGTGTAGGTTAGGGTTAGAATTAGGGCTGTGGTAGAATCAGGTAATTTGGGTAAATTTTACCCAAATTGCTTTGTGAAAAGTCAAGAGTTGCCTAATATGGGCGTTCGATCTGTACGAAGAGCTTTCTCCAGCCTGCAGCGAGAGGTGAGTGGGACAAAGGTCTGCAACCAGACGCCTCTCGCTTCAAGTGCTTTTCAACATTTTTTTTTTTTTTTTTACCTTTACATTCACTTTACTAATCGATTATTCACTTAAAGGAGACCTGTTATGTCAAATCTACTTTTCTGGGTTTTCACCACATTTTAACAGTTTTCTCTAATCATTAGTTAAAGTTGCATTTGGATTGATTCATGCATGCTTGAGTATTGTTGTATTGTCCTGGGGCTGTTGCTTCAGTGATCAGAAAACCTCTGCTTCACCTACCACCCATCCTCACCCACTTCTCTGTATTTGTAGTGATAATGCAAAGATTTGTATTTCCAGTAAAACATGTAGGGTTCAAAATTGTCATGTAGACAATGTCCAACATTCGAAAATAGTCATTTTTAAGTCTCTGGCTTATTAAAATTAAACTTTACAAAGAAGAGGCGGAGCTTATCAGGAAGTCAATGAACCTGTTTCTGTTTCTAAGCTGTGTTAAATCATTTTTGTGTTTTGCAATGAACAAATTGTGAATTATTGATCTACTTATGCGATAGTTTCTTCCTAAATATACGGAAAAATCACAATAGGTCTCCTTTAAGTAATCTGTAATTGATATATCCGTCAACAAAAAGAGGAATCGAATTATCGTTAACTGGTCTTTCTACAACAATGATTAAAAATGCTCTTTTAACGTAAAATTTGTACAAAAATAACGGACTATTTCAGCTCAAAACACAAATACTTTCTTCATTAAACATTTTGGTTTTAAACTAGCTTTGATAAAGCTCAGGATTATTGTAAAACTCCTCAGAAAATATTAAATTTGATCCTGTTTATGTTTTTTTTGTAAATACTGATACTTAAATAAGGAGTGTAAATGCCCGTTTTAGTGTTGATCTTTTTCTAATTTTCAATACGTCGTTAAGTTATTATTATTTCAGCTCAAATTTGGTAAAAATCTTGTATTCAAGTGACTTTTGCGTTCTAAACAACCAATCGATTAATGAAACAAATAATCACCCAACTAATCAGTTACTAAGATCGATAGTCGCAGCCCTACTTTACAATAATGTAGTCGTAACTGTAAAAATAAAAATAAACATTTCTTAAGGCGAGACACTACAGTTCATTATTTTAAATCTTCTTCTCTTCAACATAAACAGCCAAATATTCCGTTCCGCTCCTATACACGTCTTAATATTTAATTTAATCCACTTCATCCATCGATTTATAAGGAACAGTGCAACTTCAAAAGCTGTTTTCTGCAAATGCATTTTCCTTCCACAGTGACAGTGAGATCAAAGCTGCTGCACAAAAAACTTTACAATCTTGGACTGAACCAGAAACCAGAAGGAAAAAGCATCAGTCACAAACTACAGCTGTACGTTTTAGGTAATATGTTGACTGGATTAACCAAGAAATCTAAAGTGCACGTGACAGGTTTTTATCATTTGTTTTGGGTTTGACTCCCAGGCGACCCGAGACACTTCTATGTTGAGTTTGTATATTCTCCCTGTGCCTGTGTAGGTTTCCTCTGGGTGCTCTGCTTTCCCCTACCTCTAAAAACATGTCCAGGAGCTTATCCCTTCTCCTCTCTCCAGGACTACAGATGGAAATGATCTGTAAAGCTAGACTCTGGTACAAGCATCTCTGCCATTGTGCTTAATCTAATGACATCACACATTGTCCTAATAAATATATTCTTTACCTTTAAGTAACGTCAGCAAGTCTCCCATTCTGTCTCACCTTTAAGTAAGTATTGGCATCAAACTAGAACTTTACCTACACAGTGTGATGTCATTTATAAATAGAAAGTACATTTCTTAATCTTAAAAAATGGCTAAACTGAGATGAAATTTGTAAAATGTTAAATGGGGTGACACAGGGGCTCTGCGGCTGGGTCAGGCTGCTGCAGGTTTATTTTTTAGCATAACTGAAGACGTTTTTGTTTCTAAAATATTTCTATATACAACAATTTGTAAAAATACATAACCTAAAATCATGTAAGAACTACAATTTTTGACTGAACATTTTCCATTAAGAACACATTTTGTAAATGCTATAAGTGTTCTTAAGAAGGCCTTTAGAACAAATGTGTTGTAAGAACATGTCATGAATGAGGCTCAATAATCTTAAAGGGACTATACTCGATTTATTTTGCAACAAAATAACTTGAAAACAATTTATCCCTAGGTATCTTGTTAATTTATCTATTCAGGTAGAAATTAGTCCGCAAAGTCCTGTCTATGTCTAATAAAGTCCTGTTTGTGTCCAACTTTTTCTGTTTTTGTTTTTAGCATTGTGGCTAATTGTTGTTAGCATGGAGAGTCACCTCGCTGCTAACAGCTGTGAAAAAACATTAAAATACGTCATGATGAACCATTCTGAAGCTCAGAATGCATTAGCTAAGTGAGCAAATCATGTAGACTGAAGTAAGAAGTTTAAAATTAAATATTTCTGTTTGTTTGATGCAAAAATCAGGTACAGTCCCTTTAACTCTGTCTTATGAGTTCAACCTGTCATAGGCACTTTAAACTTGTCTCTTTTCATTTTAAAAAGAAAGTTCCAATAATGATCCTTTGACTTTTGCATACGTTTATAAAACATTACATGATGAAAAACTTCAATATTTGTCTTACGTTTATGTGATTATTCCACATTCAGACTGACATCTCTACATTTAAGATTGTTCCTCTTCACCTGAAGTGTCTCGCCTTAAGAATAAATAAATCATTTCAAGGTTATAAGTTGCATTCTTGTGACATCCCAACGACTTCCTATAGACCAATCCTATTTAAAACAGATGAAGCAGCCAAGATGAACATTGTGTAAATGCTCTTTTTGTTTTAGAGCTGGGTGATATATTGATTTTTAGTTTGTGAATGTTGTTTTGAAGATATGCAAGAAAAATATTATTAAGTATCAAAAAGAGTTGTTTACAAATAAAATATGAAAAGGCATTCTAGACTTTAAAGCCAAAATGTTCATTCATGTTACATTCAGATTTTGTCTCAATAACTCAGTTTAAAATATATATTATTTTGGGGTGCTCAAGAAGGATTTGAAAGTACTCTGCAACATCTTAACATTTAAACTTCTTGTTTACCTGCATTTTTTCAACATTTGAACAAATCCTTAAGCTACTAGTTTTGAAACGGCGTCGTGTCCTTTTTAAGTCATCTAATCCATCAGTAGAACGTGTTTTAGGTCCAATACAGTCATATTTAATCATTAAACCTTTGCTAATGTAATTAATTAACACATTTTCTGTTGGACTGACTGAAAATGTGTGAAAACTGGCTTTTGCCCACCATCTGAGACTCTAAAACTTGAATGCAACTTATTACCACAACATCATAACAATCCAGATTTTTTAAAAACTATTCATTAAAGGTACTGTCAATGTGCTTCTAATATTACTTCCAGTTTCCATATCTGCACTGGCGGGTTTTAGTTTGTCAGAAAAACACAGCAATTCAGCCTCGCGCCGTGTTATCGCCCAGCTGCTGTCGTCACACTTTAACACGCACATTTCCCTTTATTTGTGAAGGTTAAGCTATCAAACATTCAGCTAAAAGCCTATCAGTGCTTTGCCAATATTGCCCGAGATCGTCACGGTTCAGTTTGGTGTTTGACTTTCCGCGCCATTGACTCGGACGGTGTTTGCGTGTGGCCCGAATGTCAACAGTCGCTCACACCATTATAATTCTGTTTTAAAATACATCTGCCGACCCTCAGGCGCTGCTGAAGTCGGCTCTACCGTAAATACACGTGTCTGGGTACATGATCTTCTGCTCTCCCAACAGCTCGTCGTTCACCGTCAGCTCTTCTAACTCGGTGGTGTAGTGGTCCGTGCTCTCCACCATCGACGTGTCCTTGACGGCGCTGTAGGTCAGAGCGACGCTGTAGGCGGCGGGTTTGTCCGAGCCTTTCCGACCGCAGCCGCATATCTTCCGGAAGGCGGCGCGGAACTTCTGGGACATGGCGTTGTAGATGACCGGGTTGATGGCGCTGTTGAGGTAAATGCAGACGCGGCAGAAGAGCAGGAACCAGTTGTCCAGGTAGGCCTCTTCCAGGAAGGAGTTGACCACGACCAGAGTGCGGTAGGGCATCCACAGCGTCGCGAACAGGATCACCACCACAGCCAGCATCTTAGTGACCTGAGAGAGAGCAAAACATACGAATAAAAATGTCATGTTTAAGCAGCAACTGTGGCCAAATCTGCATATATGCAAACAAGCAGATGTGAAAAAGCAAATGGCGCAGTGTTTCTACTGTTGCACTGCACTACAGAGCAGAAGTAATCTCACTTTCTGAAAATTGTTGACTTTTATCTATAAAAATCTTGGTAGGCACTTTTGGCGCTGTGGTGGCGACAGGCAGAGGAGTGTCTCGAGTAGAGGGGTGTTTTGTGTCCTAAAAACTGTGATTTTGGTGTCTGATTGTAACCTGGCTCACGCCAGATGGATATGTGTTGAACTCCTATCTGAGTTCTCACTATATCCATCTGGGACTTGACTCGCTGAAAGCGTTCGAGAAAAGGTGGGCGTTTAGTGAAATACTTCGAGCTGATTGGGTGTGGGGCCTAACTTATTTCAGCTAGCCAATCACAGCAACAACTCGTAATGGTGTATCCAATGTCCGCTTGGGATAGAACAAGTGTCACACATACTGCTCTTCTTTCAAAAAGAAATTACTCTGTATTTCTGCTGAAACCACATCAAAAGCAGCAGAAACACGTACATCCACGGGAGCCGCCGTCTTTGTTTAGCTTGAATCAGACTCGGCTGCGGCACCGGGGAGCTAACGGCCCGTGTTAGCCCGCCCTGCTACAATGTGATTGGGCCTCAAACCACACTGCTGTGATGTGAGTGGGCCATCTGGCTGGCAAGGTTAGTCTGATTGTGGAACAATGAACGGCATATTGTGCATAATGAACGCTGTAATGTGAGTGATTTGTTCAACATGTGATTGATTGAGTATGGAGCCCTCACAGTCCACCGCATGTTGTGGCCTACTACTACCTCTACTCTACCTGCACTAATTTTTACTCTGAAGTTGATCTTACCCTGGATGTAAACTGAATGTGAGGTCTGTGGGTCCCGCAGAACTTAGAAAGTGCTTAAAACCAATGCACCCATGTACACTGACCTCCGAGGAGTGCGGATGCGATTGCGGTACACGCGTGGTTCAGCGGAAAGAATCCGCACTGCCTATTTTTCTCGGAGACTGCAGCAGTGGCTTTGGATGAAACCGGACCGCAGTTGACCGCATTTGGTGCAACAGGCGCTTTGCAAGAAGCTCGCACGTGTCCCCGAACCGCACCCGCCTTGCAGTTAGTGTACATCTAGCGTTAGAGCTGTTATCAACCAAAGGAAATCTTGGTCGACTAAAGACCCATCAACCAATTACGCGACTGAAAACGGGCGTTTATGCTAAAACAACAATTTAAGCAAAAGGAATAGAAAGACATTTGTTTTAATCTAAAGAGGCAGATCAGACCAATCACTCAGGCTTAGTTCTCCTTTTCTTGTTGCTTTTCCATAGAAATCCTCATGATCTAAGTAAAGGAATTAGTCAAAATTATGGTCAACAAAGACACAATTAATCGACTGAACAACTAAAAGACTACAGCCCTAGTTGATCTAAGCTATGTAACATTGTGTTCTTATCTATCTTGGTGACTTTCAGGCGGTTAGTCAGTCACTTGAGCTACTGAGTTTGTAATTCTCAGATCATGTGCTTTTCTGAGACATCGTTGGTGCACTCTAAGGTGTTTTCTAACAGTTTCTTGTGAATCTTTATAACCTAGTGTTGACATTTGTAATCACAAGTCACTTACACACTTCTGCAGAGCCCATGACTATTCAGATTCAGTGCAGAAATAGTTTGCTCAGTGTATGGGCTCAAATTCCTCCTTTTGATCAGCAAGATGAACTCTACCCTTGTTTACAGCAGAGCACAGAGTGAGTTTTGACACACAGTTGTACTTTTGTATATTGTAGTGTATTGTGTCCATCCCAGCACATTAATTTGTTTGTTTTCTTGTTTCTTTAGGCACTAGCTCCAGTATGGCTGCTGGTTGAATATGGGTCATGCGTCCGACATGAACAGACTGTGGTGACATTCTCTCACTGACCACGCGTCCCATGTGTCTCCTGTGGATCTGGTCCAAATGTGTCATTGTGTGGAGCTGCACCAGTTGCTTCTAAACTTACATGCACTGATTCTCTCCACAGGGATTTGCAAAAAAAAAAAAAAAATACTATAGTAATGAGCATAGGATTTCAGATCTGTTTCTCCACTATAATTGACCAAGTTATTACTTTGCTAAATTTTAAGTTTTTTTGGACTCAAAACATGTGCATCATGGACATCAGTGAAAACATTCTTCCAGAGACACTGTGACACCCCCCCCCTCTCTCTCTCTCTCTTTCTCTCTCCATTTCCTCTCCATCTCTTCTCTCACTCCTCTCCCTCTCTCTCTCTCTCCATATATTCTCCCAGTTCCTTTACATCTCTCTTTTGTCTCCCTCACTCCATCTATTCTCTTTTTCTCATCCTCTCTATCTCTTCTGTCCCTTTCTCTTTTTTTCATCTATTCTCTTTCTCTTCCTTTCCATTTCTTCTATCCTTCTCTCCACCTTTCTGTTCCTCTCCATCTCTTCTTGTTCCTCTCCCTTTCTCTCTCTCTGTATTCTTCCATTGTTTCTTTACATCTCTCTTCTCTCTCTCTCCCTCACTCTCCGGCTATTCTCTCTCTTCCTCTTCACTTCTTCTCTCTCTGCTTTTTTCATCTATCTTTTTGTCTCTCCTTTTTCTCTCTCACTGTATGTTTATTGTCATAGTCTCGTCTCTCTCTTTCTATCTATCTATTATCTCTCTCTTCCTCTCCATCTTTTCTGTCTCTGCTCCTTTTCATCGCTTTTTTAGTCTCATCTCTCTCTCTCCATCTATTCTGTTCCTCTCCATCTCTTCTCTCTCTCTCTCTCGCGCTCTCTCTCTCCATGTATTCTCCCACTGTTTCTTTACATCTTTCTCTCTCACTATATATACAAGATGTTTAATGTCATAGTCTCATCTCTTTCTTTCTCTCTCTCCCCATCCCTCTCTCTCCATCTATTCTCTTTTCTCGTCCTCTCCATCTCTTCTGTCCCTCTCTCTCATTTATTCTCTTCCTTTCCATTTCTTCTATCCTGCTCTCCACCTTTCTGTTCCTCTCCCCCTCTCTCTCTCCATGTATAAGCTCACTGTTCCTTTACATCTCTCTCCTCACTCTCCAGCTATTCTCTCTTCCTCTCCACTTCCTCTCTCTCTGCTCCTTTTCATCTCTTTCTCTCTCCCTCACTCTCAATCTGTTCTTTTTCTTCCTCGCCATCTCTTCTCTCTCTGATCCATGTAGTTTTCTGTCTTTGCTTCTTTCTCTCACCGTATGTACTTTATGTTTAATGTCCTATCTCTCCCTCTCACTCTCTCCATCTTTTCTTTCTCTTCCTTTCCATCTCTTCTATCCTTCTCTCCACCTTTCTGTTCCTCTCCATTTCTTCTATCGCTCATCTCCCTCTCTCTCTCCGTGTATTCTCCCACTGTTCCTTTACATCTCTCTTCTTTCTCTTCCTAACTCTCCAGCTATTCTCTCTCTCTTCCTCTCATCTCTTTTTTCTCTGCTCTTTGTCTGTATGTTTAATGTATATAGTCTCATCTCCCTCTCTCTCCTTCCCACTATTCCTTTACATCTCTCTTTTCTCTCTCTCTCACTCACTCTCTATTCTCTCTCTTCCTCTTCATCTCTTCTTTCTCTGTTCCTTTTCATCTCTCTCTCACTGTACTGTATGTTTAATGTATATAGTCTTATCTCCCTCACTCCATCCCTCTCTCTCTTCCTCCCTCTTTCTCTCTCTCCCTCTCTCCCTCCCTCGCTCTCTCTTTATCTCTCTACCCTCCCTCTCTCTCCCTCTCTTCCTCCTTTTCTCTATCTTCCTCTATCCTCCCTCTCTCCTCTCCCTCTCTCTCTCTTCCTCTCTCTCTCACTGTATTTAATCTATGTTTAATTTACAGTCTCATCTCTCTCTCTCCCTCCCTCACACTCCCTCTCTTCATCAACTCTCTCTCTCTCTCTCTCCCTCTCTCTCCATCCCTCTCCCCATCCCTCTCCCTCTTTCTCTCCCTCTCTCTCTCCCGCACACTCTCTCTCTCCCTCCCTCTCTCTCCCTCACACTCTCTCTCTCCTTCAACCCTCCCTCCCTCTCTCTCTCCCTCTCTCTCACTCTCTCCTCACTCTCTCTCCCTCAACCCTCTCTCTCTCCCCCCCCCCCCCATCTCTCTCTCTCTCTCTCTCATGTACATATATGTTCAAAGTCTCGTGTCTCTATCAGCGCTGCCAGACTCACTGTTCATACAAAAAAAAGCGATTGTTGGAGAGTCTTTTGTTGCGGCTGCACCTGAACCTCGAGGCTCCACACGCCAGAAGTGACACAGAAACTGCTTTATTTTTTTTTTCTACAAACAAACAGACAAACGATCGAAGGGAGACGTACGAATCAAAGGCGGACGGACAGATTGTCAGTGTCAGATCTGAGAGCTTCTGAGAGATAAGTTCTGTCTCCTGTCGCCAACGGTTACGGCCGGAGTCTATTGTATAAGACCTGAGCTGATGCAGACGAATCTCCATAAAACACTACATTATGCACTGTATGTGAACATTAACTGCACTACCGACAATAAATACTACACTGACAATAATATAATGTCATGTTTTTTCATTCACATATGAAAACTGGCCAAAGTAAATGAACAACACGACTTATAATCCCAGATAAAGTAAGGAATACACAACTTTTGCACTGGTGTAAATGGTAGCTCTGCAAAATTATACATTTAATTGCTAGCTGTGTTTATATTATTGATTGCACCTTAATATAAGCCACATCAACTAAATAAAAGGTGCATTTAAGGCCACACCTGTTGAGAGTAAGCCAATGAGGATAAATAATTTAGCCACACTGTTGTATATAAGGCACAGAGTTCATCTTGAAAAAAGTAGTGGCTTATAAACTGGAAATTATGGTGTATATAAAGCCACCATTTTCACATTTAGGAAAGACGTATAGTACAATTTAAACGTTGTCCAAAGTGTATGGAGTTGTAATCCTGTTTTCAGAAATCCAACAGTCCCAAATGTAACTGAGCATGCTCACAACCAGGCCCATCGATTAGAGATTTGGGGACCCGGGGCAAGTGTGCCTCGTATGGGCCCCTCCACAATATAACTGAACATAAAAAGGGCACCATTTTGGGTCTCTTAAGAGTTTGGGGTCCATGAAAAAAGATCTCTCATTGACTCCACTGCTCACAACCTCTCACAAGTCTCCATGCAGCAATAAAGTGAAGAAGTTTAGAACAACAAAAAGAAGAAGCCCTGCATAAACAGCCACACATGTTTGACAGCCCTGCGTGTTCCAGAAAGACCAGTGTGTAATTTTACTAATAACATTAACAATATTTTAGTAATTCAACATAATGCACAGAGTTTGTACAAAATATGATTTTCCGTGACTTTTCCATTATTATTTTTTTGAATAAGATGGATTATGAGTGGACTTCGCTTTCCACTCTGCTGCGCATGTCACCTGCAGAAAGAGAAGCTGTCCATCTAGTTAGCTGGGGAAACTTCTTTTATGAAAACAACATAACTGGACGAGATCAGCTGCTTTTGATCAGGTATGAACCGGTATGACGAACGTCTGACTCCTGAAGCTTGAGACAGTATTTTTTTTTTCCTGCGTTTTTTCACTCACCTGATCGTAATATAAGTCGTAAGGTCGAATTTCATTCACAAATATTGAATTAGCTTCGTATCTTTTGTTTTCACAAAGTGTCAGTGTCAGTCACAGTGTCAGCTAACTCTTGTAGTTAGCTAACAACCACGCTGATTAGTGTTGTTGCTACAGCTTGTCAATCAGCCACAGCTCTTTCTGCTAAGTTTGCACATCTCCCGTGTTGATAAACAAATAATGCCTCTAGTGTTATTCACAGGCACAGAGTCACAAGGCACTTCACAGTGAGATGGTTACAGCAACACAAACCCTGAATGCAGCCTGAATCATGTTCTCACCTGCGTGTAAACAAGAGCAAAACCGGTCTGACTGGCAGTCTGATTTACATCTGATCATGTAAACGGACACAAACGTGAACCAGACTAAGCACTGACTGGCTCTACACAGCCAATCAGCTCTCATCCCAAAGAGTCAGATAGTGACTCCCATATCTGCTTCTCTCATTTGAAAAAATCCATGTTAAATAACCAGATAAAAACAAAGATAAAAGCAGCATGCAGATTTTTCAGATCTGCTTTTGTAATATTTTTTCTGAGGTGGAAAATGATGTTCTGATATGTTGTATAACTGCTCCTCATGTCACTGCAAAGACGTTGTTTAGAAAAAGCACTGAGCAGTTTGATTTAGAGAGACACTGTGTAGCTTTATAGATATGCATGATCCTAGAAAGTCAATGTTGTCTGGAACCATAATGTGGATGATTCTAGCTAAAGAAACAAGATTTTTATAGAAACAAGCAGACAAGACCCTCTTTCAGGGCATAAAAGTGTCAATTTTGAGAAAATGCAAATCATCTCTGAATAAAAAGAACACAATTTTGCAGCATGTCTCCAAGATTATCGAATACACCCTATAATGTCACTCAATTGACTTTACTATAAAAAATAGACTGTTGATTCATGTAAAAAGCATAAAGCATGATCAAAAGCCTAACTCTACATAAACAAATGAAGAATTAATTGATGTAAAAGTTTAATAAAGGCCACGTTTTAGGATTGGGGCATTTATAAGTAGTTTTCAAGTTATCAAAGCTAATTGTAGATACTGTTTTATTATGAAAACCATATTTTCTGCTTGTACTGTATCTGTGCTACTGCCTCCAGCGCTAGTATCACTTCTTCTGTCACTCCTCTAACTTCTACCGCAGTGGTTCGTTTGGCACATCCGCATTGCGCGCGCTCTGGCCCGGTGCCACGCTCACCTGTCTGCGGGAGGTCGCCGTGGAGCTGGAGTGGCGCGAGTTCTTGCAGCTCAGGTTGTTGTTGAGCGCGTGGTTGTTGCCGCCGCTCGCCTGTCCGTTGTTGTTGTTGTTGTTGCTTTTCTTCTTCTTCTTGTCCTTCGGGTTGGACGGGAGCGGGTTCAGGAACAAGATCCTGGCGATGAGCCCGTAAAGCACCGCGGAGAGGAGCAAAGGCAGGACGAAGAAGACGCTGAAGTCGAAGAAGTAGATGGGCATGTAGTACTTCCTGGGAACTCTGTAGCCGCACGTTTTGATGATGATGTTGTCGTCGTAGACCAGCTCCTGGATGTTGGACAAGTAGAACCACATCACGCAGTAGAGGGACGTGAAAACCCACACTGACACGATAATCTTTTTGGCTCTGGAAAGCGTGCAGAGGAACTGTGCTTTGATCGGGTGACAAATGGCGATGTATCTCTCAATGGTGAAGGCGGTGATGGAGCAGGAGGACGCGTTGATGCCCAAGTACTGGAAGTATGTGATGCAGAGGCAGCCGTAGTGTCCAAACACCCACGAGGCGAACAGGCTGTCGGCTATGGAGGGCAGACCGGCCGCTATGAGCACCATCAGATCCGCCACCGCCAGGCTGACCAGGTAGCAGTTGGTGGGAGTCCGCATGTGCTTCGTGGTCAGCACAACCAGGATCACCATCACGTTTCCGATCATCCCCAGCGCGCAGATGATCAGGAGCAAACACGTACTGACCACTTTGTACTGGACGCTGTAGTCGGTCCATTCTCCCAAAGTCTGATTAGTCTCTGCTGCCGTGGAGTTTTCCATCTTTACGCGCGACGAAATCTCAACAAAATCAAACTAGTCAAGCTTTCCAGAGAGTTGTGCTGTCATTGTGTCTTGTGAAAAAGTCTGACAGTGTCTCATGCGCCTGTTGCTCTGGCAGCGGTGACGCGCGTAAAAGCGGAGCGTGGATGAGAGTGGCCGATGGACAGATGGCGCTTTGGTTATGAGCTCTCTGCTTTTGGCACCGCGCGCTCATTACGCATGCGAACGGATAAGCCCATCCTGACATTTCCGTCCACAGACCACCGTCAGTCCACCAAAGAAGCCTATCCAAACGCGCGCGAGAGGGTCCTTCCTTTCACAGAGACGTGATGAGATGAAGTCCGGAGTCTTTAGTGGCTTGGCACTGTTCTCTCTCACACAGGACTGACTTCCGATGATGCTGTAGCCTTGAGTGATGCGCAAACCAATAGAAACATGACGCACATTAGAAGACTGTATTCTTTCCTGTTTTTAAAGTGAATCAGGCAGAGTCAGAGAGTTCAAAAGTTCACTTCTTGTACTTATTAGTTCACGTGAAAAGATAAAGTTATTGTTAAATTCAGTTCTATTTTGTAATAGAAAACAAGTGAATGAGGCTTGTCACCAATGAAAATCATCACATCGAAGTCAAATTAAATCAATTTAACTTTGTCTTCCCAAGATTGTTAATTTAGCAAACATGGATGCCTGGTAAGAAAAAAACCAAAACAATAAACATTCAGAAACAGTGACTGATCCAGCGTGTCAAAGCAGATAATGAGGAAACAAGCAAATGAATAACTGTCCAGAGCATCCCTGCTTAGACCCTCCTTCTCGGCAAGGAAAAACTCAAAGGGAAAAAAGCAACCAGAGAAATTTCGAGGAGACCCACAGTGAGAAAAAAGATCCACTTGGACGGTAGCTGTGACAAAGACTAATGCTGACTAAATACTGTATGTGTTATTGATAGGAAAAACTGTCTCTTGCGCAATAGAAGCCCCATAATACTCTCCGAAAATCAGTTCAAACTGCCAGCAAAACTTTGTCTACTACAAGATGTCTACTTATCTCAAGTTAAAGACAAAGCTCATTAAATAAACTTCAACATTAACTTAATTTATTATGAACTCTTTTAGGTTTTGCTAAGCAGGACTGAGCACACTGATGATGATGATCTTATCTAATCTCTTTTTAATGTATTTTACTTTGTAGATGAAATGGTTTTATTCATGGTTTTCCATGTTTTATAATTGTAAATGTCTTCAATGCTGTTTGTGTGAAGGTTTTGTGATTTGATGAGTGTCTTTTTTACTCACTGCGAACCAATTTCCATACAGGGACAATAAATCTACTTCTAATACTATCATCATATCCTAATGCACGTCTTGTGAACGCAATTATCTCATGACAAACAATTTTTAAGCCATATCATTACTTTAGCATAACTTATACAGAGCATTGTCTTTATCCATTATAACATAGGCTAAAATCTACTTTTGTCCTGCAACTGATGCTCCAGTGCTCAGAAAAGTCCTGTTTCCACCTATCCACGCCCACTTAATAAGGTTTTCTTGTGATTGCACACAAAGAAATCAGATTAATCAACCATCCTTCTTCTCGTCATTTGTAAATTAAAACATGTTCACACTTGTAGTCTATTTACACACTTATTTGCAAAAGAAGCAAACATTGAAGCTGGCCAACAGGGTCTCCACAGACACAGGTCATGTTTTGAACTCCTGCCTTCGGGGCGACGTTTTAGAGTGCCCTGCTGCAGGAGGAACAAATACTGTATAAACAATCCTTTGTGCCACATTCCATCACGCTTTTAAACCAAAGTAAAAACTCACAAACTCACTATTTATATATTTTTATGTCGTTTGTTTGATGGATGAAGTGTGGGACTAATTGCAGATGTGCAAGGCAATTTTCCGTTTTATTACGGACAATAAAGTTTTATCTTATCTTATCTTACTTTCAGGCGTCATGTGAACAGACTACAGTCTACAGCTGGACAAATGTAACTGAGGATGCTCACAATGACTGTTTCTCAAAGCCAAGGTACCTTGCCTAGCCTTCAAAGCCAGTTCCTTCAAAGTCAGTTCCTTCCAATCCAAGGCAAGTTTCTTTTCTCAGCTCAAACTGAGGCTAATGGAACAGACTTCAGAGGAACAAGACACATTATGTTCACTGCATCAAGTGAACATAATAAAGCAGCAGAACACACATGAGGGAGGGGCTCATATTCTCAGCGGGATATAAATAAAGTAAGATTCATAAAAGATGTTTTAGTAAGGCATCGAAGGATACACTTATATATCCTTGATAAATTAGCCTCATGCTCACCAAACGAAGGACACTGCCTGTGGAGGACATGAACATTGGGACAGGACCACGCCCAGATTAGCCCAAGGCAAGGCAAGGTACCTCTCACTAGTTGACATCTCAGCTATAAAGTTACGAAGTTTGCAATAAATCACCCTGCACACAGTGACCTCAGTCTGTCATTTTACTAACAATATTTAAATCATTTAACATAATGCATGTCTTTATGTAATTGATAAACATTTTCTCTCTTCCAGTTTCTGTTTGTCTCTTCATGATGAGAGCTGATCAGAGAGTGGTAAGCCTGCTTCATATTGACAGAAAGAAAAAGTATTTGCTCTGATTAAAATGTGATCTTCATTAAGTCTAAATAAAGGACAAACCTACCCCAGCCCCAAACTTGCCCATTTTAATAACTTGAAGCCTTAACTTACCCGCTAAACTCAAAGAAAACCTGGCTTTAACCAATACTTGTGTGTGTTTTATGCTTTTTCATATCGAGCAATATATATACGGTGTAACATACTGTATATACACAAAAAAGACATGATATTGTGCTCATCATAAGCTGTTTATGTGTCATGGTATATACACTTTCTAATGAAACCGTTGCTCAAATACACCTTGTTTAATATAATGCTGCAAAAGAAAAGACATATTTTGTATTTTTTGGTGCATTTATGTAAACATTTATGTATTAACTCTATGTAAACTATGTTGCAAATGCTTTTCACCTTATTCTGCCTTTCACAGTTTTCATGGCAGCGCACTTCCTGTTTAGCTGTAGTTGGTCTAAGTCAGTGTTTTTCAACCAGTGTGCCGGGGAACGCTGCCTTGAGTTTTTGCCAGGTGTGCCTTTAAATGATTTACAATTTGGGAGAGTTTGGAACAACTTTTATAGCAAGAAAGAAAGCGAAACCAGTCACCTTTTATGCATTTAAAGAAAAATTAAGAGATTTTCTATGTAAAAATTTAATAATTTTTTTGTTCCAAAGTAGCTACATTTTGGCCACATTTCAATAGGTGGTGTGCAGACAGTGAAAAAAAATTAAGCAAAAAAAGTGTGCCGTGACTCAAAAAAGGTTGGGAAAGACTGTCCTAAGTTACATTTGTCACTATGAAACGTGGATTTATTTTATCTGTTATTATTTCTAATTGAAATCACCTGGCAAGACAAACAAACTAAATAACATGTTAGCTACCCACAGAGCTAAACAGGAAGTGTGCTGCCAAGAAAAGTGGGCGGAGCAGAATAAAGCCCCTAATTCATAACAGCATGAACTCAATTTTTTGCAGCATTAGTTTAAGCAGAGTCAGTGTGTTTGTCCACAACTGAGGTTTTTTTTACATATAGTTTAATGCATAGTTTTTCCCAGATGTTGAGAAATGATATTTTCCTGCATGTTATATAAATCCTTCATTACACAACAGACGATATAAATCCCTCACACATTGAAAAACATCCTAATCCCTCATTATGCATCCACAAAAGCCGAGGTCGTATATTGAACCTATAGATGTGGTCACAAGTCTTAAACGTATCGAGTCTCAAGTGTTCTTTTGTCTGAATGAAGCTGTCCTGTGAATATTCAGAGCATAATTCAGTCTGAGAGCATCATCAGTGTGAATGGAGTGGACAGGACCACAGCTGGACTCTTTCTGCTCCTGTCGAGGGTTTGGCGAGAGAATCCTGCCCAGCTCCAGCGTGAAAAGGACGTTTGGAACCAGAAACGATCAAACACGTTCAACAAAAGGTAATTACTCTCAAGGCAAAAGCTGCAGGGATTAAACTGCGACAGATTCTGATGGATAAGTTTAAGCTGCAGTGGTAGAATGAGGGAGTGAAATGTGTTGTGTGATGATTATCAAGTCAAATACACCAGTGTTTCTCAACCAGAGGGGACCATAAATAGTAGGACTTCAGAGAGAGGTCCTTTTATTTCCTGTGCAAAACTGCAGAACTGATAAGCCTTTTCATTGTAAGATTTTAATGTAACAAGCACCAGATTTTAAAAGTGTATTTTTTATATTTTCAAGTAGCTAATTTTTTCATTCATTTTCAACCGCTTAATCCCGTTAGGGGTCGCGGGTGATCAGAGCCTATCCCGGTGACTTTGGGCCTTAGGCGGGGGACACCCTGGACAGTGGCCAACACGTCGCAGGGTTAGACAGACAAACATTCACTCTCTCATTCACTCACTGAGGGAAATTTACAGTGATGCCCATTTAACCTAAACACATAGTTTTGGAGGTGGGAGGAAACCAGAGAAAACCCACAGTGACACGGGAAGAACATGCAACCTCCACCCAGAGAGATCGTGAGATGTTGATATGATCCGACCCGGGAGTCGAACCCACGACCTCCTTATTGGGAAGTCAAAGCTCCAAAGGCTCTGCTATACACCTCTTTTTTTCAAGTAGCTATTTGACTATTTTGAACCATACATGCTTTTTTTTTAAAGAATCCCTCTTGAATACAGACAAAAGGGGCGAGGATAGGTGGTAGATGAGGACAGGGCTTTTCTGAGCACTCAATCATCAGCTGCAGGACACAACAAAATTACTCAAACAAGTAGAAATCATTCTTAACAAAACTTTGAGTAAACTAATGATGAGAGGAGGGTTGAAAACTGGGTTTTACATAATAGCTTTCCTTTAATAAAAATCACTATTTAATATTCACATAGTGTATTAAATAGCCACTCTACACTCTGCAAAAATGAATTTCCGGACAGGCAAATTCTTCTTTAATCAGTCAAAAATGATTGGAAACCAGTGAAGTATTCTACAGCATGAAACAAGTAAATCTTATGTAGCTAAAACTAAATTCTGAAAACTAAACCATTAATTTAAATTTTGAGTAGGGTGAGATATATAGTTTTAGCATTCTTGCAAAATCTAGAATTTGTTACACCAATGATCGTGTAGTGCCCCTCCATCACTTCTGGCTCTTGACCAGCCCAGCAGTGTATAAGGGGGTCCTAGGAATGGATTCATGCTGTAAAATGTAGATACTTTTTAAACATTAAGGCAAGACAGTATGATGTAGTAATGAACATCATATCACTAAAAAACCTACTGTATTTATTTACCTAAATCCACAAGTCTAAATTGCTTCTAGATTGTGCTGTACTGGTTTATTTTCGATCAAAAATCTGAAAGCTAGGAGTCGGTGTAATCAGAAAAATATCAGTCACACCTGTTTTTTTTTTTTTTTTTCTTTTTGTTTTGGGCACAGGAAGTAAAAACTGCTCAGCTGACCTGAGAGAACGAGCAGGAACATAAGGCTGCAGCAGGTCAGACAGATACTGTGGGGCAAGACCATGAAGACATTTATCGACAAATAAAAGCGTTTCAAAATCTATGCGTGAAGAGACAATGCAAAGATTTAAAATAGGAGTGATGTGAGCTTGTCTATTAGTGCCAGTTGAAAGCCAAGCACGCACGGTAGCCAAGTGGTTAGAGCTCTAGCTTCCCAATAAGGAGGTCGTGGGTTCGACTCCCGGGTCGGACCATATCAACATCTCACGATCTCTCTGGGTGGAGTTTGCATGTTCTTCCCGTGTCACCGTGGGTTTCCTCCCACCGCCAAAAACATGTATGTTTAGGTTAATTGGGCATCACTGTAAATTTCCCTTAGTGAGTGAATGAGAGAGTGAATGTTTGTCTGTCTGACCCTGTGGCAAGTTGGCCACTGTCCAGGGTGTTCCCCCGCCTAAGGCCCAAAGTCACTGGGATAGGCTCCAGTCACCCGTGACCCCTAACGGGATTAAGCGGTAGAAAATGAATGAATGAAAGCTAAGCAAAATGTATTAAAATCTGAAATTGATGCCGAGGAACACAAAGTTTGGCTTTAAACAGTTGCTTGAGCTAAAAAAAAACTTTAATTTGACTAAAACAAATGTTAAAAATTAGAGAAAGTAGTTTGAGATCTAAACCAGAATCCATCCACCCATGTTATTAGTTACAAAGACACCTGACACACAACTGACACAGTTTCCTGAACATTTTACAAGATATTATCATATGCAAATTGTAACTGCAGTGTCATTTATGTGGATTTTGTCACATATTTACGAATGTGGTTGCTAGGTAACAGTTGACAATTATAAACTTTATCGAAACGACCAAATTGGGTGAAAACAAACAAAAATGTTTAGTGAAATCCTAAATATTATCATGTTCACTGTGTTTTACTGTAAGTCTAAACTACCATACACATCTAAATGAAATAATCAAACATCTTTAGGAGAAGATTTATTTCCAGATGAAAGTATATACTGTATGTTGAGAGTAAACAGACCAAAAACAAAACACTCAAAGACACAAGTGTGCATCAGCTCATGTCTGAACAAAGTAAATCCTTCTCTCTTCTCTCTCCAAAGCCTGGTTCAGCCGCACACACATCACATTGTCCATGCTGTGTTCTAGTGTTGTGTGTGAGGCCTGGATGTCCTCAGTCCAGTGACAGAAACGTGAGAAAAGCAGTTTGTTCAGTTTGTTCATGTGTGGAGGTGGTGAAGCTCCTCCACACCAACTGTGCATCAGCCACAAGAGCAGCTCCGAGCCAGAGAAACAGAGAGAGAGAGAGACACTATTTCAGTCCTGATTGTGTTTTCAGGGTTTGAGGCTCGGCGACAGGTGGACCAGGAGCATTATGTAACACTTATACAGCTCTGTGCACAAAGACAAGTGTGAATGAAGACTTTCTCTGTGGAATACATGGCTCTGTTTTAGAATGAAAAGTACAAACTGTTTCTTTAGAATTTACACTGAATTTCAATGTTTTATACTGGACAATTATAGAGCTCAGGATGGAATATTTAATTAGCTTATTTTGAGCAAAATATCTAGATATAAATTAACCAAAACCAGGTTTGGTGTGGTAGTCTTTGTTGTAAATATTTATCATAGTTTTACTGCAGGTAAAGAGCAAAATGTTGGACAGATAAAAGTTGAAATTTAAGTTGGAGTTCATGGCTCCTGATGCTCCACTGAAGGATGGGTCAAATGTAGGATGACCAAACTTTCAAAATTAAAAACTGGGATACACTCAAGTTTTTGTGGAGGGTAATGAAATCTTGGTGAAAATAGAGAGCAAATCAGTATATTCCTATGCATGTAGTCAATTCAGGGCTCATTCACTCTCATGTTTATTCTATGAAACTTCTGTCAATGCAAATTGATGCATTTTTTCTTGTCTTTTGGTCATTTTCAAGCATCGGTTTTCTCTGTTTTGACAAATAGCCACATAATCTTTTCTTCAATGTTGAAAAGGGTCAGAGTGGTCAAAAATCAGGACAACTGGGACAAATCAGTGGATTTGGATAAATGTGCTGGGACATGGGATGCAAGGCTCCAAATATGGATTGTCCCAGGTAAATAAGAAAGTCTGGTCACAAAGGCAGAGGACAAATTTCCTTACTAGTGTACCTTAAAGCTGATTTTCACACTGCAAAACTTGTTCGTAGCTCTCGCAAATCCTTAATCACATTTGAATATCCATACATTATTATTATTTTTTGTCTGCAATAATTTTTCAATACAGCAAGGCAGCCAACTGAGACTGAAGGTGAACACACAAACACAGCCATTCAGAGCGTTTGGCTCTCCAAGAGAATTTTTTAAAAAAAGACAGTACTCAGTGGTCTAGTTTTTTTTTTTTTTTACAAAGTGCTGCATTTACAGTATACTTCAAAGTGGAAAAGACAAAGTTTACTCAATTACAACTTATACATTAACTACTTTCTCCTTCTCACAAAACCCTTAATATTCACATACTGTATGTCCATTTTCTGCAACTGTGGCTTAAAGTTGGTGTAAAAAATTTTTTTTACTTGTAAATTAGTAAACTTTGTGTTTTCCACTAAAAAACTATATGATAAATGCAGCACTTTGTGAAAAATGAGACCACTTTGTACTGTCTGAATTGAATAATAAAGAATTTTTGTTTTAATCATGAGACACTGCTGCGCTCTGACTGGCTGTGCCAGTTTTACTTCGTTGTTTGCAAAAAGAAGTTTATAAGCCTTAACTGCAAACAAAATGAATACATGTTGATATTTATTATGTGTTGACAGATTTATGAGAGGAAGTTGTCAGATTTAAAACCTAAATTGTGTTTGAAGTGTGAATATCAGCTACTCCATTTTTTAGAACATCTACTGAACACAACAGCACTGAACAAAAAATCTCTCTGTTGATGGAAAACACAAAGAAGGTCCTCCTCCAGGTCAAACAAAAGTCCCATTTTGTGGCCAAAGTATAAACACCAATTGTATTTTGTGCATGAAAAGTATGTAAACTCCTTTCAGGTTTATTTAGCTTATTTTGTCTCCTTTAGCAAGTTGCACAATCCTTTTTAATGAAAGCAAAGTGTCATTGAGAGTAACATTACAAATAAATAAATACAATAGCTCACATACAAGGTTCTTCTGTGACAAATAACCTGAAACACTTTGCCTCCACCTTCTGGACAAACACATTTACTACATCTCTGAACATAACCTGAGCTTTTCTTTTTTTTTTTTCTTTCTTGTCTCTTTTAATGAGTTTGCCTCGCGCTAATGACGCTTTCTCCCTTAAGTCCGCGCAAAGGAAAAGCTCTGAAGGTTGTCAAAACACGGAACAGTGGAGTCCAATTAAACCCGCCTGGATAAAGCCTCTTCAGGGACAGTCTGTGATTAACAGTGTTTATACTTCACTTCTGCAGGGCGAGTTTTTAAGAAAGAGGAGGGTTGTGTGTGGCACGTGAAGGAGCTGAATTAGAAATGAAATAATGGTGCAACCTGCGGACTTAATCATAACTGAACAATTAATTTAATATTGTAATAATAAAAGTAAATGTCAGTAATTGTACAACTCTTGGTGGTGGAAAATAACAGACTTTGTATTGTATCATTCACTTTTCTAACTCTTTTTGTGGGTTTTTAAAGTTACATTTTGCACTGCTCTGTAAAAAGTATAGAGCAGTTTTTTGTGTCAATTAAATGCCTGCATGTGAGTTTGTTATTCTCTCTCTCCCTCTCTCTCTTTTGCTCTCTCTCACCCCTTTGTCTTCTCTCCTCTCGCTCTCCGTGTCTGCTTCCCTCTCCCTTTCTTCTCTTTCTCTTTCCTTCTCTCAGTTTCTCTTATCTCTCTCTCTCTTTCACTCTTTCTTTTACTCTTTCTCTCTCTCCATTTCTCTCCCTCTCTCTTTTGCTGTCTTGCTCTCTCTCACCCCTTTGTCTTTCCTCTTGATTCCCCCCTCTCTCTCTCTTTCTCTCTCTCTGACTCTGCCTTTGACTCTCTCTCTTTTGACTCTCTCTTTCTTTCTCTTTGACTCTTCACTCTCTCTGACTCTTCCCTCTCTCTCTCTTTCTCTCTCTTTGACTCTTCCCCCTTTTTCTCTCTCTCTCTTTGACTCTTCACTCTCTCTCTTTCTCTTTGACTCTTCTCTCTCTCTTTGGCTCTTCCCTCTCTCTCTGATTCTTCTCTCTCTCTCTTTGACTCTTCACTCTCTCTCTTTCTCTTTGACTCTTCACTCTCTTTCTCTCTCTCTGATTCTCCTCTCTCTCTTTGACTCTCTCTGATTCTCCTCTCTCTCTCTCTTTGACTCTCCCCGTTATCTCTCTCTCTAATTCTTCTCTCTCTCTTTGACTCTTCCCTCTCTCTCTCTAATTCTTCTCTCTCTCTCTTTGACTCTTCCCTCTCTCTCTCTCCCTCTCTCTCTCTTTGACTCTTCACTCTCTCTCTCTCTCTCTTTGACTCCTCTCTCTCTCTCTTTGACTCTTCCCTCTCTCTCTCCCTCTCTCTCTCTCTTTGACTCTTCACTCTCTCTCTTTGACTCTTCTCTCTTTCTTTGACTCTTCCCTCTCTCTCTCTCTTTGACTCTTCCCTCTCTCTCTCCCTCTCTCTCTCTTTGACTCGTCACTCTCTCTCTTTCTCTTTGACTCTTCACTCTCTTTCTCTCTCTCTGATTCTCCTCTCTCTCTTTGACTCTCCCCATTCTCTCTCTCTCTGGTTCTCCTCTCTCTCTTTGACTCTTTCTCTCTTCACTCTCTCTCTCTCTTTGACTCTCCCCGTTCTCTCTCTCTCTAATTCTTCACTCTCTCTTTGACTCTTCCCTCTCTCTCTCTCTCCCTCTCTCTCTCTCTGACTCTTCACTCTCTCTCTCTTTGACTCTTCTCTCTCTCTCTTTGACTCTTCCCTCTCTCTCTCCCTCTCTCTCTTTGACTCTTCAGTCTCTCTCTCTTTGACTCTTCTCTCTCTCGTTGACCCCTCTCTCTCTCTCTCTCTCTGTGACTCTTCCCTCTCTCCCTCTGACTCTTCCCTCTCTCTCTCTCTCTCTCTGTGACTCTTCCCTCTCTCTTTCTTTCACTCTCATTGACTCTCTCTCTCTCTCACATCGTCAAGTTATAGCAACACAAAGATTTATGTTCATTTAACTTATCGGCCCTAGGATTTATTTTATTTTTTTTTACAGTGTGGGGCTTATCGGTTAGACTTGTTTATTTTTTAAGCCGTTATGGATCATTTTTGTGTTTTACGATGAACAAAACGTGATTTACAGATCTACATGTGCCATGGTTTAATTTATTTTTCTAAATACATGTAAAAAAAAACACACATTACGTCTCTTTTCATTTCAGTGTAAACTCCTTTTAATCACAGCCAATCAGATCGCTGCATTTTGTCTCATAAATCACTGAACATATTTCTTGAGTTAATTGGCTTCTTGAGGTCGAAGGTCACAGTTTAATTTCTCACTTTAAGACCATCTTTGCACAGTCATCAATACAGACCAATAAGAAAACGTCCAAATGCATTTAAAACCTCACTAAACTATAAATATGAGTCAAATAAATGTGGATATTGACTCACGTTGGCTGATACATTTACGGCGCTCTGTATGAACCGTAAAAATAGTCCATTTCCTTGACTTATGTCGCCATTTTCCGCTGTGCTCTGTAACCGAGCGGATCCAGCCGATCGTAAATCAATTGTAAGTGCTCGCAACATGAAAATATACAGCTTTTTCTGTTTGCGGTCAGTGAAACAAAAAATGGCGTGGACTCGGAGACGCAGATAAGTCAAAGTGACCAGAGCGTGAGGCGTTTAAATGAGCCGGGTTCAGATTGATTCAGAGAAATGCTGCAGGTGATTTTAAAAGTCATCAGTCAGTGTCAACGCTGAAGAAAAGATGAGTTTGGACCGAGGCAGAAGTCAAGGCTGCTCCGGGTCAATCACATGTGACCTCTGTATTTTAACACCCACTGGAACACTTAACAATTATATATACTTTTTAACCCTAATTGAAGAAAAAACAAGAGTTAAATACTTTCTGATTCATGATAAACTATTCTGCAGCTGGGATTTAGTTCATTGTCTCAGAGCAGAATTGTCAAAATATTCTGCTCTTTCTTGTGGCCTCTACAAATTATAAATCCACCCAGAGCAGAGAAACCACAGTGGTCACACCGGCCCAGTAAACAGAGGAGCAGTGGAGCATGTGCAGCACTGAGACAAACAGGGACTGGTTTGGTTTTCTTTGAAAGAATCTAAGTTAGTTGGTTAGTTAGCCTTCTTCAGGGTGTGATTCTCAGCAATCCACAGCCCTGTTTAATGATTAAGGGATGTGCAACTCCTAGTAGTGGCCTAATCAGGCAGTAAAAATAGCCCGCTTTACAATTCACTAGTCACTAGTCAGTAATCTGGTGCGCAATAGCCACTGGGAGCAAAATTCAGACAAATAAACTGGCACGTGTAAATGGCACGAACTCTAAATGTAAACGGCCTGTAAGGCCAGAACTGGTGCATGAATAAAACAAGTTAATGTTGCGTTTGCTTAGAATTGAAAATGGAGGTAATCTGCTCAACCACACAAATACTGAGCTCGTCTTGCTTTCTCCGTCTTTACATTGGCCTACTCCGTTTCCCACTGTGTCATCTTCCCGAGTTTTGGAAACGGGATGAAAAATGTTCCCTCTGGCAGCCGCTCGGGATATTTCCAGTCCGAGTTGCATAGTCCCCAACAGCAGTGTTTTGTGCCACCTTATTTGGAAAATAACTTGGTTTTTGAACCACCTTTACACACACGCAATCACGCGCTCGCGTTTATTTGTCTGCAGGTTGCACCCACAATGCTTTGCGACATCACAATCTATTTTCAGAAACTGGGGAAAGCGCTCTTGGCAAATAATCAATATATTTTATGTTTATTTTCATCAGACAAAGTGCGAGGTAACAATGATCAAAGAAAAATGTTTTTATAAAAAGGACTGTAGTCAGTTTGATGATTTAGTCAAACAGTGACTTGCAGATTGTAGTTGTACCATGTGTCCCTCTGCAAAAGTAATGCTTGAGTAATGCTCATACAGTATATTAAAACAATAAATATTAATTAAACAGGGCTGTGGATTGCTGAGAATCACACCCTAAAGAAGGCTGTTGAGCCGCTACGTGTGGGAAACAGATCAGAACATCCTTTTTAAGAAATAATATTTTAACAATGAACCAGCCCAGATTAATAATAATACTTGAATACAATACATTTTATTTATATAGCGCTTTTCTGGACACTCAAACAAAGTACAACATATTAAAACAGTTAGTAATTAAAACATGAATCAAACATTAAAAGCAGATTTAAACAGATGAGTCTTGAGATTTTTATTAAAAGTGTTGAGGTCGGTGCAGTCTCTGTCCCAGAGCGTGGGGCACCGATGGAGAGGGCTCTGTCACCCCAGGTTTGGCTCTTGGTCCACAGAATAATAAAGTCTTTTTAAACTTTTATTGTATGAAGAGTGCCTTGGGTTTGCTCTCTTTCTGTAGTTAGTTATTATTTTAACCCTTATGCAGCCATTGAGTCAAACAGACCTGATATTTTTCTCACTGACGCAGCTTTTACATTTACAACATTCCTCTGATCGTTTCTTGTAAGCCTCGACGACAATGTGGCCTCTCTCTCTCACTTTCCAGTCGCTCTCTCTCTTTAATCTAATGGTGCGTCGTCCCAGTGTGACCTCAGCGCAGACTCCTCTCTCTCCCTGGGCCCGGTGCCACCTCTGCAGCTCCCGTCAGAGCCAGGAGCCAGAGTTAGCGTCGATAAAACCTGTTGGACTCATCTCTGGAGGAAATGACACGTCACTTTAGATCAGAGGAAGTCCCTGTTTGTGTTTAGAGGCTGACTGAAGTGTGTGACTGTGTGTGCACCGGCTTTTATAGACCTAATCCTGCTGTTTGGACCAGTCGAGACAAAGGAAGATAAAACACAATTACACCACTATTATGTTCCTGCTTTAAAGAGCTTTATTCTAATTAGTAGAAGCATCTATCGGAGTTTATTTGCATCACTAAAGCAACACTGGAGGGTTTTAGACTTTGCCTCTTCATGATTTCAGGGAGGTGTGGTCTGAGTAACTAGTCTTGTCTGTGGTTTAACTGTGAAATCAAATAGTTATGACACTAAAGGATGAACTTTGACACAGCTAATCAAATCAGCTAGACAGTTCCAGGCTTCTCTGATAAAAAGCAGATGAGTTCACAAGCAAATTTAATGCTGAAGTATACGACTAATAATGGTTACAAAATGTCTACATGTATGTGCAATACCATCTCACATAAATGCCCATGTTAGAAGCATATCATGAGCGTGTTTCTACTTCTTTTTTGCGTCTCTATTATACAATGTCTTTATGTCACACTTTTTGGTCTGAAATGATTGGGATTTAGTTAATATTCATAATTAATATCTCATCTTTACATGTACCAGACACAGCACATACCCAAAAAAAATTACGTGGATACACATTTAAATTTGTGTGGTTTACATTTGCCTGCACTATTTAGACACAATTTTACATCTGCTTAAACTATAACAAATGCAGCACTTAATGAAGAATTTAGACCACAGTAATGTCTGGATTGAATATTCAAGAAATTTAGTTCTCATCAGGAGCCGAATACAGCTCTCTGATTGGCTGTGCTTGGGAGATCCTCTCCAGTTTCACTTTGTTGCTTGTAAATAGAAGGATTTAAGCAATTGCAACTAAAAATATCTTGAAATTAACCATGTTTCAAAGGATTTATGAGAGGAATTTGACAGATTTAAAACCTTAATCATGTTTGCAGTGTAAAAATCACTTACCCCACCTTTAATTTTACTCCAGCTGCTATAGGTCAGATATTACAGAACTGCTGATAGTTCCCGAAAACCAGGAAGTACAATCGGCCAATCAGAGAACAGAAATGACGCGGTGTATTGGCTAAAAGCAACCTGAGCTGACTGTAAATGCTCTCCTCCTTTGACCTCATGTCAGATATGAACTTAGAATTCAAATTTTTACTTGTTATTTGTAAGTTTACTGCACAGAAATAACAACAATCACTGACAAACATGTTTATGCTCTACTTGCTGGACTAGGGTTATAGATTGGCTAAAGCAAGAAAATAAATAAAAAATACCTGCCTACTGTAGAGCAAACAAACCCCAGAAATCCACTGTGCGCAGTAGCAGTGGTTAGAGCTCTGGCTTCCTGTTAAGATCGTTGGTCCGACTCCCAGGTTGAGCCTAACATCTCACAATCTCTCTGGGTGGAGTTTGCATGTTCTACCTGTGTAAGTGTGGGTTCTCTCCCAGTACTCCTGCTTCCTCCCAACGCCAAGAACATGTTTGGGGTAATTGGGCACCACTGTAAATTGACTGATGCATCAGGTTAAGACTAATGGAGACAGATGTGTTATTTCATGATTTTGAAGATAATAATCACACAGAAATTATGTTCTGTGTCTTCAGTTCTTCAATCAAAAGAAGAAAAAAAAAATAGTTTCAACTGGCTTACACGTCTAAATGCACAATAAGAATAACTAAGAATAAATTAAAATAGAAAACAACATTACTCTTTAAAGGGAACCCTGGATATGAAGACAAATCTGGCTAAAACACTGGTCATGCTTATTAAAATAAATTACAAACAAATATATACCTACTTACTGTTATAAAATTGTTATCGGTTATGTTGTTTTCAAGCCACTGGGAGCCGCCATTTTGGTTGATGACATAAAATAGTGTTTCCATAGTTACTCCCACAGTTTCATCTGTGAACAGTTTCCACAAAAACACCACTGACAGTGTCCAGTTCTTGCCTCTTCCTCTTGATTATCTTCAGTTTTACTAGATTCCACATAATCGTTCTGTATTTGGCTCAAACTGACAAGGTTTAACCCAGGAATTCATGTTGCTTAGTTACCTGCTACTGCCTGTTACCTTGACAACACTATTTTATGTCATATAATCCGCAGCAAAATGGCAGCCTCGTGTAATTTCTTTAAAACACTATTTTAATAAAACTACAAATACTTCCAAGGTATTTGTACTGTATTTATATAAGTGATGATATTATAAGTGTTTTAGGATAAACATGTGAATATATCCAGGGTTTGCTTTAAATCATTCTACTCGCTGCTTCTCAATTTCTGATAAGCTTCTTGAAAAATCCAGACTCAAACTTGTATAAAATAATATATAGAGATGTCAGTGTGAGTTTTCCAGGCTAAAGTTTGTTACTCAAGTGCTCATAAACTACTTTTCCGGCCAATACACAGCTGAATTGAAGTAGGTCTGACGCTGCTGAAAGTTTGAAGAAAACTTTTCTCTCTCAGCAGCCAACACAGTGTGTCACCATGGCAACAGCTGACAGCCTGTTGCCTAGGGAACGTGGTAAAAGTTTAGAAAAACAAATGTGTAGCTACTCTGTGGCTTAAAATATAACTCTGCACACTTGACAATAACACATTTCTACATCTGTTTTCACTCATTTAAACACTTTGAAATAACAAACTCAGCTGTCACATTGTCTTAAACTTAGAGCTTTTTAATCACCTCTCCACAGAGCTGACCTGTCGGCTTTTGGCACTTCTATGTCTCCATGGAGATACTTTTAATGCAGTACTGTACAGAAGAAGAAATAACATTTAAAGAGAGACAAGCAGGTGGCAGACTCCTCTCTATTTTCACCTACATATATTAAATTATAGAGATTAAATGTCACAAGTTGAATCATAGAAGTTAAAGGTTATTTAAAATCTAATGTTAAGTTTTTCTCATTCCGGCCTATTTTCCCTCACACGTCTGACTAAAATCGGTAAAAATCCAAATTAAAACAGTTTCTGATCTTTTAGACACAAGCAAATGTCTGGAGTCTTTGTGAAACAGTATCTCTGTAGTTTTAGTGAGACTAACAACTTTCTCCAAACAAAAGAAAAACAGAATGTAATTTCCGCCCAAATTTTTGTTTGTAGCTATAAAGCTGGTGTTGACAGCTGAGACCTGAATGACACTAGAGTGTCTGTATTTTGAAAAATTTCATCTCTAGTTAAAAACTAAATAAGACAGGGGTGTCGAACTCATTTTGACAAAGGGCTACATTAGCATCATGATTGTCCTTAAAGGGCCGGTTGTAACTAAATTTAACCGTACTAATCTTTGACATATTACAAATAATAGTTGTATGTGATTATTGTATTTTTATTGAAGTGACAATTACTGAATATATATCTGCATTAGTCTGAAAAATGACTTACTCTTTGAATTTCAGACTAAATATTTCATTGGGTTAAGACACCCACATTATTAGAGTAAAGTAGTAAACCTTCTAAGACCTTGAGGGCCGGATGAAATGAGGTGGAGGACCGCATCTGGCCCCCGGGCCTTGAGTTTGACTTATGTGAAGTAGGATATAACAAGTCTCTTTCAAAGTTTTGTATAAAGAACTCCTGCACGACTAAATTATGAATATGAAACTCAGCTTATATAAAATATATTTATTTTGCTTTTTATTATTATTTAATTTAGCTAAATGAAGTTTAGCTTCTGTGGTTTATTCTTGGCATTAAATTAAACCCAAAATAAACTCCAATAAACTTTAGCAACCATCGTAAATGAATTTGCTTTTCACGAGTTTAGAAGGATAAATCACCTCTGAATCGACAACTAAACGAGTACAGCACTAAACTATCTCAGCAAAATTAACTAATAAAATTGATATTTATTTCTTTTTTTTTCCAATAGACCTCCACAAATATGAGGTCACAATTATGGGTCATTTTGATTTTATTTCTTTATGAAAACAAGACATTGATGAAAAACGTGCAAGCGCATCGCAAATTTACATAGGTTACATATTACATAGTAACTACATGAAAAGTTAAATTATTTTGCCTAATCATTGCAAATATTTGGTTGAATGGCGGATACATTACAACTGTTTTGCGTTAGAACATGTAAGACTTTAAGTTATCGACGTTTCTCCAGGTTAAGACTCTTCTGTTTTCTGCCCTGTTCAGCACATTTGGTCCGTCCCCTTTGGCCTCCACACTCGCGCCGGGACAGAAGACGGATGCTCCACCTGCAGCTGTGTTCTTCTGTCCCGTGTTGGATCCATGTGTGGAGTAGAGCCAGCCGAGCCTCCACACTCACGAAACACACCGTCCCAAAGCGAGAGGGTGGGCTGACGTGTGCCCTCGTGCTGGGACAGAAGACAAAATACTGTCAGGTGGGTGTTACGATGCACCGTCAGGGATAAATAGATGTTTGGGAAACACGGGGAAATGGTTGACAAAGTGAAAAGCTGAAAGGTGAAGTAAATAGCGTAGTTTTTACAATATTGTGCACACCTGAATATAACCACACCAACTAGATTTAACAAAGAAAACAAAAGTACATGTGTATTAGCCTCAGTCAATAACAATTTATAATTTAGCTACAACAGTGTGCAGGCTGCAGGGTTCAAAGCTTGTGAACAGAGTGGGAAAAACCTCATGTACACAAGAGAAAAGCTTCGAGCATATAAATCCTGAGTATGACTGTAATTTGCAGAAATGTACAAGATGTGAGTTACCACAACACTGATAAAGATTTTTGTTTAATTTGTGTTGATTAATTATCAACAAAGTGGAGAACAACAGACTCACAGCAAACTGTGGCATTGTTTTGTGTTGATTTTTACAAAAGATTTTTGCACGAATGACTCTGAGCATAAGATATTTTTCCACTTCTGGTGTGATCCACAGTATTTTTTTTTGTGCATTAGTGTCAACTGGTGCAAACCTATGGACCACATTAGGAGAGGTCAGAGCCTCGTTAAAAGTCTTTGTTGAGTTTTCTAACCATTTAGTATCTTACTTACTTGTTTTGTGAAGAAAGTTGTGCAAAAGGCATCATTGTGCACCCGCCCCTTTTAACGACATAGGCTCTGATCAAGTACAGAAATAGCTTATCCTGCTGCACCTAAACTGCACTAGAAAGTGGCAGACTGCATACAATTTGTCCAAGATTTTCTTGGAAGAACAGTCTGTGCAATACATACAACACAATTCAATAATGTAATGTAATGTAATATACTGTAAATATGGACACACGTGTTATATTACGCTTTATATAGCCTAGTTGTCATATTTGACTACTAGATCATAGATAGACCTATATTTGCAGCCCTCGAGTCAACTATGACTCCAATCAATTAGGCCCCAGCTCCGTTCAAGTCTGACACCCCTTAAGTTAAATCTTAAGTATATTGCCCAAGGACACAACAATAATTCATGCTAGCCATCCTAATGCGGCACCTGATGTTCCAGTGGTCTCCCATCCAACACCGACCATGCTCTGTCCTGCTTATCTTTACAGATCTGCAAAGGAATCAAATTTAAACAGTCAGGTGTGGTTTACTTTTCTCTTTGTGCAAACATTCAGGTTAAAACGCTTCTAAAATGTGTCTCACTGCAGTGGACAAAAACATTTTTAGTTTATTTGTGACTTCATACTGGACTGCTTTGATTACAGCTGCTTGAGTTTTTTTTTTTTTCAACCAAGTATCGCCACACAACATCACTTTGTATTGGTTTCTGTGCTGGCAAATGTTTATATTTTATTATAATTACATCTGAAATCTCATTTAGGATTAGGGTTAGGTTTAGGTCAAGTTAATTTGTGAAAGTTTAGGTATTTGGGAATAGTTTGCTAATCACGTTACGACATTATTGACTATACTGCTACGTAAAACTGTTGTGTTGCTTCCATTTCTGCTTTCTAACGCTCTCTATACAAACCCAACATTACACACAATGTCAGTAAACATCTGTTGAACTGTGTAATTTAGCTTTCTTTGGTCAAACAAATGGAGTCGTGAGTGTTTTGTATGTGTCGTCGATGCTGTAAGTGACTCATTTGAGCTTCCTTCACAATAACCATCACTTATGTGCAGCTCTACTATTACCTCCACACACACACATATACATTAGGTTACATAAGCCCAGGTCTAATGCAGCGTGAAAACTCCATATTGTGGCCGTGTTTCTGCAAAGGCCGTGCACAGTTCAGACCTCCACACATCAGTATAAAAGCTCGGGACGACAGTGTGACCTGAGAATGGCCGCTGTCCTCGACGTGTTTGTTTAGTGTTTGTGCCGCGAGTGAACGTAAGGTGAGAGTGGAAACTGTTGTACCTGATCAAGGCCAGAAGGGACTTTGCAGAGTGTGTACAGAGGGCCTGGAGTGAAAAGAAATACAAAAAAAAAGGGAAAAAGGGACCCAAAAGTTTAAAAAATCTTTATTTTACTGGGCTAATTCATTGTTAAAACATTATAGATTAATAACGTGCTGATTGACTTCCCATCAATACATTTTTAAGACTTTTTATTATCTTTAAAAAATCAATATGTATCTACATGGCTACCAAATTAAACATTTAGCCAAGTGTTTTTGTGTGATGAACAATTAAATCCTTGTAGACTATGGACAATCATTTGAAAACTTTGAAAATCGTTCGAAGTTTGCAGCTGGGATTTTTTCCACTTGAAAAATACCAGTTCCCAGTTCAGAGCATTTCAATTTAATCAATTTGTATGTAAACATTATGGCTAATGCTAACCTTTAGGCTAAACAAAAGTAACGCTAAATAACATGTAACCAATGTTTACAATGTTTTTTGTGTCAGTTAAACCCCCAGATTCATTTATTGTGACAACTGTTTATCTTGTTAAAGGTGGTGTAGGTGATTTTCACACTATACAAACACAATTTAGGTTTTAAATCTGAAAACTTTCTCTCATTAAACCTTCAACACATTGTTAATATCAATATGTATTAAGTTTTGGTTGCAATTTTGACAAAAAAAAAAAAAATTCTTTTTTTGTCTTTTAAAGTGAAACTTTAGTGGACCACCCAAGCTCAACCAATCAGAACACTGCATTCTGCTCCTGATTAGAACTAAAATCCTTTATTATTCAATTCAGAGAGTTCTCAGTTGTCTTATTTTTGTGTGCTGCATTTATCATAGACTTTTTGGTGGAAAAAAATAAGTTTACTTATTTACAACAAAAAAGTTAGTTACCCCAACTTCAAGTGGGACTTCCTCGACCAGGTCCTAGTTCACAGGTGGTATTTACCAGTTCGAGTGGCGTTCCAGTTGGAAGTGGGAAACATACCAGTTCCCAGTTGTTGTTTTTTTTAAGAATTGCTTCAAGACTGGGCCAAAATCCCTTGTCTGATGTCCATCCAATTTGGACTAAACTGTGTCACTATGGCAACTACGCCACTGGATCTAGCGACCTCTGTCTGAGATCAGAAGACGTTAGTGCATATGCCATATGCATATTTCAATTATAATTATTGCCATAATTGTTTACAAAAATGGTGTAATCAAGTAATTGTGATTATTAACAAACATTTCCTTAGGTTGGAAAAGTAGGTCCCAGATAATTTCTTTAAAACTGTACCATATACAGTATTTACTACAAACTATTTTTATGAGATCTACCACTGTTTCAATTTATCTCTTCACTCTCTCTGTCTGCATATTAATGAGCAATAATGCTCTGCACACTCTCTAAGTAAATTATTGTTTGAATAATCATGATTTCAATTAAGATTTAAATAATCGTGATTATTATTATTTTTTACTATATACAGTAATATGTATGCATATGTATGTGTATGTGTATGTATGTATGTGTGTATTTTTTTCATTTTTTTTCTTTTCATGTGTTTTCTTTATTATTAAAAAATATTAACTGTATTTTTGCTGATTTATGCTATAATATGGACCCATTGTCAAGGGGGAAATGGGGTGGGGGTGGATTGTGGGAGGTTGGTAAAATAACAGCGAAAAAAATATTTCATAAAGTGTAAAGAAATATAAAATACAAATTTAAAAAAAAAAAAAAGTTACATCACAAAAAAAGAAGTACAGAAGTTAGCTATTTCGAAAATAAACAAGCCAACTGATGTTCTGTGCACAGAGCCTCTTCATACAAGACTTTGAAAAAGAAGCCCAAAACTACAAAGAAGTGGTCATGGCGACTTTGAGGCTAAGATGACGTCTTTATTTAAACAGTTACATGCTTTAAATAGAAATAGGAAATCACAATATAACGATTTCATCAAAAAAGCAGATTGTCACAGAGATAAGCACGTTCGATTCAATTTTTAACACAATATCGCTCAGTTCTAGTTTATGGCACTCCTTTTTTTAACTAAAGCTTCTCAAAATGTGTAGTTTATTTCACTTTGCCAACATACAGAAGAGCTTACAGTTACAAAATGTTCCTCTGGATGTTGAGATTAACTTTATATGGTGCAATACAAGACCATATTATCATCCCACACTTATGTCTCTCCCGATCTCTCCTTCTTCAGTTTGTTAGACTTTTGACTCCGAAACAAAACAAGTCATCTCACACCAACAGTAACTTACTTTATAATGAAGCCGCCTCATTCTTTAGTCTTTATATACATCTAAAGTTACAATATTTCATAACCTTCCAGCCCCTCGAAAAGCCAAACAGTGTGATTATATTGTAGCTGCTTCTTGGTCGGAGTAATTATGTGCCTGGAGTAAAACATCCAGCCTTGAACGCACCGCCCACATCTGGACAAACAGAGATAACGTCGACAAATCACGGACGTTTTCTGTAGCAGCTGCAAACAGTCAGGAAAGGACAACATTTTGGCTCGAGTTTAGAGTTATTTAGTTATTTAAAGTGTCGCCTCAGAGCTCTTTCTCTCGTATAAAAGGGGCTGTTTTCTTTATTCTGTCTGAAGTTTAACAGCAGCAGCCTCGAGGCAAGTCACTTTCTCTGTCAAAAAGGAAAAGAAAACGTGAAAAAACAACAAGCTAATTTGTGACACCTTTTCTATCTAAACGTTTATTTCTTGCATTATTCTCTTAGAAGTATTAAGTGTGTTTAGCTCCACCACAAAAACTAAACCTAATTTTTTTTTGCTAAACCCTTAAATTACAAAGGTATTAAACTGGGCAGTGCTGGAAGATTAAAGAAGGCAGTGAAAAGAGGGGGTGAGAGTGGACAGCAGGTGGTCATTGGTGTATAAATAGTTTGGGGTCTAAAGCTGACCCCTGAGGGACACTGCAGGTGGTGCAAAGATTCTGATTCAACATTTTTATCTTCACAAAATGTTTTTTCACCGTCAGATCATCAGTATGTGACTATTTTTGAACTACGCATGCTTTACTATGAATCTGGATTTTGAAAGATCACAATTAAATACAGACAAGTGGGCGGGGATAGATGGTAGGTGAAAATGGGGCTTTTCTGAGCACTCAGTCATCATCGGCAGGACAATACAAGATTACTCAAACATGCAGGAATCAGTTTAAAAAAAAACTTTGAGTAAACTAATGACGAGAGAAGGGATTTATAACAAGGTCAAAAACTAAAGAGAAAAAAGATTTTACACAATAAGGTCTCCTTTAAATGTGTTCATCTATCCATTCTGAGGGAATTCCGAGACATTCCCAGGGGATTCAACCTCCAACATGCCCTGGGTCTTCCCAAAGCTGTGCTTGTGTGGGTGAGTCTGTTTTAATGCACTTTGTTTTACATTTTATGAAGTTTGATTTGATTCTGGGACATGCCTGAGCATCCTCTCAACTTGGAGGAGCAGCAGCTCCACTTTGAGTTCCTCCCGTGTGACTGAGCTCCTCAGGAGCACCCAGGGACCCTATGAAGGAATGATTGAATGTTTATTTATACAGCATATGTACACAGACAGTGTACACAGTGTTGGCAGCAGCCCTGGGGCAGCTCAGCAGAAGTAAGTTGCCTAAACAGCTGGCACCTCAACCTCGGACCAACACCAAGTGTTCCCTAAGACACGGGGAGGAACATGCAAACTCCACACGGGAAGGCCCAGGCTGTGTGGGAGTCAAACCGACAACCTTCTCTCTATGAGGCCAGAGCGCTATCCGCACTGCCACCATTTCAACCGATTGTATTCTTGTTCTTTCGGTCATTACCCAAAGCTCATGAGGGCTGGACTGTTATGACCGGTAAATCAAAAGCTTTGCCTTTCAACTCAGCTCCTTCTTCACCACAACGGTCCGATACAGAGACCTCATCACTGCAGACTCTGCACCGAACCGCCTGTCGATCTCACGCTCCATCCTTCCCTCACTCATGAAAAAGACCCTGAGATAAAGGGCAATAAAGGTGTTCATATTTTTATGTATTCATTTTATCTTATTTGTTTGTCCGGTGTAAAACATTGTTGATAAACTCCAAGTGTGATGTCACCAAGAAGTGGAAGTCTAAACAATAACTTATCTGTACTACAATAACTTATCTGTAATAAAAGTAAAATTTTGAGTAAAAACTTAAATATTACTGTCTTAGCTGGGTTTTAGTTAAATTTAAGAATATTGTTCATGTTTTTTAATATAAAACGTGTTCCTGAAACTGCATAGTTCAGATGAAGCTTTATCTTTTTGTGCATCCTTTGTTGAACTCTGCAAAGAAAAAAAAAAACTTCACGGTTATTCCAAACCCCAAAATAACTCTTCGAATCCTCATCCGTGCATTCTTAATCAGCTTCATCAAACCGTTCCCATTTTTCACGCGACTCCTTGCAAACGGCTCGTATATTAACAACGGGAAAAACACAGCACTATAATCCCGTTTGAACTCCTCAGACAATGCCGTTAACCAGCGTCCCTCCGGAGCGCCGCCACGTGAATAATGATGTTTACAGATGCACACAGTCCCTCCAGAACCACAACTCCAGGTCCTCCGACAGCAGTATAACTCAGCCTGATTAAAAATGTATGCATCGCAGCCATGTTACGAGCTAATCCCCCTTTTGATTACATTAGAAGTCGTAAAACACAATGGCGCGTTGGGGCTGCAGCCTTTTGCCGATGATTTAAAAAGACAGGGAAGTGTTTGGACATTCGCCAAGCAGTTTAAGGTTTTGTATCGACGGACTTTTGCTCGTTCGATTGTGTGTAATTTTAGCCGATGTGGAAGGAGCATTGTAAAGTTGTAGCGTGGAAGTAATATGGAGTGTATTTATTGTGCGTGCCACTAATTTAACTGACAAAACATCACCAGAAGGCAATAGTTAGGCCTTTGACCTCTGTGAAATCAGATGCCAGCAATCAATAGTGGATAAATAATGTGTTATTGGACCTTCAGGCACAAATAGAGCAACTACTGAATGTTTTTAAATTAGTTAAACAGGAAATATTAATCATTTCCCCAAACTAGTGTTTAAAATTCTTGTTGCTTTTTGTGTATTTTCATAGATAAATCTTTAAATGATGGATTAAAAGGAACTTACTTATAAACAGAAAGTTGACTCATTGACTTTAAGCATATCTCTCTCTCTCTCTCTCTGTCCCTCTCTCTCTTCCACCCCATCTCCTTTTTCTTGTCCTCCATTTCTCTTTCTCTTCCTTCTCTCTCCTTATCTGCTCTTTAGCTCTCCATCCTCTCCTCTCTACAGCTTCCTTCTTCCTCTTTTATCTCTCCCTCATATTTCTCCCCTTTCTTCCTCCTTCCCTTTTGCTCTTACTCTCTCCATCCCTTCTCTCCCTCTCTGCCACACCCATCCCTTTCTCTCTTTCTCCCACACTTCTCTCTCTCCCGCTTTCTCTCTCTCTCTTCTGTCTTCTTTCTCATCTCACTCTTCTCACCCCATCACTCAACCCTTCCTCTCTCTACCACTCTCTCCCTACCTCTCACCCTTTCTCTCAAGTTTCTTCCCTCCTTCTCTCTCTCCTCTGCTCTTTACCTCCCTGCCTCCATCCTCTCTACACCTCCCTTCTTCTTCTCTTTCTCTGTCTCTCATCTCTCTGCCTCTTTTTCCTTCACCCTCTTTCTCTCTCTCCCCCTCTGTATCTCTCTCTCCTACCTTCCCTTTCTCTCTCCCTCTGCCTTTCACTCTTTCTAAACTATCTTCTCTCTCCTCCCTCTTTAGCTTTCTCCATTCCTTCTCTCTATGTCATCCCCCTCTCTTTCTTCTCACCCCTCACTCAATGCCTCCTCTTTCTTTCTACACCATCTTTCTCCGTCTTCCTTTTCTCTTTCTCCTCCTTCTCTATAGCCTCATCTGCTCTTTAGCTCCCTCTCTCCACCCTCTCTCCTCTCTCTATACCTCCCCTCTTCATATTTTTATCTCTCCCTCATATCTCTCTCTTCCTCTTTCCCTCTATCTCTCTCCATTCCTTCATACCTCCTCTGTCTCTCTTACTACACACCCATCCCTCTTACTCTCCCTCCCTCACACCTCTCTATCTCTTTCTCTCTCCTTCTCTCACCCCATCACTCAACCCCTCCTCTCTCCCAACCTCTCACATTTCCCTCCATTTTCTCTCCTCCCTCTGCTCTTTAGCTCCCTCTCTCCAGCCTCTCTTCTCTCTCTACTCCTCCCTTCTTCTGTCCCTCATCTCTCTACCCCTCTTTCCCTTTCTCTCTTTCTCTCGCCATATTTTGTCTCTCTCTATCCTAGCATTTGTTCTCCTCTCTCTCTAGCTTTCTCCATTCCTTCTCTCTATCCATCTCTTTACCCCTCTCTCTCTTTCTTCTCACCCCCCACTCAATGCCTCCTCTTTCTTTCCACCACCTTTTTCTCTGTCCTTCATTTCTCTTTCTCCTCCTTCTCTCTCCTCATCTGCTCTTTAGCTCCCTCTCTTCCTTCTTCTCTTTCTCTGTCATCTCTCTCCTCTTTAGCTTTCTCCATCCCTTCTCTCTCTCTCTCTGTCTCTCTCTCTCTCTCTCCTTATTAAGTTTTTGAAATGATACGTCTATGCGCCTATAAAAATGTAATTACCAAACACCTTACTCCCTATTATTACTTTTTCAAACAAATATTCATTTTGATATATGTTTTAAAATACTCTTTTATTTGTCGTGGTTTAGTCCGGATCATTGCGTTTGTTGCTGTGACTCTGATATAAACATAACTTGTGCCTCTCGCAGCATCAGTAACAGTGACATGTTTGATTTCATTCATAAATCTCAAAGCCTTTGTACTGAAGCCGGTTTGTGTGTCGTTCATTTAATTAAGCCAAGTCTGTGATCGGACTCGTTTCCTGTCTCTCTCTCTCTCTTTTGCCAACTTTCTCTCTCTCCTTTCTCTCCATCCCAATCTTTCTCCCTCTGCTTCTCTCTTTATTTCTTATCCCCCTCCTCTCTCTCTCCATTTCTCACTTCTCATCCCATTATTTAGCCAGTCCTCCTTCCATCAAGCTCCCTCTCCTTTCTCTCTCTCTTCCTCTCTCACTTGCCTTCAGTCTCCATCTCCATCTTTCTTTCTTCCTTTCCCTCTATTCCTTCCCCTCTCTCTCCCTCCTTCTCTTTGTCTACCACTCTCTCTCTCTCTTTGTCACTTCCCTTCTCCTTCCTATCTCTCTTTCCCTCTCTCCCCCTCTAACATTCTCCCTCCATGCAACCCTTCTTCTTCTCTCCCTTTCCCTCTCTTCTCTCTCTCCTTTCTCTCCTCCCCCTCTTTCTCTCTCTTCGCTCCTTCTTCCTCTCCCCTTCTCTCTTCTCTTCCTCCTCCTCTTTCTTTCGCTCTCTCTTTCTCTCTCTTTCTTTCTCTTTGCTCCAGCTCTCTCTCTCTTCCCTCTTGCTCTTTCTTTCCTCTCTCCTCCTCTCCTCCACTTTCTCCCTCTACCCTCTCTCTTCCCTCCTCTCTATCTCTCTCTCTTTCTTCTTCCCTCCCCTTCTCTCTCGTCTCTCCTCCTCTCTCTCGCTCCTTTATCTCTCTTCCCTCCCTCTCCTTCTCTCTCCCTTCCTTCTCTCTTCCCTCCTCTCTCCCTCCATCCCTCCTCCCTCTCTCGTCTCTCCCTCCTCTCTCTCTTCTTCCCTCCTCCTTCCCCTTCTTTCTCTCTCCTCCCTCCCCCCCTCCTTCTCTCTCTCCCTCCGCTCTCTCGCTCCTTCTCTCTTTCATTCCTCCCTCCCCTTCTCTCTCCTCCCTCTCTCTTCCCTCCTTCTCTCTCTCTCTCTGTATCTCCCTCCTCTCTCTCGCTCCTTCTCCTCTTCCTCCCTCCCCTTCTCTCTTTCTCTCTCTCCCCTCCTTCTCTCTCCCCCCTCTTTCTGTCGCTCCTTCTCTCTCTCCCCCTTCCTCTTCCCTCCTTCTCCTCTCTTCTCCTCCCTCTCTCTTCCCTCCTTCTCTCTCTCTCTCCCCTCCCTCTCTCTTCCCTCCTCTTTCTCCCTCCTTCTCTCTCCTCTCCCTCCCTCTCTCTTTCCTCCTTCTCTCTCCCTTCCCTTTCTCTCTCCCCTCCCTCTCTCTCTTCCCTCCTTCTCCGTCTCTCTCTCTCTCTCTCCTTCCTCTCTCTCCCCTCCCTCTCTCTCTTCCCTCCTTCTTTCTCTCTCTCCCCTCCCTCTCTCTTCCCTCCCTCTCTCTCTCTCTTCTCTCTCTCTCTCTCTCTCTTTCTCTGATTAGCCAGCGCTGAGGAGGACCAGAACTTGTCACGGTCGCATAACGAGCCCAGCAGATCCCGGTCCATGGGCGGGGTCTGGTCTGGTCTGGAGCGGACTTTTCTCTGCTAATTGCCCGGGAGCAGAGCGTGTCAGAGCGGGCAGACGCCGGAGCAGCCACCGCAGACGCAGGAAGCGGCGGAGCATCATTCACTCACTTTGGAAACCGCGTTTTTATCACCGCTCATTGACGCCGGACGAAAAACCATTTGACTTCCACCGCCAAAGCGAACCCAAGGGAAGATTTTGTTCTAGTTTTAACATGGAATTACTCAATTTTTACTCACATTTTCTCTTTTAAAACGCTGGCACTGCAAAGAAGACTGGCACCGCTTATTCTAAACAAGTCAAACCTGTTTACGTCTGCTTTTTAACCACTTTTAATCGATTTTTCAACACTGACACTTATGTTGGAAGTGATTGAACCTCGCTTTTATTCAAATGGAACTATTCTACTTTGACCAAATAGAAACAAGAGGCGAATTCACCGCGGGAAGTGTCCTGCTGCTGCTGCTGCTGCTGCTGGTGCTGGTGTGACTCCAATGACCAGCGCGCACCCGGGACCGGAGACAGAGACATGTTTTGTGTGCCAGCAGCATCAGCAAAGACTCGAAAACGACACCGAAGACGCGGAACTTGTCGGCACGTGCGCGGAGACGTGTAAATTAAGCGAAACCACGTCCAGCGACTTTTACTTGGACGATGAGGACTCCACGGACCCGGAACTTTACCTGCTCTCCGACGAGGATTTGAACTCCGACGCCAAATCCGTGGACTACGGCTTCATCATCGCGGTCACGTGCTTGTTAACCGGCATCTCTCTGGTCGCTATTTCCTACACGATCCCTCGCGACGTGAAAGTGGACCCCGACAGCGTGTCCGCGAGGGAGATGGAGCGTTTGGAGCGCGAGAAGGCGAGGGTCGGCGCGCATTTGGACCGCTGCGTGATTGCCGGGCTGTGCTTGTTGACGTTGGGGGGCGTGCTGCTGTCCACTCTACTCATGATCTCCATGTACAAGGGCGAGATGATGAGGAGGAGGGCTTTCGCGTATTCCAAGCACGCGGCCAAGTTGTACGGCTCCATCAGTTTCAGAGCGGACTCGGGCGGCAACAGCAGTCCCGCGGCGGAGGAGGATTTGGAGGTGCTCAGCTGAGACTGTGAGAAATAATGGGATGATTGGTGCTGTTCTTAAACTGAGGTGAAGAGCTTTGATCCCGCGTGTGTCTGAATAACACTCAAATCCTTAAACATCCCACGTGTGTTTTTTCCACATCTTTTGAACCATTTGGGACGACTTATCTTGGTATTTCACGTGCATATTACAGCTTAAAGACGTCGTTTTGTTCATTCATAGCTTATTACACCAGTGAGAAAATTTAATAACATAATTTTCCTGGAGTCAATTGGGTTCTTGTCTGTCTGCTTTTACTGTCTTTTTTTTTTTTTTTTTTTAGAAAATTTCTTCTTCACTATCATTGGCTAAATCCAGCGGTCAAAAGTGGACCAGTGTTGCTAGATTTTCAGAGAGAAACAAGAGACCAAGCCTTTGAAAGAAAATCCCAAAACAATGACCTCCACCTTTCAATAAAAAGTTACTAAAATAATCAGTAGTGTTTTTAATACCAGGACCACAGAGTCCCAAGACCGAGACAGGACTTTTAGGTCGACCCACTGAGACCAAATCAAGACCACCTCTGAAATGTTCTACATTTATCAGTGTCTGCATGGGCTTATTGTGCAGGGCTTTTTGCAAACTGTGCAGGGACAGGTCACTGTGCTCCTGGTGCAAGTTTAGGTAATGAATTGTGCTCTTGTGGTCTTCAAGACAAGACTGAGTCCAATATTATGAGCTCGAGTCCAAGGCCTTAAAAAACTACTACTACATTAGTTTCTAACAATATTTTTTAACATTAAAATCATAAAGCTATAAATCCATGTTTCAGTCAAATTGATATTTTTGTGAATCAAACCTGAAAAATTGCTTCACAACCTTCAAATTTCATAAGAGACTTCATCGCTATAAAGAAGTGGACTTAACTCTGAGACTGAGAGAAAGTAGGTGGAAAAATTGAACAAAACTGATGCATTAAATAAAGTTATGACGATTTCATCAAAAAAGCAGAGATAAGCTGCAGCAATTTAGCCCAACAAAAGTGTTTTGATCATTTATAAACAACAGAGTCGGTCGCAGAAATCGTCAACAATTGTTTGGGGGATTTTGAATCAAAAGTTTGACAGAAGTCAAACTTTGAGGGAGAATAATGATATTTTTTAATTTCATAGTCTGTCTTGCTTAGGTTCATTACCAGTTTTTACTGTGTTTTTGAAAAAGCGTATGCAGTTTAATCAAAAATTAAGATTGATCAATACAAGGGGAAAAATCATAGTTATAGGCTTATTTTTTCAAAGATCGCCCAGCCCTATTCATACTTCAGAGTAATTAGACTGACTACATTTCCAAAGCTCAAAATGCTCCACCTTCCACCTTGTGATGTCATTATGTGGTCAGTTTAACATTATATTGGCTTCAACTGAAATGCTTTACTCTCGAAAACACAATAGAGGGATTATCGGTCTATGTGTTTTTCCGCTCTACTGGTCATGTCGCCTGCAGAAAGAGACACTGTCCATCTAGTTGGCTGAGAAAACTTCTTTAATAAAAACAATAAAACGGGATGAGAGCAGCTGTTTGGATCAGGTCTGAACCGGACGACAGACGTCTGTCTCCTGAAGTTTGAGATGTTGTTTTTCTCACCGTTTTTTCACCTGAATGTAACTTCTAAGGGTCGTATTGGGTCGAATTTCATTCACAAATGTAGATTTAGCAGCATAACTTTTGTTTTCACACAGTGATAAACTCTTGTAGTTAGCTGACAATAGCGCTGGTTAGTGTTGCTGCTACAGCTTGTGTCAGTCAGCTGCGGCTCTTTCTGCTGTCAGGTTGCGCATGCATCCTTTGTGTTGATAAACAAATATTCTCGCTATAGAATAATCACAAGTTGTAGTCTCTTTTGGAACTAAATTAGTTTGAATTTGTGTCCTGTTCGTATTACCACAAAAATCACACATAACAGTGAATGTTTTAAAAAGTCAAAGCTCGGCTATTGCCCTGAAAATCCAGATGATGTGTATATACAATATATCGTCTGGCCAACGTGTCCCTCTTTCAAATTTCTGTAGCTGTGATTGACAGATTAATTAGCCAATCAGAGACACGCATGTTCTGTCTGAAAGCCAGCATGGCTGCTCCCGACAAAAAAAATACATTGAAAATATATCACATGGAACTGAAAAACATCATGGATTTTTACAGAATCAATGAGCGAAGCAATGTAAGGTCAATGTCATTTTGGTCTAAATGACAGACGACCAATCAGCTTCTTTGTTTCATCTGCGTCACACAAATAAACTAATGTGATTGCCCGGTACGATGTTGATTTGATCTGAAACGCAGGCGGGGGAGTGGTGACCAGACCCACTCTTTGCAGTTTGCTGAAGCGTGGGCTCTGGATCCCAGGCAAGCGAAGCAAACCGTGGCGTGTCACTTACAGCGCATCAACACACACTGAACACACATTGAAGGCTGTGAGTCTCTGTGTCGTTTTCGAACAAGCCACTAGTCGTGAGTGAAAAATGAATGAATAAAATTGTCTAAAAAGTAACGAGTGGTTATATTTGGTACAAACCGCTAATAGAAGAAGAAACTATAGGTGTTAGCAGGGACATGACCTTAAACAATATAGATGTAGTGTCATAACCAGATATTTTAATGATTCTGTGTGGAGCTAAAAACACTTCCTGTGTTACCACTTCATGACATCAGAAGGTGGTCTTGGAAGAAGAAAGCGGCAGGCAGGATATAAATAAGTGTGAATAAAAACAACTCCAAGAAATAACATGAACACAAATGCAAAATATAAGAACTTTAAGTTTGGCTGCAACATGTTTTTTATTTAATTTTAAGCAAACTCACCTACAGTTTTGTCTTGAGTTTCTGAGCAGGAAACACCTTCATTTATCATCTGACAAAACAATGCTGAGTGAAAGCAAAAGTAATGGTGATTGATGTGTGAGAATAAAGAAAAAAATTGTCGCACTGAGCTGAGACGCGTCCAGACTCTTTACTTTTTGATATTATTTTATATAATTAATTATGATCACACGACCGTATATCGCCGTTTTCTTGCGTTATTTACAAAAATAACAAAGTTATAACTCTTAGATGAAAGCGAATACAGAAAGTTACACTACAGCTCACATTACCGCGGGGAAATGGTCTATATTCATTTATATTTAGTTCTACAGCTAAATGAGCAGATGACAGACCTTTCAGAACCAGATTTACTCAAATAGATGAACTTTTACATTTTACTCTCGGCATTTGGAACGAAATGCCTAGCCCTCCTCGTCTTCTAAAGTGAAAGTCCACATTGTCTTTGCTCCGACACTTCGTCTGTCACTCACTCTGGTCAAGTTAATGTGAAAGAAGTTGTGGGATAGATCCATAAAAACAAAATGTTAAGCCCAGCAGCGTGAATGCAGTTGTGAATGCAGCCTGAGTGTTTGATGTGATGTGAAGGGAAGAAACTCCCCAAAACGCCCAGTGCATTAAATTAAATGATACAATATCATTAGGAGCAGAATATTTTAAGAGAATGAACATAAATAAGAGAGCAACAACTGTAGTGTCTCGCCTTAACAAATTGTTCTTATTTTTTGTGAATTAATAATTGCAACGTTCATTTGCATAAACAGATGTCTGGTTCTTGAAATATATGAAACCTAACCTGATTTGTATTTCTTCTTCTAAACATATGAACAAATTCCAAATAAATGCAATAGGAAAAATGTGACTTTGGAAAAAACTGCTAAACGAAAACTAACGTGAAACTTCCTTTTTCAACTGTAAAAAATCAGTTTTGCAGGTTTCTGTCTCTTTTCACCTGTTGTAAGTAAAATAAACCAAACGTTTTGTTACCACTGAGAGACTACCTCCATCTCTGCTCACTCACTGCTCAACAACGACAGCAACAAATGTGAACTTTAGGAGATTTATTGTGTCAACTATAGATACGAAGACATGAAGATGAATAAAGTGATACAACTGTCCAACTACACTGAAAATATAGGCAGTTTAACTTAAAAATGTATTGTTGTCTTAAAGTTTTAGGTCAATTAAACTCATGTGTGAGATGTCTGTTACCCCCCCCCCCTCTCTCTCTCTCCCCTATTTCTCTCTCTCTATCTCTATCTATCTCCCCCCCCCCTCTCTCTCCCCTCTTTCTCTCTCCCCCCCTCTCTCTCCCCTTTCTCTCTCACCTCCTGCTCTCTCCTACTCTCTCTATCTCTCTCCTTTTCTTCTCTTTCTCTCTCTCATCCCTTTCTCTTGCTCTCTTTCTTTCTCTCTCTCTCTCTCTCTCTCTCATCTCTCTCTCTTTCTCTCTATTTATAACTTAAAAGTCTAAGTTGAAAATCTTTGACTCATTATCAAGTTATATCAACATAAAGATTTAAGTTACTTTGACTCAATGGCCTCTTTTTTTTTTACAGTGAACGTAAACATGTCTAACAATGCTAACCGTAGCTACGAGCTAAAGGCTAACGTGATGCTAGCGCTGCCTAGCCTGTTTTAGCATCTTTCTTTAACTTTCTGTTTACTTTTCTGACATAACGCCACATCAACAACTTCCATTTAAATGTACCTGAATTAGTCGTGCTAAAAATACAGTTAATCCAACAAAAAACATCTTTAAAAAGGTAAAAAGTTTAGCTTTCCTGGTGTTAGCATAGCATTTTCTCTACAACTTTACCTGATTTACTTCTTTGTTTGCAAGTTCTGCTCGTAACTACAATAACTCACTGAAAACCAACCAAAAACTCAACTTTAAAGCTACGATAAATGGTCTTATTTCCATTTCTGACAGACTAATTTCCTTTCAAACATCCTCTTGATATTAAAAGCCAAGTTTTTTTCAGTTTGTCTCCGCAGACTCAGAGCGATTCCAACTGGCCCGTCCACAGAAAGAGAAATCCAAAAGCTTTCACAGTTTACCATCTGGCCGCTGCAGCTCGAGACGTTTCCTGAACAAATAACACTTTATCTGACCAGTGTAATGAGACTTTAAATGTACATGTTTTTATTGCAGTGGCGTGTCTTTGGTTTTGTGACATATTGTGGAAATCTTCTCATCAACACATCAGACATAGTTATGACTGTAGATGTTTGTAGTAAATGAAATGAGGTATCAGAGTTTTCAATTGTATCTTAAACCAAAGCAATAGTAAATCACAGCAGCAAATAAAATACATTATAATGAGTTTGTAGAAAAAAAATGTGCTAATTGTTTCTCACAGCTTAGCGAGTAAAATCCTAAAAACAAAGTTATGATTAATTTTCATCAGTATTTACAACATTGTTAATTATTTAACAACTTTGAAAGTGTCGGTCTTATTTAAGCATTAGTCTATTTTCCTGAACATAATATTCATGTGTTGCAGTCTTAATTAGCACACGTTAATCTACAAAAAAAAAATCAGAAGTTCAGACATGCGGCGTCTGCTATTAGTCACAAATGTAAATCTGATTTTGTCTTTGAAAAATAAGAACTGACAGTGGTTATTACTTTTCATTGTTGCCCTTTAAAACAAAAATGTTAACATGGCTCTGTCAGACCATTTGCACCTACGTCACTTGATCATGTGTGTGCGCCATGATGGAGGCATAAGTGCGTGTACGCAGCATTACAGGGAGCGCAAATTTTCATATTTCCTTATTTGTTGTTAAAAAAGCTGCTGGATGCTTCTAGTGCATGTTCAGTACATTTGTCTGTGGAATAGGACATGTTTTAGGCAAAGCACAAAGCAAGATATTTGGAAAAACTAATGAATGCAGCTGATCCATATCCTCTTCTTCCTGCAGTTTACCGATTTAATAAAATGTACATTCTGTGGTAAACAGGGTTTTGTCTCACACTGGAGCAGATTTAAAACAAGAGTTTGGTTTTCAGTAACTTGACTGTATCAAGTGAGGCTAGTGTTAGCCACACATTATGCAGGTTGGTTTTCAATTGTCATATGTATTTTTTTCTCATTAGCATTAACTTACCTTGCATAAAGTGTTCACTGCAAATCCATTGCAACTTAGAGGGATACCAGTTATTTTGCTGCCACAGACTGGTGTCTTCTTTCTTCATCAAAACTATAAAAGTTACAAACTTATGCTACAACCTCCTGCCTGTTAGTGCAGCGTGTTCCACAAGATACAGACATTTTACAATTAAAATCAATAAAAGTAACTTAGAGAACAGGCAGGTTTCGGTAGTTTCGATAGTTGTAATGCACACAGACAGAGCTTTTGCCTCCATCATGGAGAAGTGGGCGTTCTCTTTGAGAACATGACGACACACGTGCAAAGGGTCAATAGTCCATTTGACCTGTCCTAGGCCTAACCTGAGTCCTAACCCTAACTTTATTCAGATTTGTGAAGAAAGTTTTATAAAAGATAAACATTTGTTAGCACAGCCACTAATGCAAACTGATGTTGTTTAGCATAACTTGGTTGGAAAAAAACAAATCAGGGGCACTTAAATATGTCATCTAATTCATTACACACTCACTTATTTTACAATTTTACCTTGGATTTTTTTTGTGGCAGTGGCTTCACTTTAAATATTTAGGTAAATGAGTGATTGACAGGTCTTTCCTCTTCAAAAACCTCAAAAAAACAAGATCAGTTTTTGTCAGCTTCCACGTGAAAGTGCAGATGTTTCCATGACAAAGTGACAAAAGGTAGTTTTTCATGTTGCAGTTGCGTGCAGACTTTTTAATTACTTGTCAAAAGATAACAAATTGCTGTTTAATTTATTCATTGTACTGCGAGCCAGCTTTTCTCCCGGCGGAGCTCTCGTATTGAAAAGCCCGAAGCATCATGGGAAATCAAAGCCGAGCAAAGTCACCAGAGGTTTTGTTGGATTCACTTCAACAACAAAAGCTCTGCTCAAAATGTGAGCCGGGATTTCAAACAGACAAATGTGACTTTAACTGGGTTTTAATGTTGTTTTCTCTCACTCGATTCATGCATGTTTGAAAAAGCTTCTGTGTAAATCATTCAAGTGTTCTTCTGAAAATACCTTTGATCCTTTGTGTCTTATTAACCTGCAGTTTGGATTATTTAGATGTTTGCCTCGTCTTATTTTACATTTATAGCCTAAATGTTTGAACATTAGAGATGACACACTTCTGTTTTGTCACAATGAAGTCTTGTCTTGTTGCTTAGGTTGTAATTTCAATATATTTTTTGCTGCAGCACATAGTTTAACAGTAAAAGACATTACTTTTTGGTGAATTAAGTCTGAAGTTTATTGTTCAGTTCAATTCAAGTCAACTTATTTTTGTAAAGACCAAAAACACAACAACAGTTTTCTCAGAGGACTTCACAAGATCGTTGATTTAGCAAACAGAATTGTGAGAAAATCAAACAATGAAAGTGTCATTGGCCAACACCAACAGAAGCATGAGAAAATCAGAAACATTATTCAGAAATACAGATGCAGATTGTCCAACAAAAAATGGAGAGGTTTCCTGTTCCTCCTTCTTGGAAAAAAAAACAAAAAAACGGGGGGAATAAGAGAAACCTGAAGGTGAACCAGTAAAGTAAAGATCCACTCCCATGGTTGGACAGAAGATAGATGTGACCAGGACTGACGCGTGTCCTGATGCAATTAGGTAATGTTTATTAGGGACAATGTAACTACCGTAAGTACATGGGAGATGCTTGTACCTTGTACCAGATTCTAACTTTTACATTTCCATCTGTAGTCCTGCAGAGGGAAAAAGGAGGCACAATGGACATGTTTTTAGTTGTAGAAGGAAACCAGAGTACCCAAAGGAAACCTATGCAGACACGGGGAGAACATGCAAACTCCACATAGAAAGGCCTCGGGAGTCAAACCCATGATCTTTTTGCTTTGAGGCCAATTAGAATTTTAAATCCAAGGAGCCAGATTCCAATAGCAGGAAATGAGAGAGAGAGAGAGAGAGAGGGAGAGGGAGGTGGGGAGAAATCAAAGTGGGAAGGGTCAAAGTCCTCATAGGGTCCAGACTTAGACAGTTGTCTTTTTATTTAATTTTTAAGAAATTGTGTTAATAACATAAACACATTAATGAAAAATTAACTCAATTTAGTTGCTTACAGGACCAAGTCACAATCAAGAAGAACTTTCTTGAAGGAAAACAATTTTATGGATAAAAATAATTAAGGTGCACTGTATAGCTTTTCAAGTGGAAGGCACCACCTGATTGTTTCCATGGAGATGAATGAATACATATTTTTTAAGGTCTTTATGAGGTAGGAAATATTAGAAAAGGGGGCATTGGGTGTTTAGTAATTATACATATGTTCTAGTTAATGACTAAATACGTGTGTTTTTTCATGTATTTTGTAAATACTTATATCATATTTAGACCAGTAATTGTGTTTTTTTTAAACTCAAAATTGATCTAAAATAGAAATAGAAATGTGTCCATTGACTTCCTGTTCAAAACTGATAAGCCCCGCCTCTTTATGACAAGCAGCAAACATAAATGTTAATGTTGGAAACTGGCTACATGATTTTGAACTTTAGATGTTTTTTTGTTGTTTTTTTAATCAGTAGGAAATTGGGCAGAGACCAGTGATGAGTGAAAACTGATTTTTTCTGACCAATTAAGCATGTTATATATTAAATAAATGTTCTAAAAACTTGGAGACAAGCTGGTGGCAAAGCTACATAGTGCAGCTTTAAATCTAAACAGTGGATGATCTTGTGTGCAGATAAAATGAGCTCACCACAGTTTGAGAAGCACTGCGTTGGTTACTTAAAACTGATGTGTTGAACATGTGTTATGTGGAGAGTAAAAGTTCAAACTCCAAACACAGTGAGTTTGTTCAGCGACAGATGCACAAAGAGGATTGTAAACCCCAGGGACCAGTCGACAGGAGAAACAGTCTGAGTTAATCACTCGTGGGGCGGATCCAAATCTGTGACCCAAACAGATTTTTAACAGTCATCTCACTGAACAGTTTTCCCCTCTCTCTCCTTCTCTCTCTGTCTCTCTCTCTCTCTCCCTGTCTCTCATGTTTGGAGGGTTAAATATAATCTGTGCTCCATGAGACTGAGTCCATATCTGAATCAAAAAGTAGAACAGCTTTTGTTGGTTTAAAGATGAAAAAGACACTCGTCCTCATTGTTTTAATCACGTAAACCTCGTATGTTTCTCCAAAAGGCATTTTTTTAATTGTAGTAGCTCATATTCTTTTACAAAAAGTGCAGAGGACATGAAGTTTGATTTAGAAAAAGTAAATTTTCTCCCAAGTTTTTCGTCAAACACTGAAATCTAATGAAAACAAGAAAGTTCAAATGCCTATAAAAAGGGAACGGCTTAATGTAGAATAACAATTGTTTTTTTAGTGAAAGTAGACACGTGTAGGTCTCATTTGATGTACAACATATCACGATTACAGTTTTTTAAATGAGCAAAAAAGCCTGTCAGTGAAGGAGAGTCAAAGTGAGAATGGAACTGGCACTGAAAGAGTTAAGGAGACCTATGCAAAATTTACTTTCAGCCATGTTATAGTTATTTCTCTTTTCTCTCAAATATCTAAAGTTGTGTTTATAGGTATTCGTGCATGTTTGAGTGACAGCCACGGCACTTTTCTGTAAAATTATTTTCTAAAGCAAAGGGTTTAAGATTGTAGCAGTGCAACTATTCAAAAGGCCTATTATAATTTGGGATGTATTTCTTCTCAGTGATAATATTAAAATGGCACAACAGGTTTTTAGTTTTATTCTCCTGCTGTCGCTGTGCCGGCCAATGAAGAATGGTTAAGTCTTTATCTCTCGTTAACATCAGAGAAGAATACATTTTGTTCTCAGTTCCACCACTTCTAAAAACGCCCAATTTGAGTGTCGGCACTTCTCTGAGCGTTCAGCCGTTTCTCCTCATGATTTTAACAGCTCCAAGACTCTGAATGAGAATGAGACTCTTACTTTTGCCCACTTAAAGCACTGATTGTGAAATAAAAAAAACTGCAGTCAGTGATCATGCTTTCTTTTTGGGGGATTTTTATAGTTTTGCAGCACGACTCAACACATGACAGAAGAAATGTACAAAATATAAACACAAGACTTACAATATAATGTGTAGTACATACGTATATGAACATTTTAGTGTCCTTTTATTGTGGCCAGAATAAGACACACCTGTGCTTGTTGTAGCATCCTGAACTGATAAAAATGGATTATTCATATTCATACGTTCATTTTTTGAACTGTGGAGTTCACTCTAAGTCCAAGCCCTCAAATTGACCTCAGAGGAAAAGCCAGATGTCCTCAAAGGAAAACTATTGACCCTTAAGGAGTCAATCTGCTTAAGGCAGGGGTGTCGAACTCATTTTGACAAAGGGCCACAGTGGCATCGAGTTTGTCCTTGAAGGGCCGGTTGTAACCAAAATTAACCATACTAATCTTTGACATACTACAAATAATAGTCTTTGTAATAGACTTCTATATATTTATTGAAGTGAAAATGACTGATTAGATGGCAAATCATTTTATTAAGTTAAGACACTCAGATTAATCCTGGCACTAAAATCAAATTAAAGTAAACCTTATAAAGCCCTGAGGGCCGCATAAAATGATGTGGAGGGCCGCATCCGGCCCCCGGGCCTTGAGTTTGACATATGTGGCTTAAGGCAATATCAATCACTGCCAAAATAATTCATTAACCAAAACAGGCCTGCCTTGTCTATATCCCAAAATCCCCTTTTCGAGAGATGGGATAATGCTGACCAAGTGGAACTCATCAATCAATATAAAAGTCACTTGTGGAATCTAACTTACCAGCTTCTATCTTCTCCTCTGAACTTTGGACTAGAAACTCAATGTTTGAGAATGCTGTTCTTGTCTGAACATTGTGAACACAAATGTTGTAATATTGTGTAAATCAACATATATTCTCTCTTGAACATCGCTGCATGTTTAATGTTTATGCCTGACATATTTCTTTATTTTGGAAGTCATTCATTCATTTACATTCAGTTAAGGGGTCTTGAATCACCTTTAAACATTAACAGAATCTGTGAAAGTTGTTGTTATGTATTAATATTGCAAGTTGATTTTGTAATATTAACTCTCAAATGGGGACGTCTCAGATTCTGTAGCTTAGCAGCCACTTAGAGGCAGAGAAATAAGCCACTCCCACTACTCTCCTCCCTCTTTGGTTTAGAGGAAAAAGGAGCCGTCCCTTGCTCTCTCAGAATGAAGTTTTTGGAGATTCTACAGAAGTTTTCAGATTTTACAGAAGATTCTGTTCCACACAGAATACAGGAGTTAAGAAGCAGCTAAGAAGTTTTAAGTTTAACTTCTTTTCAGCCTTCTTGCTTTCTCCTTCGAAACTTCTTCAAGTTTGCACCGTTGCTAACCTGCAACAGGAAACTCTCTCTCTCTCAACGATTTTTGCTCTACTTCCTCCTTTTTGTGGGCGCTCATTTTAAACTCTCTGAACTGAGGACGAACTAAAGACTTTGTGCTGGACACAGAGTTTGGAAGTCACAAGTCTAGAGCACGCGCATCGACATTTGGATTAAGTTCCTCAGCTGAGATCCACCTCGACATCAACCTCCTCCACTCCTGGCTCTCCCCTGCCACAGCCTGGCCTGCTCTCCCTGCAGCTGCGGTGACCCCGTGACCCTGCTCCCTCCACGCTGCTGTTCCTGGGGCCTGCCTGCCACATCAGCTGTTGGAGACCTCCAGCAGAGCGGATCCTGTCCCATCCTGCATCCTGTACCAACACTCCACGTGGACCTGCACAGCTTCATCTCCAGGTCCACAGTAAGACCAGCGGTACCAGCTCGGAGCTCAGAGCTTGACCAGCAAAGAGTGGTGAATTTAGACAACTTTAAGAATAGTTAAGCATTAGAGCTAAGCATTTGCCAAATCGAGCACGAGATACCCCATTAGCATAGCAGTGTTAATCTTCAGCAATTGAATGTAAGATTCTTTAATGTTGAATTCCAACGAATACTCAGTTTGGTAAATAAATCACACAGTAAAAGACATTTCTAGTTTGTGTTTTGTGTAATTGGGTAAAAAGAGGTCAATGAGACGTTTGAATTCTAATCTTCAGATTTTTGGTAATTCAAGTCACTTCAGTGTTAGCACCAGCACAGAAGTCAGAATTACTTATTTATAATATGAGCTGATGCCAGTAGACAATTAGTTTAATTGATTAATTAATTCATTAATTAATCGGTTGATTGGTGCAATTAATTGCTTACATAAAACTTATTACGGCTACATTGTGAAATACTGTATGTATGCTGTCTTTCACACAGCTTTTGGTCCAGAAGTGACCATGGTTCAGACCAAACAGCTGGTCTTTTGGTCTGCAGAAAAGTGCTGGACACTCAGGGCGTTTACATGGAGGCCAGGAAAACCGGTTAACTAGCCTAGTCCGATTTAAGCTGGTTTTCCAAAGCGCATGTAAACCCGGGCAGACCTGTTGAGGAGCTGTAAACCGGTTTTCGGAGTTGGCGCACGTGGTCCCGACCAATTGTAATCTGATTTCAGACTCATGTAAACAGACAATCGGTCTGCAGCTGGACAAATGCAACTGAGCAGCTCACAACCCCTGACCACTGCACATTCCAACAATAAATTAGGAATTTTAGAACTATAAAGTGCCTTGCACAAAGTGGCCCACACAATCTCACATTTAACTCCATGTTTAACACTGTTCTACATATTTAAAACAGTCCTACATGTCCCACAAAAACTGTGTCATTTAACAAGCAGTATTACAAACAGTTAATAAAAAAGTAAACAACATTAACAATGTTAAAGTAATTCAACAAATTACAGCCTCAATCATGCAGTAGGGAATCTGACACAGCAGGATTAGTCTTTCCAGGGTAATCGGTTTACTCTTGTGCATGTAAACAGGAGCAAAACTGGTCCAACTGGTTTAAGGGGAAAACCAAGTATTCTGATTTCCCTGATCATGTAACCGCAGTGACAGTCAGGACCGAGGTCTGGTCCTGGCCAGTGTGAATGTGAAAGTTCGAACTTTAGACCAAATCCAGCAAGTGACAGTCGTTTGATTACGTGGATCTAATATACAGTATTATCTGGATAGGACATTGCTGCTTTTTGCTGTTATAAATCAGCTCCAGTGTCCACTCCATTGGTACTGCAGCAGGAAAATCCCTCTACAGGCTAGAAAGTATTTTTTTCCCTAAATAGCATTTCAAACACAAACTCCTAATGTCCAGCAGAAACAGCATCTACAGCTTTAAAAACTGTAAATCTGCTTTTTAGGCTTTAGTTTCGGCTACCACTTCTCACCCTGTAACTCCTGCTCTGATTGGTCAGAACGGTCAGACATCCTGTTTACAAAGAATCATGGGGGAAACACAACTGCACATGTTCCATAACCTGTAGAACACCTAAAGGCTAAAGCTAACGGCCATGATGGTTATGAACGCCAGTGAGCCATAAACGCACAGCACCATTTTTGATCACCGGAGGTTGGTACAGACGAGAGAACGTTGTCAGTACCTATTTCGAGCCCGATCTCACAGGAAAGCGTACATTTACCACGACATGACACAATATGTAAATTAGGTATGATTAGTTCACAGCTGTTTTGTGTAATTATAGTACGCGTCACAGTCCCCATTCATTTTAATGGTGGTTGTTAAGACGTGTTCTTATTTATGAATATTCATGAAATCCTCATTCTAATCTTAACCTGCCCCAAGCCCCAGACCTAAACTTACCCATTTAGTAACTTTATGCCTGAACTTACCCGTTTCACTTGAAGAAAACGTCCCCACGTGACTTCAACCAAAACTCGTCCTATTTTAACGCTGTGAAATCTCGTGTCATTTTTACACTTTTTCATATCGTGCTAAATGCACGGCGTAACATAAGTACTAAAAACAGCTGTGAACTCGTGCTCAAAATACGCTGTTTTTGTGTCGTGGTAAAAGTACGCCATCTAGTGAGACTGTGTTGCTATTTCGTACCGGAAGCACTCTTCCTACCATTTGCTTTACTTCTTTTACATTATTTTTTTTATAATTAATTTTTAATTAAACACAGACGAAAACACAAAACCTTCTCACAGATTTCAACTTAGCAAATGATTGTAAGTTGAGATAAAATACTGTTTCAAAGTCGTAAATGCCAGATTAAGCTAATTCCGGCGATAAATAAATGTGTCGTTTTAAGCTTTCTTTAGCGAACTTTAGTGAGATACATTCATCAATATCAATATAAATAAACAATACTAACTGTACACTTACAAATAATGTTTTTTAAAGATGTATTTTCAGCCTGCTTATGCGTAGTTACTCTGCATTTTAACTCTCCCAAACAAAGTTGGTGTTTTTCTTTTTTTATCATAATACTAGTTCACCAGGCACACAAGAAAGCGTATATATACCACAACAGAACAGAACATGTCAGTATGATTACATTGAATTCTTATAAAAGTAGCTGTTTTATACTTTCATGTAAATGTTCTGCCTACAGTTCTGTTTCCTTTTTGTTCCAGCTTAAACATCCCTAGACCAGCCTTAACACTCATTTAGTAGTAATTGTTAATTGGAAGGTTTGTATTAGTCACACTAGTATTATTAAAGTATTTTTATTGTGACATTTTTATCTCAATCCAAACTACAAATAAGTGAGCTGAGTTTGAACCTCACATAAAGCAGTCAATTCAAAGCTCAACACACAAAGTTTCCATTCAAGGCTGCTTCACAAAGTCCAAACTACCAGAGGCTTTTGTGAAGTCGGTCCAACTAACTTTTTAGTTGCTAAGAAACATAGCGGCCTGCAGTAATTGTTATCAAACCGGTGCTATTTATAAAGAGACATTTTTAGACGCTGGCTTTACTACGACTGTGAGAAAGGTGATTATAAGTGCAGATAATATAGTGTTTCATGTAGGTTAATGAGATTCCAGCTGTCTCCATGTGTGAGGTGTAAAAAATGTCAACGAGAGAAAAAAAATCATCCTTTTATAGCAGTGAAAAAAGAAGAGAGAAAATGTGTTAATGACAGTGAGTGAAAAAGTATGTGGACGCCCATCGATTGCGTAAGTTTCACTTCAAAAGAAGAGAGAGGTCTGTAATATTCCTCATACACAGTAGGTTCACTTTAAAAAACTATGAAAGGCAGAAACTGAAGTAAGAAAACAGAAAAATATATTGCATGCTATGATTTTTTTAAGCAATTTCAATAACTTTTTATTGGGGAAACACTCTACACTTTATCAGGTTGAGGTCAGGAGACAGGCCTGGACTCACGGAAATATGTGAACGTGATTGATCATTTGTGTCTGACTATTTCACACGTTGCTGCCCAGTTGTGGATGTAAATATTGAAGTTATTTTTTACTGAACTTAGCCGTTTACCCCAAACAAAACCTCACCACGTGGAATCAACCAAAACATATGTCTATAGAGAGATTTTTTGTTTATCAACACAAGAGTTGGAGGCGCACCCAGCCTCCAGAAAGAGCCTCCGCTCATAGACACTAACAGTAGGAATAAGTCAAAAAAGCATCGTTGTCAGCTAACTACAAGAGTCACTGTGTGAAAACAAAAGTTATGCTGCTAAATCAACATTTGTGAATGAAACTCAAACTCTAAAAGTTACATCAAGGTGAGTGAAAAAACGCAGAGAACAACACTGTCTGAAGCTTCAGGAGTCAGACCTGTTCATACCTGATCCAAACAACTGCTCTTGTTTCGTTTGTTGTTTTATTCAAAGAAGTTTCCCCAGCTAACCAGACAGAGAGCGTCTCTTTCTGCATCATGAATGCGCAGTAGGGCGAAAAGTGACATCGACCGAAAATCCCTCTATTAGATCCCAAGAAAATAACTATTTTTTCTATGCTTTTCACATCGTGTCTGCTCAACGCAATAGACAAGCCAGAAAAGGTAGTATGTCGTCATGACACGTTATTTAGTAGAACAAACACAGATTCAATGAAAAACCTTGAAATGCTTCTTACAGAACCACTCCTTAGTTGCTAGGGCAGTATATTTAGGCTGATTATAATCCAGGCAGACCCAGCTACCTTCCACTTTCAGTGCTTTTACACCAGGTTCAGACTGTTCTCAGTCCAGCTCTGGTGCAGTCTTCTCACAGAGGACAGCTCACATTCAGTGTTGCTTTTTTGGTGCTGCTGCTGTCACAACCTTTGAACCCAGCACGCACAAGACCGCTCGCTCTCAATTTTTTACACCGGGCTCCCAGTGGGACATGCCCTGAACACCTCACCAGGGAATTAAGAATTGATTGTTTGTGAAGGGAAAAAAAGGCTGCGGAGGACTTTGGCTCTCTTGTAAAAAATCCTTCCAATGAAAGCATGATGTGTTGTGAGAGTGTCACTTTAACTTTGAGTAATAGTTAAAGTGCACCAGTGATGAAAATGACTTCATCTTTTTAAGTGACAACTTGCGCAACTGATGTGTGTCCATATACTTTCTTTACACAATGTCATTACTAATAGCATTGACATTTGTAATGACAATGAGCTGCATATTGTGAAAATGGTTCTGATTGTGAGGAAGTTGTGGTCCTTGAATATTTTTTCTTCAGTTGTGGTTAAGTTTTCTCTCAGCATTGCTTGTGAGAGATAAATGTCGACATGAGCCAGCTCATCTGTCAGCTTGTTGAAGACTGAATAATAGTATGTGTGTTGGGGAGAAAAGCAGGAGCTAAAATGAGAACCACAACAGCCTCCATAGTTCCTGGTCTCTCCATAAAGTCAGAGATCCTGTATTTTAAACTTTGACAACAGATTAAAGGCTGCTTCTATCAAACTGAACATGGAATACTTCTTGTGGATGAAATTTGTTGATTTTCTTGTTGATCTTCTCTTTATCCAGGTGACAATCTTTAAAGCCTTTTGAAGAACTGTAGACATTGCAAAAAACTAAAATTATCTTCCAGTAACTTCAAAAGATAAATACAAACATTGCCTTTTCATTAGCTTATGTTAAAACATATTGACAATCTGCAGAGCTGTGTCGATAACGCTCTGGTTTTGGACTGACAGTGCAGTTTCCGTGGTGACCGAGGTGAGAGGTGGAGGTAGGCGGGGCTTCGTGTAGTGTACAGACGTGTCATTATTCACACACAAGACCACACACGTTATGGATTTAATCAGGTCCTGTCTTTGCTCAGGGACACAAAATCAAACGACCAATGAAAACAACTGCAGGCTTAAACAAACCGATCAATAAACGACAAATATGTTTAAATATGTTGGTGTTAAGCCCTAATATTATAACTGATTGTATTTAATAACTGTTAATTGGGCCTCTGTATGTCTCTCTCTCCCGTTTCTCTTTGCCTCTTCTCGCTCTCTCTTTCTCTCTACCTCTGTCTATTTCTTTACTCTTTCTGCCTCTCTCTTTCTCTCTGCATCTTCTCTTTATCTCTCCTCTCTCCACCTCTTTCTCTTGCTCTATCTTGTCTCTCTCTGCCTCTCTCTTCCTTCCTTTGTCTCTCTTCTTGCTCACTATGTCCTTCTCTCTCTCTGTGTCTCTTTCTTTTGCTCCATTTTCTCTCCCCTCCTTCTTCTCTCCCCCCTCTCTTTTTCCTTATCGCGCTCTCTCCTTCTCTTCTCTCTCTCTTTCCTTTTCATTCTATTCTTTCTCTCTTTTCTCTATCCCCTCTCTTCCAAAATCAACATTTCAATAATCCTGATTATTATTTTCATCCCACCGAGCAGCCTTAATATAAACCCTGTAGATTTATTTACAACAGACATGCCTCTGACAAAATACCTTTTTCAAAGATGAGGTACCTTTCCACTTGCTGTTTCACTTCACACTGTCTGTAGATGAGGTCGCTGTGCCCTACGCTCGAGTCCTGATGACATCACCACACAGCGGCCTATTCATCATTATGATCATCAGACTCACAACCACACACACACCTACAGCCAAGAGGACAAAACACGGCCATCCAATATCTGCTTCCACCAAAAAGAGGGGGGGGGGGGGGGGGTTGGTCCTGCTGTGGTAGACAGAAACCTCTGACCTCAGGACCAACAATATGTCTCAATAAAGCACAGAACAGACAAATGTGATGAGTCAGACCGAAGGAAGCTGCACGCAAAAACAAGAGAAAAGACAAACTCTGCCCCTGAGGAGAAAGACACTACAGTTTCCATTGACTTACCGCTGAAAACTTTATGATTTTCAAACACTGCCTATCACTTTTATACATACAAAAGAATACATTATACAAAGAAAAAATAAAATACTGTGTTGGTGAATGGACAGTATTGTATTGCTTCATTTTCTTTTGGCATCCACAAAGAAACTTCCATTGTTTCAACAATTATGATGGTTTTGCTGAGTTTATTTACCTAGAAGCTTTTTTAACTTTATCAGTGTGCTATTTACAAGTTTCTTAAGAGGAGGTATTTATTTAAAACAGATCAATATCATAGTTAATGAACACTTTTAATGTCTAGAGCAGTGTTTCTCAAACTGTACCACTGGTGACAAGCACATTTATTCTAAGGGTATCAAGATCCCCTTTTTTGTCAATTTAGAGTCAGTTGTATCTACATTAAGATCTCAAGTGTAATTTATACATTAGAACTCCTGTAGCAAAAAAGTAGACCAGTGGTTCTCAAACCAAGTGCCACCAAAACTAATTTGGACTTTTACCTCTGGATCTAAATTAGATCTATAAAAAAATTAGGGTAGGTCTTGAATAAGAGAACACATAATTTTCAACTAAGACAGGGATCAAAAAGCTAAAAAATGTGATTAAATATACTCTGAACGAATTAAATACTAAAACCAAGTAGCACACTTTGAGAAACACTGTAGACCAATTTTGGTTTAGTCCTGGTTTGAACCTGAAATATTTTAGATCTGGTACAAAGCAGCCAAACGTTTTCTTATGTGGTACTTATTTAAGTTGTTTGAGAATCATTAGTCTGAAAAGACTAAAATGTGCGGACATTTTTTCACTCGTGGCTGAAGCATAAGTGTTTTTATTTATGATTTTTAAATTGAATCTTTATTTGGAAAATTATTACTTGCTGTAAATATAAATGATAGTTTAACGCAAATCAAGAAATGTGAAAAAAAATTTTATATTTTGAATAAAATACAGTAACAGGGAAAAGCAGGGCCGGCCCTGGGCATAGACAAACTAGGTGATTGCCTACGACGCCATCTGGTGGTGAGAGAAAGAAGAAAAATAAGCTACTAGACCGTTTTCATTTTGTGTCAATAGGACACAAATAGCTGATGAACTTATACAATTGCAAATAACCATAGCAATAGAACCTTACATAATGTTGGCAAAAATTTCAAGCTTTAGTATTTCTATTCACAAAACCCTGTGTAAGAATGAAGCTTATTGGCTGTGTTCAACACTGCAGAGGGGTTAGTAGCGAAGAGTAAAGGGAACTACATACTGCATTTTAGTACAAAATTAGCATTAGTTAACAATTGTAAAAAATGCATCAAGATAGAGAAAAGAAATCTTGCCTAGGCCCTGGGGAGAAGAGCAGAGTTCTAAACTGACAACATCACTAGGGAGACAATGACCGATCGGAAAATAAGATTGGCAAAAAAAAAAAAAAAAAGTCTGCCTTGGAAAAATAACTGTATTAACCAGACAAATAGTGAATACCAACATGACTATTTCATCAAAACAAAAGTTTGCCACAATTTGATATTTATTGCTATATCAGCCCTACAATCCATGGTAAAAGCTATAATGGAATTATAAAGCAGCAAGATCTGGATTTTGGACTTGTGGATTATAAAACAAGGGTCTGTCAGCGTCAGGACAAACCCATTTTTCCTTGCTTATGATGCCTTGTATTTCATGTCAAATGACAAAATCAACTTGAACTGCGCTCCATCTTTAGAAGACAGTATAGTTTGTTGTTCACTCACATAGTCATGGAAAGCCTTGGCCTCACTCGAGTGTTCGCAGGTGTCTCTTCTCTCTGGAGCTGCACAGTACAGGTCCCAAAACACACTGTCAAAAGAAGTGCCAATGCCCAAATGCATTAACCACNTGGGGAAACACAACTGCACATGTTCCATAACCTGTAGAACACCTAAAGGCTAAAGCTAACGGCCATGATGGTTATGAACGCCAGTGAGCCATAAACGCACAGCACCATTTTTGATCACCGGAGGTTGGTACAGACGAGAGAACGTTGTCAGTACCTATTTCGAGCCCGATCTCACAGGAAAGCGTACATTTACCACGACATGACACAATATGTAAATTAGGTATGATTAGTTCACAGCTGTTTTGTGTAATTATAGTACGCGTCACAGTCCCCATTCATTTTAATGGTGGTTGTTAAGACGTGTTCTTATTTATGAATATTCATGAAATCCTCATTCTAATCTTAACCTGCCCCAAGCCCCAGACCTAAACTTACCCATTTAGTAACTTTATGCCTGAACTTACCCGTTTCACTTGAAGAAAACGTCCCCACGTGACTTCAACCAAAACTCGTCCTATTTTAACGCTGTGAAATCTCGTGTCATTTTTACACTTTTTCATATCGTGCTAAATGCACGGCGTAACATAAGTACTAAAAACAGCTGTGAACTCGTGCTCAAAATACGCTGTTTTTGTGTCGTGGTAAAAGTACGCCATCTAGTGAGACTGTGTTGCTATTTCGTACCGGAAGCACTCTTCCTACCATTTGCTTTACTTCTTTTACATTATTTTTTTTATAATTAATTTTTAATTAAACACAGACGAAAACACAAAACCTTCTCACAGATTTCAACTTAGCAAATGATTGTAAGTTGAGATAAAATACTGTTTCAAAGTCGTAAATGCCAGATTAAGCTAATTCCGGCGATAAATAAATGTGTCGTTTTAAGCTTTCTTTAGCGAACTTTAGTGAGATACATTCATCAATATCAATATAAATAAAACAATACTAACTGTACACTTACAAATAATGTTTTTTAAAGATGTATTTTCAGCCTGCTTATGCGTAGTTACTCTGCATTTTAACTCTCCCAAACAAAGTTGGTGTTTTTCTTTTTTATCATAATACTAGTTCACCAGGCACACAAGAAAGCGTATATATACCACAACAGAACAGAACATGTCAGTATGATTACATTGAATTCTTATAAAAGTAGCTGTTTTATACTTTCATGTAAATGTTCTGCCTACAGTTCTGTTTCCTTTTTGTTCCAGCTTAAACATCCCTAGACCAGCCTTAACACTCATTTAGTAGTAATTGTTAATTGGAAGGTTTGTATTAGTCCACACTAGTATTATTAAAGTATTTTTATTGTGACATTTTTATCTCAATCCAAACTACAAATAAGTGAGCTGAGTTTGAACCTCACATAAAGCAGTCAATTCAAAGCTCAACACACAAAGTTTCCATTCAGGCTGCTTCACAAAGTCCAAACTACCAGAGGCTTTTGTGAAGTCGGTCCAACTAACTTTTTAGTTGCTAAGAAACATAGCGGCCTGCAGTAATTGTTATCAAACCGGTGCTATTTATAAGAGACATTTTTAGACGCTGGCTTTACTACGACTGTGAGAAAGGTGATTATAAGTGCAGATAATATAGTGTTTCATGTAGGTTAATGAGATTCCAGCTGTCTCCATGTGTGAGGTGTAAAAAATGTCAACGAGAGAAAAAAAATCATCCTTTTATAGCAGTGAAAAAGAAGAGAGAAAATGTGTTAATGACAGTGAGTGAAAAAGTATGTGGACGCCCATCGATTGCGTAAGTTTCACTTCAAAGAAGAGAGAGGTCTGTAATATTCCTCATACACAGTAGGTTCACTTTAAAAAACTATGAAAGGCAGAAACTGAAGTAAGAAACAGAAAAATATATGCATGCTATGATTTTTTTAAGCAATTTCAATAACTTTTTATTGGGGAAACACTCTACACTTTATCAGGTTGAGGTCAGGAGACAGGCCTGGACTCACGGAAATATGTGAACGTGATTGATCATTTGTGTCTGACTATTTCACACGTTGCTGCCCAGTTGTGGATGTAAATATTGAAGTTATTTTTTACTGAACTTAGCCGTTTACCCCAAACAAAACCTCACCACGTGGAATCAACCAAAACATATGTCTATAGAGAGATTTTTTGTTATCAACACAAGAGTTGGAGGCGCACCCAGCCTCCAGAAAGAGCCTCCGCTCATAGACACTAACAGTAGGAATAGTCAAAAAGCATCGTTGTCAGCTAACTACAAGAGTCACTGTGTGAAAACAAAAGTTATGCTGCTAAATCAACATTTGTGAATGAAACTCAAACTCTAAAGTTACATCAAGTGAGTGAAAAAACGCAGAGAACAACACTGTCTGAAGCTTCAGGAGTCAGACCTGTTCATACCTGATCCAAACAACTGCTCTTGTTTCGTTTTGTTGTTTATTCAAAGAAGTTTCCCCAGCTAACCAGACAGAGAGCGTCTCTTTCTGCATCATGAATGCGCAGTAGGGCGAAAAGTGACATCGACCGAAAATCCCTCTATTAGATCCCAAGAAAATAACTATTTTTTTCTATGCTTTCACATCGTGTCTGCTCAACGCAATAGACAAGCCAGAAAAGGTAGTATGTCGTCATGACACGTTATTTAGTAGAACAAACACAGATTCAATGAAAAACCTTGAAATGCTTCTTACAGAACCACTCCTTAGTTGCTAGGGCAGTATATTTAGGCTGATTATAATCCAGGCAGACCCAGCTACCTTCCACTTTCAGTGCTTTTACACCAGGTTCAGACTGTTCTCAGTCCAGCTCTGGTGCAGTCTTCTCACAGAGGACAGCTCACATTCAGTGTTGCTTTTTGGTGCTGCTGCTGTCACAACCTTTGAACCCAGCACGCACAAGACCGCTCGCTCTCAATTTTTACACCGGGCTCCCAGTGGGACATGCCCTGAACACCTCACCAGGGAATTAAGAATTGATTGTTTGTGAAGGGAAAAAAAGGCTGCGGAGGACTTTGGCTCTCTTGTAAAAAATCCTTCCAATGAAAGCATGATGTGTTGTGAGAGTGTCACTTTAACTTTGAGTAATAGTTAAAGTGCACCAGTGATGAAAATGACTTCATCTTTTTAAGTGACAACTTGCGCAACTGATGTGTGTCCATATACTTTCTTTACACAATGTCATTACTAATAGCATTGACATTTGTAATGACAATGAGCTGCATATTGTGAAAATGGTTCTGATTGTGAGGAAGTTGTGGTCCTTGAATATTTTTTCTTCAGTTGTGGTTAAGTTTCTCTCAGCATTGCTTTGTGAGAGATAAATGTCGACATGAGCCAGCTCATCTGTCAGCTTGTTGAAGACTGAATAATAGTATGTGTGTTGGGGAGAAAAGCAGGAGCTAAAATGAGAACCACAACAGCCTCCATAGTTCCTGGTCTCTCCATAAAGTCAGAGATCCTGTATTTTTAAACTTTGACAACAGATTAAAGGCTGCTTCTATCAAACTGAACATTGGAATACTTCTTGTGGATGAAATTTGTTGATTTTCTTGTTGATCTTCTCTTTATCCAGGTGACAATCTTTAAAGCCTTTTGAAGAAACTGTAGACATTGCAAAAAACTAAAATTATCTTCCAGTAACTTCAAAAGATAAATACAAACATTGCCTTTCTTCATTAGCTTATGTTAAAACATATTGACAATCTGCAGAGCTGTGTCGATAACGCTCTGGTTTTGACTGACAGTGCAGTTTCCGTGGTGACCGAGGTGAGAGGTGGAGGTAGGCGGGGCTTCGTGTAGTGTACAGACGTGTCATTATTCACACACAAGACCACACACGTTATGGATTTAATCAGGTCCTGTCTTTGCTCAGGGACACAAAATCAAACGACCAATGAAAACAACTGCAGGCTTAAACAACCGATCAATAACACGACAAATATGTTTAAATATGTTGGTGTTAAGCCCTAATATTATAACTGATTGTATTTTAATAACTGTTAATTGGGCCTCTGTATGTCTCTCTCTCCCGTTTCTCTTTGCCTCTTTCTCGCTCTCTCTTTCTCTCTACCTCTGTCTATTTCTTTACTCTTTCTGCCTCTCTCTTTCTCTCTGCATCTTTCTCTTTATCTCTCCTCTCTCCACCTCTTTCTCTTGCTCTATCTTGTCTCTCTCTGCCTCTCTCTTCCTTCCTTTGTCTCTCTTTCTTGCTCACTATGTCCTTCTCTCTCTCTGTGTCTCTTTCTTTTGCTCCATTTTCTCTCCCCCTCCTTCTTCCTCTCCCCCTCTCTCTTTTTCCTTATCGCGCTCTCTCCTTCTCTTCTCTCTCTCTTTCCTTTTCATTCTTTCTTTCTCTCTTTTCTCTCTCCCCCTCTCTCTCTTTCTCCCTGGTCTCTCTCTCTGTTCCTCTCCTGCTCTCTCTTTTTCCCCTTCTCTCTCTCCTCTTCTCCGTCTTTCTCCCTCCCTCTCCCTACCCTTCTTCTCTCTCTGTGTGTCCCTCTTCTCTCTTACTTCTCTCTCTTGCTCTTCTCTCTCTCACTCTCTCTACCCCTCTTCTTTCTTTCTTAAATGTTTGGTAAAGTCAAAGTCTTTCTTTCTCTCTCTTTCTGTCCCTCTCCTCTTTCTCTTTTCATTCTCTCTCTCTTTTCTCTCTCCTGCTCTCTCTTTTTCTTTCTTTCTCTCTCCTCTTCTCTCACTCTTTCTCCCTCTTCTCTCTCTTTTTCCTTCTCTCACGATCTCTCTGTCTCTGTCCCTCTTCTCTCTCTTTCCCTTTCACTCACTCTTTCTTTCTCTCTCTCCCTTATCTCTTTCTTTATCTCCCCCTCTCTTTTTTCTCTCTAATTCTCTGTCTTTCTCTCTCTCTCTTTTTCCCTCTCCCGCTCTCTTTCTTTCTATCTCTCTCTCCTTCATCTTTCTGTTTCTCTCTCTTTCCCCTCTCTCTCCCTCTTCTCTCTCCCCCTCTCCTTTTCCTTCTATCTCTCGCTCCCTCCTCTCACTCCCCCACCCCCTCTCCCTCTCATCCACAGTCTCTCCTCTGCACTTTCTCTCTTTTTTTCCTTCTCTCTCCCTCGTCTCCCTCATCTCTCACTCTCTCACCCCTCCACTCTCTCTCTCTCTCCCCCTCTCTCTTTTTCCTTCTCTCTCCCTCATCTCTCCCTCTCTCCCTACCCCCCCCCTCTCTCTCTCTCGCTCTCCCCCTCTCCCTCCTCTCTCTCTCTCTCCCTCACCCCCCCCCCCCCCCTCTCCCTCTCTCTCTCCTTCACAGTCTCTCTCTCTCTGCACTGGGAGCAAACACAGAATGCTCTTTATCAGCAGCTGCAGCCGGATGTGAGCCTGAGAGAGCTGCTGCAGGGGTCACTGGAGGTCAGAGCCGAACGCTGTTTTTTATCCAACGCTTCCACAACAACCTCTGCATCAGACAATCGCCGGGCTGCGTCACATTTCTCCTCAACTCGCAGAGGAGAGGCCGTGTGCTTCTTCTCTGTCTCGATAGAAGTGATTGGCAGCTTTAGAAATCGAGGAGTCAAGTGAACAGAAATGGGACGCAGCCATACACTTATCAAAGCTGTCATCTGAAGCCGGAGCCGCTAAAGTGCAGCTCTGACGGGAAAAAGGCCAATCCCGCCGGAGAAAAACACTACAGACGTGGTTAAGACTGTGACAGGCAAACAGAGTGATGGTATATGGTTCTTTAGGGGTGGGCAGTGTATCAGATTATTTACAATATTAGATTTAAAATGAACAGGTATAAGGCTGAGCTGATGAAGTAGTGTTTCTGTATTATTCACATTTGCTGTATGTTTAAATCTTAACTACTTTATTTCTGCTTGATTACCCAGTTTTTTCTGAATATAGTTGTGGAAATGTTCTTTTATTTACATTTGGGCTCTGGCTCGTCGACCTCGTAGTGCAGGTGGCTCCTCCGATGGTGCTTTCATCCAGTATTGTAACTTATTTTAATGAAACCAGTTGTACTTTAACCAACACAGTCTTCCGGAAACAAATTTACATATACAACAAAATGTAAAAAATGTACCATAAGCACGTTTTCAAGCATTTTTTTTTTTTTACATCAATATGCTACGAAAAGCCAAAATGTAAAATAACCAAGAATTTTGGTTGAAGCCAATTTTCTTTGGGTTTAACAAGTATTTTCTCTTTTATTTTATTTTTTTGCATGCTTAAATTTTTTAAATGCATAAAAACTTGAATATTGCACATTTTCTCCAGAGACTGGGCTGATTTGTACATGTGAATGGGTTGGGTGGACTGTTTTTAATGCACAAATATAGCTACATTTGTTCTAATTTCTTGGTTACATTATGATTCATGAACTATTGCAACCTGACACACAAAGCACAGCATGTTTTTGAAGAAAAATACAATGTATTATTTGCCTGTTCAAGTCTTGCTATGAATCACCTACAAATGAGGAAAGGAAAAGTCAAACAGAGCGGACACAATTTGTGTTTCCCACATTCGGAGTTTAGTTAGAACTCCAAACAGGCTGCAAAAGAAATTACCCAGGTATCATCAAACTCCTTCTTGCTGAAAGATTAGTATCAGAACAGATTATTAGACACTTAAACAAACACCACCTCATTTGATCTGCATCCAATGCAGTTTGGATTCAGAGCCAACCACTCCACTGAAACAGCTACCTGTTATTTCACTTAGAACATTCGTCAACTGTTGGACAAGGGTGCGTTTGTCGGAGCAGTCTTCCTGGACCTGAAGAAAGCTTTCGACACTGTCAATCATAACATCCTGTTGTCAAAAGTACAGAACTTCAACTTCTCCGTAAATACAGTTAAATGGATTGAATCTTATCTAACCAACCACTCACAATATGTTAGAATCCAGTCTCATCAGTCTTCTGCCCTAAGTCTCTCCACCGGTGTTCCACAGGGTTCAATTCTGGGTCCTTTACTCTTCTCCATGTACACTGATGATCTCCCAACAGCTTGTCCTAATGTCTCAGTCCAAATGTAAGCAGATGACGGTGTTCTACACTCAAGGCAAAAACATCACTCAGGTAGCTGAAAAACTCACATAGGCCATGATTCATATTTCAGATTGGTTACAATACATCCAAAACAGTTTCTATGTTCCTCACAAAGTCCAATAGCAGTTCCATCATTGATACTAATGTCTTTGTGGCAGTCGAACGGCTTCAGGTCGTGCAAGAATACAAAATACAAATACCTGATTCAACCACTTTAAACACATTCGACACCAAATGACAACTAGAGCTGCTAAAATGTTTTTGCATTCAATGATTCTCTTACACATTACATACTGTTTAAAGGGAACCCTGGATATGAAGACAAATGTGACTAAAATGCTAGTACTGGTCATGCTTATTAAAATAAATTACAAACAAATATATAACTGCTTACTATTTTTTATAAAATTGTCATTGTTTGTGTTGTTTTCAAGCCACTGGGAGCCGCCATTTTGGTTGATGACATAAAATAGTGTTTCCATGGTTACTCCCACAATTTCATCTGTGAACAGTTCCACCAAAAACACCACTGACAGTGTCCAGTTCTTGCCTCTTCCTCTTGATTATCTTCAGTTTTACTAGATTCCACATAATCGTTCTGTATTTGGCTTTGCTCCGGCTCAAACTGACAAGGTTTAACCCAGGAATTCATGTTGCTTAGTTACCTGTTACCTGACAACACTATTTTATGTCATAACCGCAGCAAAATGGCAGCCTTCATGTCATTTCTTTAAAACACTATTTTAATAAAACTACAAATAATTCCAAAGTATTTGTCCTGTATTTATATAAGTGATGATATTATAAGTGTTTTAGGATAAACATGTGATTATATCCAGGGTTCGCTTTAACTGTCTGGAAACCATACTCACATCACCACTGTTCAATATTGCAAAAGCACAAATTACTTACCTGGGAAAACATGATCACCTACGCTCACGTGTGTCTCCTGTACAAAATCATTCATGGTCTGTCATCTCCTCTTCTCAGCCAGTTCATTCAAATCCAGACCTCAGAACACAGCAGAACAAGAGGGGCAGCAAGAGGGGACTGTATCATCCCTCTACAAAAAAGTCTGTTTGGACATTCCACCTTCTCGGTTCAAGCTGCCCATGACTGGAACAATACCCCCATAACCATCAGAAACCTCTCCACATACACCTCCTTTAAAACACAGCTAAAGCAATGGCTCATAGAAAATCAAACCTGTCAGCATTAACCAATCTTCCTCTTGCTGCCCCCTGCTGGACCATCTGTATGAATTTTATAATCTGCGAATGAGTGACTGAGTGTTTTGTATGTGATTGTTTTATATGTGACTGAGTATTTCCACTATGTGATTTAAGAGTGATAATTTTTAATCTTGTACACAATGTAAATAGATTGTATATTGTTTCTTTGTTGTTTGTTGGACACCCAACATCTGTCCCAGGACTACAGATGAAAAATAGCCGCCTGGCTAATTCTGGCATATTTACATGTAAATGTTAATTAATATGCATTGTCCCCTTTAATAAATAAATAAATAAATAAATATAAATATGCTATATAACGACACAAAACAAGTCTGACTGATTTGTGAGCTTTAAAACAATGCAGAAGATCTCATAGATCTACCTATGACATCACAAAACTGGGAAATTCAGAATAATGTTTTCTGAAGCTCAGAGGGAAAAGATATGTATCTCACAGATAAAACTCCAGCTGTGTTTGTGATGAGGAATCTCCAGTAAAGAAACAGAGTTTGACGTCTGACAGTTGAATCTTCATTTAATTTATAGTGTTAAGTCTCCCTTTACTGACAGGGTTGTCGAACTGGGGGATATAGTTTCCCCAGGGCCCAGGGCAGAAAAGGGCCTCCTTTTATTTTTTGTGATATCAGAGTGCTCCATCACTCTTATAACGTAGCAAATGGACTTTGGCCCAAAAAAATTACTAAATAAAGAGGAATAATTATTGACAAATATAATAGCAAGAAAAGAGTTTGCAGATTTCAGTGAACAGTCAGAGTTTGACACAAAAGGATCAGTTTCATAAATATGCATATTCACTTGAATATTGTCAATATCTTTCACAACTTCTTCAACTCTATAATTTGTCACTTTCTTATATATTTTTGGCATAAGTTATCTTAAAACAAGTTAGCTTAAATGTAAAAGAGTGTATTTTAGTCTCGTCTTTATGTGAGTTAATGCAGTGTTTCCAACCTAGACACAAAAATAAATGTTTTGTTTTGTTTATTTGTAAAACCCAAATAAATAGAAAAAAAATAGGTGAACTAAACAATTCAAACACGATGTAAAACGTTTTAGGGGCCCATTACCAAAGTTTGTACCTGGGACCCAGAGTTTGGTGCTACGCCCGTCGACTGGCATGTTTCACTGTAATAAAAGCCAGTGTTTGATCCATTTCACTTAAATGTAACTTGTACTTATATCTGTTTGAAGTCAGTGATAGGCAGCACTTCTATTGATGATCTGTTTTACAAATACAGCTCATCTCTCCAGACTTAAGTGCTCCGTGTCTTTCGCCTTGATAAATCCGGCCTCCCAGCGTGAACTATAGTCTTCACTTAATGACTTATTCAATAATGATTGGGATTGTCGCGTAGCAACAGCAGAGCCTGAGCCGCAGACACTCGGAGGACACGGGAGGAAATGAAAGTTGGACCAGAATCAGCCCCGTGTCGTTTATCAGTTTGGAGATTCAGCGCAGACGATTCCTTTTTTACTTTCCGGCTCAAACTGACAGGTGCAAACTCCCCTCCTGTCGCTCAAATGCTTTTTAGAGCTGAAAACCTCGAAGGTGCAACACGTTTAGACACACGTCAGCCTGACATTTAGACAAGACAGGACAACTTTTCCCAAAATGTGCGTCCATATGTCCATAGAGTTTCTAAAAACGACATAAAAACAGAATTGTGTTCACGTAATTACACAACATTTAACATTTCAGAGAGATGGAGGGCAGCTGAAATGTAGATTGTTTAATACAGTTTATTTTTGTATTAAATCATTCTTTAGATGTTACTATGGAGAAAAAATACTTCCAGCTCTCCATCTATTCACCTTATTCTGCCCTGCCCACTTTTCTTGACAGTGCACTTCCTGTTTAGCTGTGATTAGCCTGTATAATTTAGTTGCTGGGTTTATTTTACCTGCTGCACCGCAAGAAAGACAAGAAAACATGCTAGCTACCTTAACAGAGCTAAACAGGAAGTAAGCTGTCAAGAAAAAGTGGGTGGGACAAAATAAGGTGAACAGCCTCATATTTGCATAAAACAATTATAAATTCAATTCAACTGAACCTATTTTTATGAAGCCCAAAATCACAACTACACCACAACCAAGTGTTCCTTAACCTGCCTGTTATTGGTTGGTGGGGAAACTGGAAACCACCCAGACACGGGAGGAACATGCAAACTCCACACAGAAAGGCTCGCCCCGTGTGGGAATCGAACCTGCGACCTTATTGCTGTGAGGCCAGAGCGGTATCCACTCTGTCAACATGCCGCCATGACACAAGACAACATGAGAATAGCAAAGAACAGATGACAGGTGAACTAGTAGTTTCGAAGTGAGAGGAGAGTACTTTCCCCAGTATATTTGCTCCTAAGGCAGTCTGACTAGAATTATGGGATGTGTTTCTGTCCCTATGGCCTTTGTTTGAGATCCACAGCTCACACTTCAGCAATACTTTGTGAAGAGTGGGTCTGGTCACCTCTTTCCCCTCACCTCAAATCAACAATAAACTTACTGCAAGAAAAGAAATTCTAATAGATAAAATGACTTGAATTAAGCATATTGTAGTGGCGCTTTGTGTTGGCTGAACGCGTGCTGTATGGTTGTGTGCTGTAGTGGTAAAAATGAAAAACCAGGTAGGAGATGAAGAGTCCGGTCGGATATGCCAATCCATTTATTAAACAAAAAATGAATAAATACCTGACAATGAAGAAAATAACCAGGAATATGTCAGCACGGTCAAAACCGTGTAGGTTCTCAGCGCCACACACCTGTGACTAATTGGCGCTCCCTTTATCTAATATCCGCCTCAGGCCTCCCAGAGCGCCCTCTAGCGTAATGGCTCTACCATACCGGCCCCTAATTGTTTATGACTAATACATAACAATTAAACAAAAGTAGAGCCAACAAAACATTTATAAACAAGAACTTCATATGTTTTAAATACAAAAAGAAAAATTCAACCATAATAACATAAAATACCACAATATCAATAAAGTCGTTTTTTAGATTTCATGTAATTTTTTTTACCTTTTTAACAATATTTGACATTTAACAACTCATAATTGGCATTAGTTTTCCCAACAAAAAAAAAAATCTTTTACTTAAGATTTCACCTTTTAGATTTGTTTAACCAATACCCTTTGTCTCTCTTCTCTTCATCTTTCTGTTAACTTTGAGAGGACTTAGTTTTTTCCAATCTGTTCCATTTGTTTGAAAATGTCTTAGACTTGTCACATTTTGACCCTTTGACACCACTGCATTTACTTTGCAGATGCCACCATTTTTGTTGCAACATTTTTGATTTGTTAAAGCTTCGATTTTGCTCTCTTTAACAACTCTCCTTTTCCATCCACATAGGTGCTGTTGTGCTTCACGTTTGTTTTGTGGAACCATGTTTGGAGTTTTAGATGGCAACTTTGAACTGTAAAGCCCATCCTGAAACTTGGATTGATCCATGTTTTGCATAAATCGTGTCTCCACTTTTTCTCCTTTGTTGCAGCCTTTGAAGTCAACTTTATACTTCTTTTCCATTGTGCAAGCTGTAGTGACATTTACACTTGATGCATCTTGACAGCTTTTACCCGATCCACCAACAACCCATCCCAACAGGGTCTTTGTGGCAAAAGGTCCATCTCCTTTACTGTTCACAACCCTCCAGGGTTCGTGTAACTTTGAGGCATCTGTGCCAATTAACAGATCCACCTCTCCTTGAATTTCAGGAAGTTCGACTTCATGCATGTAAGGCCATTTTTTTATGTCGTTTTGAGTGATGATGTTTGCTTTATTTACAGGCATTCGTTTTTGTGTGTAGACAACAGGTAAGTCATAAAACTCAATTCCATTTAAACTTGAGATACTCAGATCATTGAGAATGTACGTAGAAGTCGTTGTAGTTGGACTCATAGTCAACAGACACATTTTGGACTTTTTCCCAGTTAGATTTAGTTTTTGCATCAGATTTTCAGAACAGAATGTAGACGTTGAACCATTGTCCAGAAAAGCATAAGTTTGTACAAGTTTATTCCCCTTTTTTGACTTTACTGTGACAGGAAGAATAGACAGTTTTCCACAAACACCGGCCCCAGTATGGCTCACACATGTTTGGGAAGACAATGATACAGTAGTTGTGATTGGCTGAATGACACTTGTATTTACAGATTTGTCAACCTTTGCAGTATGATGCAGAGCTGTGGGATGATTCAGTTTGCATATATTACATGTCATTGACCGACTGCAATGTTTCGCAAAATGACCAAGTTTTAAACAATTAAAACAAGCTCCTTTGTCTTTCAGAAAACTTATTTTGTCTTTATGTTGTTTATCAAAGAACTGTTGGCATTTATTTATGGAGTGACTTTGAGAGCAGAATAAGCACTTCACGTCATTGAATTTGGACCTTTCACTTTTGATTTCAGAACTGTTTGACTGACACACATTGATAGCAAAATTGTCATGCCTTTGTTTGGGTTTGAATATTTCAGTTTGCTTGCCACGATCAACACTTGGACTTTGAATATCCCCAAAAATCGGATCTGAAATAATCTTGACTTGACGTTCCACAAAATTTACAATGTCAGAAAACTTTGGTCTGCGGTTGTGGGTTTCTTGAATGTCGCTTGCAACGTATCTGAATTGCTCCTTCATTTTGTACGGAAGTTTGGAGATTATAGTTTTCATATTTGATGACATGTTCAGTTCATTTAAGTGTGTCAGATCAGACATGGCGTTGCTGCATCCACGGAGAAATAATGCATAGTCTTGCAATAGAGAGACATTTTCAACTTTAATATTTGGCCAAGTAAGAACTTTTTGCATGTATGCATTTGTCAGTTTTGTTTCATTTCCAAAATGTTCCTCTAATAATGATTTCGCTCTTTCAAAACCAAGTTCTGGAGACATGTGTAAACAGGTTTGTATAATTTCTTTAGGCCGCCCCCTGGTGTACCTCTCCAAAAAGTACAAACAGTCGCCTTTTGAAACACATTTTTCTTCCACACAATGTTTAAAAGCTTGAACAAACACCTTGTATTGCAATGGATCACCATCAAAAACCGGAATGTCTCTTGGTGGCAGTTGTGTAGCATTTTGTTGCTGAATAAGAAGATCTGAAATGTAGTTTTGTTTTTGGAGAAATTGGATCAATAAACTTTCATGTCCTTGTGCAGTTGGTTGTTCAGATACAATACTTTCTGGTTGGATGTTTGAAGAAATATTTCTTGTTTGTTTCATTGGTTGTTTGGTGAGAGTGGATTCAGATGTCACATTGAATGCAATTTCATGTTGCATGGTGTTTGGTTTGGCAGTGGAAATGGTGCTTCTCTGTTTCTTTGAAGCATAGGAGTTCATGCCGTCGCTGTATGACTCCAGCACAGCAAGTTCTGCATTTGTAGCCTTGATTTCTGCTTGAAGTTCAACAGCCTCAAGTCTTTTTCTTATTTCTTCTTGCTTCATTTCCCATTCTTGTTTTTCCTTTATCGCAATTTTTTCAAGTTCATGCTTCTCCTTTAATGCAGCTTCTTTTGCAATTAAAGCAGCTCTTTTTGCTTCTGCTTGGATTCTTAAAGTAGAAGATCTCGTGGAGTGATTTGAGTTGGCAGATTTTATTGTCACATTAGACGCACTGTCTGTAGGCTTTATGTCATCTATTACATCTTCCTTTGCACTTTCATCACAGATGCACTTTAAATATTCTGTCACAGATTCACAACACTCTTGAATACTTAGGAGTTTAGCTTTAAACCAGATTTCATTTTTGTCTTTGTCAGATTCAGGCAACAAAACAACTAAATTTTGATGAGCAACCTTTGCCTCAATAATCAACTTCTCATATTCAGAAAATAACATTATAACCTCATTTTGAAAACTAGTTTGTGACATTAAACCATTGAGTCTTTCTTTAACATTAGCAGCCTTTTGTAAGAAAGATTTTCTTGTTTTCTCTAAATCTGCAATTTTAGCAAGTAAAGCCTTTTCTGTTAATTTAGTAGCACGTTTACTTTTAACAACTGGCTCACTTTCCACCACAGAAGGTTGTTTAACATGCACTTCAGTCTCCACAAGCACATTTGAACATTCTTCATTTACTTCACTCATTTTTTGTTTGTTTTCATACACCAAGAGCAAAGAAAAATAAAATACAAACTTGTAGACACAATATGAAACTTTTTTTTACTCTTTTGTACCCTTTAAAACAGAACAGTTTGTTTCAGACGTCTTCTTAAGTTCAGTTCTCTTCACCAATGCGCATTGGATTTATTAGGCCTTTTTTATTTAGAAAAGTTCCAGTCAGTTTTTGTGTACACTTCTTTATTTTTAATGCGTCAGTACCTTATTGTAGGTCTTGTTTAGCAGGCCAGACTAGCCCGCTGTTGCCTCTTGGCCGCCCCAGGCACGACCTTACCGCACCGCGCGGCACCTCCTCTCCGTCCCCGGGAGGACCCAGTCGCTCCCGCCTCTGCTCCGGTATCAGCGTGCCCACACCGTCAGTCCGCTCGTGCCGCGTGCATGAGACCCAGTCTCCCAATGCGCACGAGCTCCTCCCACGCCCGGTGGAGCCGGGTCGCTTCGGCTTTTCGCACCCAGTGCGTTGACTGACAGGCCACGGCGGTGGTGATAGTGGTGGTGGTTAGGCAGATGGATTAAAGTTCATGCTGTTGTTTCCCAACACGATGATGAGAGCAGGTTTTGACACAATGCATTGGCGCTTTGTGTTGGCTGAACGCGTGCTGTATGGTTGTGTGCTGTAGTGGTAAAAATGAAAAACCAGGTAGGAGATGAAGAGTCCGGTCGGATATGCCAATCCATTTATTAAACAAAAAATGAATAAATACCTGACAATGAAGAAAATAACCAGGAATATGTCAGCACGGTCAAAACCGTGTCGGTTCTCAGCGCCACACACCTGTGACTAATTGGCGCTCCCTTTATCTAATATCCGCCTCAGGCCTCCCAGAGCGCCTCTAGCGTAATGGCTCTACCACATATTAATCTTAAAACTATTTTAAGATTTGTTCACTTAAAGAAGACCTATTGTGTTTTTTATATGTAGTAAGAAACTAGAACATCTGCAGATCAGTAATTTACGTTTTGTTTATTGTAAAACACAAAATTGATCTAAAACGACTTGAAAATAGGAACAGCTCTAATGACTTCCTGTTCAAAACTGCCGAACTGATAAGCCCCGCCTCTTCAGTTTAAAATGTAACTGTAAAAAGCAACAGATTTTTAAAAACTTTTTTTTTTGTTGGAAAGTGGCAATGGGACAGTATTGAACCATATAAGCTTCACTTTGAGTTTTAATCTTTTGAATTATAACAAGTAAATACAAGTGTGACAAGTGGGAGGGGATAGGTGGTAGGTGATTTCTGAGCACTTGAGCTTCAGTTGAAGAACAAAACTAGATTACTCCAACATGAATGAGTCAATTCAAATATAACTTTGAGTAAACTAATGATGAAGGAAGGTCATTATAACAAGGTAAAAAACTTAGAAAAGTGAATTTGACATAATAGGTCCCCTTTAAGACCAAGCCTTACTTAGATTATTTGACTTATTTTAAGATATTCTATCCTGATTTACCTTACCTGGATATAAAATCTTATTTTAAGCAAATTTGTATCTGTTTTAAGCCATAATTGCTTGAATGAAGAATTTGCTTAAAAATCTTGTCAAGAGTTTTTGAAACTAGCATTTTGCTCTAAACAACCAGGTTAGTCAAACTTTCTTACTGTAATAGCAGATTATTTCACTTAAAATAAGACATTTTTACCTCAAAATAAGCAAAATATTCTTACTTTTGAAAGGATTTTTTATTTTTTTTATTTTTATTTTTTGCAGTGCTGGGAAATCATTCGTGTGGAGCTGATTGGTTGTCTTGACCAACTGCACTCATGCTACAAAAAAAATATTTTTTTTGCTTTGGTCATTGATGTTTTTCAGTCCCTCATTATTTTTCTATGTACTGTATTTCTATGTTTTTTTCAGCCATGTTTGCTTTCAGAAGACGATACTTGTCCCTGATTGACTGATTAATCTGAGGGACACGATGGCCAGACAATATATCGTCTGTATTTTCCAAGCAAAACTAGAGTAACTAAGCTATTTCCAAAAGGACAAGCTTAATCTAGAAAGACAGAACCACCAATAGTCCAGTATTTTGAAATAAATGTCCTCAAAACATCCAAACTGTGAGAAACAAAGCAACCTGCTCAGTAAAATCTCTAATATAATCTAGTTCACATCCTTACATTGTCTTATTACATTTACCATTTTCTCTTGTAGTCCTGTCATCTTGTTTTTTCACTCTCATAGGTCTCTAGAAATACCTTTAAAGTGAACCCTGGATATAATCACATGTTTATCCTAAAACACTTATAATATCATCACTTATATAAATACAGTACAAATACCTTGGAAGTGTTTGTAGTTTTATTAAAATAGTGTTATGAAGAAATGACATGGAGGCTGCCATTTTGCTGCGGTTATGACATAAAATAGTGTTGTCAAGGTAACAGGCAATATTCATTCATTCATTTTCTACCGCTTAATCCTGTTAGGGGTCGCGGGTGACTGGAGCCTATCCCAGTGACTTTGGGCCTTAGGCGGGGAACACCCTGGACAGTGGCCAACTTGCCGCAGGGTTAGACAGACAACCATTCACTCACTAAGGGAAATTTACAGTGATACCCAATTAACCTAAACATGCATGTTTTTGGAGGTGGGAGGAAACTGGAGAAAACCCACAGTGACACGGGGAGAACATGCAAACTCCACCCAGAGAGATCGTGAGATGTTGATATGGTCCGACCCGGGAGTCGAACCCACGACCTCCTTGTTGGGAAGCCAGAGCTCTAACCACTCTCCTACCGTGCACCGTGCACGGGGGTAAGGTAAGAGGTAGCAGACCCGTGTAACTAAGCAACATGAATTTCTGGAATAAACCTTTTCAGTTTGAGTCGGAGCAAAGCCAAATACAGAACGATTATGTGGAATCTAGTAAAACTGAAGATAATTAAGAGGAAGAGGCAAGAACTGGACACTGTCAGTGGTGTTTTTGTGGCAACTGTTCACAGATGAAATTGTGGGAGTAACCATGGAAACACTATTTTATGTCATCAACCAAAATGGCGGCTCCCAGTGGCTTGAAAACAACATAAACAATGACAATTTTATAAAAAACAGTAAGCAGTTATATATTTGTTTGTAATTTATTTTCATAAGCATGAGCAGTACTAGTGTTTTAGCCACATTTGTCTTCATATCCAGGGTTCCCTTTAAGCGATTTCTAATGTACCGTAATTACTTTCCTTTTTCATTTTAAATTAGCGGTTGGAGAAACAGGCAGGATAACCATAGAAACCGCTCGGCCTGTTGCTACGACGATGCCGCTTTGAGCTCAGTTACAAACCTTCTTCTCGTCACGCACATAAAGGATTTCTGAACGCAGGTGCTGTCACTGTACCTATATTTTTAAGGATTCAAGTGAAAAGTGCTGCGACGCGAACTCAAAGAGATCAAAAGCCCGAAAAGCCGATGCGCCGCGGTGAATAGCAGACTTAGCATCTCGTCAGCAGCAGCAGCGGCGGTGTGTTTGCACATCTAAAGTGTCGGTAAACCTGCAGAAATGAGCCGCGTTCACCAGAAGCTGTCACACTCCTGCTCCGTGTTTACAGCAGGAAGTAATCAAAGAGGGAATCTCGGCTGGTATTTTTAGTCCGAGGTAAATTTGTGCTGCAGAAAGTAGGATTCACTCAGACTTTTTTCTGAAATTAAGTGTTCAGCCAGAATAAATATTGTCAGTGTTTGTGTTTGGAGGTTACGACCCTAAAGATGAAACGTTTGCAAAAAGACAACAGAAAAAAAATATATAATTACTGTATATATACAGTATAAGCACGCTATGTCAGCTTTTTCCATTTAAATATGTAATGTTAAAGGAGATGTGGTAAACTGAACACAAATATTGTTTTTGCTATTTTTTATAAGCTGAACCCAAAGATTTATGATATTTTGTTTTTGCACTTTCTTATAAATATTGTTCACAAATGTCTCTAAATCTGTGTTCTTTTCTTCTTTGCTGAGATAATCCCTCCATCTCTCACAGATGTGGCAGATAAGGTTCTGATAAGAAAGTATGAATATTTCAGTTCTGGGTAAGTTACTGTAAAATTGTAATAAATTACCTGAAGGAAGTTCATGATAACTCATGATGACTCATGCACGACTTTCAAAAGTCATGATGAATTACTATTCTTGGTTCAAATATCTTTTATCTAGGACATGTGAATTTCTTCATGGAATGTTTAAAAGTCATGGTTAACGAACAGGATTTCATGTTTTGATGAATTAATGTTGGAATCATCAATATCATCATATATCATATATCATCAATAAAATCATTCATGCAACTATTTTAATTCATGATAGTTGTTGATGACTCACGGTGAACTAATGCATGAATACATCATGAATTCATGCATTATGAAAATTAGCTGTGAAGATTATTTGGTACGAGCATCTCTGCCATTGTGCTTAATTTAATTGGCTCAGTGCAGTTGGCTTGTTTTTGTTCAAAATAGTACATCCTGTACATATAAGCATTTCCTGTTCAGTTTTTTCCTTGGTGGTTTTCACTACATAATTTTAAAACAAATAAATCCTCTTTAGATCAGACAGTTGTGGTGAATGTTACAGAAAACATGTTAAAGACTTTACATATTAGAGGAATATTTCACCAGAGACACTTGTGTGTTTAAAAAGAGACGTGAGTGTGTCTAAATGCTAACAGGAAGTGGTCGTATGTACAGAAGTTAGCTATTTTGAACGTACACAGCCAACTGAAGTTCCGTGCACAGAGCCCATTGTACATAGTCCTTAATAGAGGGATTTTTTGTTTATCAACACGGGCGATGCGCGCGCACCCCGCCTGTAGAAAGAGCCTCCGCACATACACACAACAGTGGAAACAAGTCAAAAAAGCTCCGTTGTCAGCTAACGTCAAGAGTTTATCACTTTGCGAAAACAAAAGGTATGCTGCTAAGCTAACATTTATGGATGAAATTCGCTCCTACGACCCTTAGAAGTTACTTTGAGGTAAGTGAGAAAAACGGCGAGAAAAACGCTGACTCAAGCTTCAGGGGACAGACGTCTATCATACCGGTTCATACCTGATGAAAACAGCTAGCTGTCATCCCGTTTCGTTGTTTAATTGGAGCAAGTTTCCAATGTAAACAAATGGAGAGGCGCGCTTTCTGCAGGACGCAAGCGCAGTAGGGCGGAGAGTGACGTCGACCCAAAATCCCTCTATATAACAGCTTACTTCATATGATGAATACATGATGATAATGTTTAATAAGGACAATGTACAATTACATTAAATACAATGGCGGCGATTTGTACCAGATTTTAGTTTTACAGCTAATTTCCATCTGTAGAGCTGGGGAGGGGAGAGCGGAGGTACATTGGACATATTTTTAGTTGTAGGAGAAAACCAGAGCACCCGGAGAAAATCTACACAGACACTGGGGGAACATGCAAACTCCACGAAAGGCCCCAAGCAGCCCAGGAGTTGAACCCAAAACCTTCATGCTATGAGGCCAGAGCTGCACCACTGTGTCGCCCTAATAATCAATAAATTCATATCCCCTTATTATAAAACATCACCAAAAACTTAATCTTTCCCCTATAATACTTTAATAACTTCTTGCAGGGAAACTCTTCACCACAGTTTAAGTCAAAGGAATATTGCTACCATTTATTTAAAAACTCAGACTGTAGATAGGTTAAGTTAAGTTATTAAATTAATTAAAAGCAAACACTGTATTGCACATATGTGCTTCAGACTGGCCACAATAAAAGAACTCTCTGAAACATTCAGCAAAATGACACAGACAGATGAGAGTGTGATGTTCCCAGAGCTGTTTCTCTGAGCGTTTGTCGATCATAAAGTTCTCCAGAGGCATTTTAGAGAATTTACAGTAAGTGCTGTAATTTAGTGTAATACCAGTCATCCTGGAACAGCCTGTTTGCAAAGCTCACTTGCTTTAGGTAAGAGTAAAATGTGACAGATGTAAACGTTTAACATTAGTCTGGATATTTATGTTTTTAGAACAGCAAAAACATGTACAGTGCCTTTAAAGGAAACTTCCAAAACCCACTTTTCTAAGTGTTCTCTTATTGTTTACTCAAAATTGTATTTGGATTAAGTCATGCATGTTTGAGTAATCTTTTATTGTCCTGCAGCTGATGCTCGAGTGCTCATAAAATCCATGTTTCACCTACCACCTATCCCCACCCAGTCTATATATCTGTATTTACTGAAAGATTCTGCATAAAAAATAGTTACAAATGTCAAGTAGCCTCTTTCAGACAGTAAAAACTAGTCATTTTACACCTTTTGCTTGTTACATTTTTCAATAAAGAGGCGGGGCTTATCAGTTCTACAGTTTTGAACAGGAAGTGACAGGACCTTTTATTAGCTGTATTTTTATAAGCTGTTTTAGATCAATTTTGTGTTTTACAATGAAAAAGATCTACTATAAAGTTTTCTAATAAGAAAACTTCCAATAGATCTCCTTCCATGAAAGAGAGAGCATGTGAAGGTGTTGTTTTGTGTTGGAGTGAGGCTGCATCACTCATGAGTTTGTCAAAGCTCTGCACAGAGTTTGAGATGAACAGATCCATCAGTGTGTGTGAGGAGGAAGAGAAGGGCAGAATTCATCTCACACAGGACACTTCTGCTTACCTTGGTCTTGATTTATACAGCAATTCATCGCTCAAACCTGCCGCCGTCGCACCTGAGCGTGGCCTCCGGTGAATACTAATTTACTTAAAGCCGTTTAAGGCGAGATGTGATAGAAAATAAACGCTGTTAATTTGCAGATAAGTGCTATTGAAATCAGCAGTGTTTTCAATAGCCAAGTGTTTTTCATCACAATTCAAATATTGTTTCAACTCTCCTTAGTAAAATCCACTAAATATCGTCATAGGGTATCTGTTTTTGCAATTAAACTCTTCATCTTCTGTATGATTTACTTTTAAACTCTACTGCTCTGAATATAGCTCTACGGCTGAAGATTTTGAGCTGTGCGCCTCACGGACGACCAAGAAAGTGCAGTGAACCATCCATCGGTGCGAATGAAACAAAACACACTAGATGTTTTTGAGGAGGAAACATTATAATAGAGTGAAAAACAACCTTTTTTGAGACCATTGGCATGTAAAAAAATATCTTAAGGACCAACACAGTATCACTCAAAAGCGTACACAAAAAAACTACCTTTTTTGCGTATCTGTGTTACGCTGGATTTATTTAACAATAAGGAAAAAAAACGTAAAAATGACACACGTTTTGGTTGAAGTCACATTTTCTTTGAGTTTAACAGGTAGATTTAGGCTTCAAATCACCAAAAAGGGTAAGTTTGGGGCTGGAGCTTGGAGTTGGTTAAGATTAGTATAAAGAGTTAGTTAAAATTCATAAATAGTAGCACATCTTTACAACCACACTAGAAGTAAACTAGGGGCTGCAACAAGTGTCATATGTACGCAATAAAGGTACAAAATTGTGCTAATCATACACTATTGACATGTCCTGTTATGTCGTGGTATATTCTTATGAGATCAGGTTGCAAAGACCCAACAGTCTCCACAGTGATGCAGAACATCAGTTGGCTTGTTTATTATTGAAAATGCTAACATCTTATTAGCACAGCCGGATAGCAGAAAGAGCCACGGCTGATTGACACAATCTGTAACAGCAACACTAGCCAGCGCTGTTGTCAGCTAACTACCAGAGTTTATCACTGTGTGAAAACAATTATATTATAATTAATTATATGGTGATGTTAAGATGTGTTCTTATTTATGAATATTAACAAAATCCTGATCCTAATCTTAACGTGCCCCAAGCCCCAGATCTAAATTTACCCATTTTAGTAACTTTGGGCCTCATTCATGACACGTTCTTACGAACAAATTTGTTCTTAAGGGCTCCTTACGAACATTTTTGGCATTCACAAAATTTGTTCTTAACGGAAAATGTTCGTCTGTAAGAACAAATTCTACGAACACTGAGGAGCACTCGTAAGAACAAAAAATCTGCTGTTTTAGAATTTTATTTCCTATATAATTCAGTCAAAAATTCCTAAATGATTGTAGGTTATGTATTTTTATAAATTATTATATGTAAAACAATTTTAGAAACAAAAAAGTCATCACTCATGCTAAAAACGACTTTAATAAACCTGCAGCAGCCTGTCCCAGCCTCAGAGCCTCTGTGTTCTGACCCCCACAGGACTCAGGACCCTGTGTCCCCCCAGGACCAGAGCGCACGGTGCTCTGTCAGTGCACCTCCGCTACAGCCGCTGAACACACGCTCGTTCAACCGCGACGTGAAACGACAAAAGCCCAGCGTTATTTCAATGCATTTGTGATGTGAACATGTTTCCTCTGAGTGTGTTCTTGTGTGTTTGGACATTTTTAAAAGACGCTGAAGTTTTTAATCAGCGAAAGCGTTGCTGCACTTCTTCCTCCGCAGCAGCAGCGCGTCCTCCTCCCAGCTCCAGCAGAAATCTTGTGAGTCACGCGCTGTGTCCGGCCCATTTTTGCCATATAAGGAAGTATGCATTATTAATTTTTATGTAAATAACCGTTCATAGCTGGAGTTTGGTGAATTTGGCGTAAAGCCTGTTAGGAAGGAATTTGGCTCGTTACGAATCCGTCATGAATCACACGTAGAGTTTTTGCAGCGGCTTCTTAAGGTGAAAGTTACACACAGATTTTACGAAGATTTTCATGAATGAGGCCCATTATGCCTAAACGTACCCGTTTCACCTGAAGAAAATGTCCCCACGTGACTTCAACTCGTGTCATTTTTACTCTGTGAAATCTCGTGTAATCTTTTCCCTTTTTCATATCGTGCTAAATGTACGGCGTAACATAAGTACTAAAAAACGTCTGAAATCGTGCTTAAAATACACTGTTTTTGTGTCGTGGTAAATGTACTCTTGTGAGACTGTGTTGCATCTTAACAACTCATATCAGGTGAGTGAAAAAACCCAGAGAAAAATACTGTCTCAAGCTTCAGGTACTAGATGTCCGTCAGACATGATCCAAACAGCCAGCTCTCTTCTGATTTTGTTGACTTTATCAAAGAAGTTTCCCCAGCTAACTAGAGAGACAGCGTATCTTTCAGCAGGTGACATAAAAGGAACAGAAGAAAGTGACATACACCCATACTACATTTTACTGGTTCCACCACAGAGCTTTGCATATGAGATTATTACTTTTTTTTTTTTTGGCGCCATAAGGCAGACAAAACCAAAACACAAAACATCTGTGGAGTTGGATCAAATCAATCTCTCTGTTTCTAAACAATTCCACTTCTCGTTGTGTGTTTTCTCTCTTAAAAAAGGCTGTAGCATTGATCGCTCTCACGGTCTTTCAAACACTTTAATCAATAGTCCTGTATTTTCACAACACAGAGCTATTATAAACTGTCAGAGCTGGATTATTACCTGGTGTGTTGTTGGAAAGAACAAATAGAAAAGTGAAGTTTGTCCCTCGCAGGCTCCCATAAGTTCTGACTGTGGCTTTTTAAACTGTTCCTACATGAATTGTTGATCATAGCAGTGACTTTTATGGTTTTCTACCTCTGCAGATTTCCCACAATGCAACTGGAAAATGTCTGACTTTGAAAATCTTTGAAAAGGAGGGAAAGAAATACACTTTTATGAGTCAATGGTTGAATAACATGTTCAGAAATGTGACAAAGTAATAGAGCTGTGTTGGGTTTTAAAAGAGAAACTGCAGTGTGTGATTGGAGAGTTTAAAGTCGCTGTGACAATACGATTGACAAAAGCCTTGTACCAAAAGGAATTACTTTTACTTCAGGATTTCAGGTCAATTTATTTATTGTTGGTTTATGTGTTTCTAGTCCTGTGTGAATAGGCTCATTTATATTCTGAGCATTTCCTGAGCAGTTTATTTCTATGGAGTTTGCACTAAAGGCTATTAAAGGTTGCATTCACAATACAAACTGAGCTGGACTCGGCTCGATTGGGGGCCAAAGTTGCAACAATAAATCTTTCTCTAAACTGGCACGGTTCTGTTCACAATACCAATCAAACCAGTGATGTAGAAACACATCTGCTCCTCGCCTGTAGAGGCGCTGTGGGACAGAATCACACAGAGGAAGACACCTGACTCCATTTGTCTCTGCCTGATCTGTGTCGCATGCAACCAAACAAGTATAGCAAGATACTTCTGCACAGTGTTGGACTCTTTATTGCTTTTATGGATCTTTCCCACAACCTGCCTCATATTAAGAGACCAGATGTGAGTGACGGAGCACGGAAATGTGCAAACATTTTGAAGAGAGAGAAGTGACGTCCCGGGTAAAATGTCTTGGGTCGTTCCAAATGAAACATTACAAAAATCTAATCTGAAAGGTAATCTGATCATTTAAGGGTCTTTCACACCAAGCTGAGGGTCACCCGTCTGAACCGGTCTGGCAACTTTTGCCGACAGACGGCTCTCGTGTGTTTGGTTTGAATGGGGTTGTTGGGGGTCAGAGGAGCACAGGCCAGGTCGTGGAGGCAGAGTTTTTGAAGACTTGCTTGAAGATGACGCGTACAATAAAACAGTATTTAGTCAAGCATGGATTGTTGTTATTTTCATGGGTTGAAACGGGACGTAAGTCTGGAGGAGAATGGCTACTATTTAGTCCGAGGAAAACAAAAATGGAGGAGTTGCAGCGACCCCAGTATGAAGACTGGACTGTGACGGGAAACAGAAGTTGAGCTCAATCTGTGAGGTAAGATTAGAAACATCTGTTTGCCACAGAGTTAGACAACTACTCGCATGCAACTAATTATGTTTCGTCATTTTCGTCAAGCATTCACACACATGCTCACTCTGCGTTTTATTTGGCAACTGATGGCTGTTTAGATTGTGTTTGTGTTTTCTTTCAGATGCCCCCCAAAGAGACTTGAACAGACGCTACGCACAGTGTTGGGGAGTAACGGAATACATGTACCGCCGTTACGTATTCTGAATACATTTTATGAGTACTTGTATTCCGTTACAGTACGGCTTTCAAACGAGGTATTCAGAATACAGTTACTTTTATAAAATCAATGGATTACATTGCATGTAAAATAAATATAGACCCATTGTTAAAATCACCACAGAAAACCAATGCGTAATGTTTTCACAGCAGCAGCTTGACGCGCTGTCAGTCTGTGCTGCCTGCACTACTTCACAGCTCTTCAGGGGCACAGAAATAACACTGTCCAATCAGATCTGGCGTTGTATAGGGGCCTGCAGACAGACTGACCAATCAGATTGCCCCTTTATGGACAGGTACATAAGAAGTTTGTTGATGGTTGTCTCATCTGTTCAACTTTTTCGGGACTTTATTTACGATAAACAAAGAGAAGACGCAGCGTTTGGATCGTTCATTTTTAACTACGGATGGGATTTGTTTTTCAAAGAGGAACAGTTTGTTTTCGCGATGAAAACTTTGACGAAACTTTCACAACAAGTGCGGCGGACTGTTAGCAAAGGATTTGTGACACTGGAGCATGCTCTGAAGCTCACGGACGACACGATGAATGAACTGTTGTTGGACTAAACCCACGATGAGCACAGGCGTGGAAATCTCAAGTAAACTCCTCCTCTCGGCTCCGGTAAGTGCGATTTAAACAGCGCGTTATTGTGTTCAGAAGTTATTATAACGCTTGTCTACGTGGAGATGCATTACTAGCATTACTTAACAGAAATAAGAACTAAGAAGAAACACGAAAACTTTGTAATTTCACGTTAAAATTAACACCTAATTTGCATTTCAAAATAAAAAGTATTCCAAGTATTCAGAATACAGTACAAAAATTTGCCAAGTAACGGAATACAATACAGAATACTTTTCTGACCAAGTATTCAGTATTCTGTAACGGAATACATTTTCAAAGTATTCTACCCAACACTGGCTACGCACTACCAACAACGACTGGGGGTTGTGTTGGTGTGAAAGACCCTTTAGATTTACAACAAAATATGAGTTTGTTTTCATCCTGAGCCTCACGTGGGTCTCAGCGCGATTCATGTCACACTTTGCTTTCTGTGTGTTTGCGCTCCGTACAAACGATTCACTCCAAGGCTCGATTCAACCGAGCCAAGACTGACCTCTCCAACCAGACCAGACTTTGACATTTTGGTCCAGATCAGAGTTTGTTTGCGCATTCACAATTACTCAATAAACCGGACTAGCTCCAGGCAAATGAATCCTGATCTGAATCAGAATGCATGCACCCTTATACTCCAAGTTGGTGAGGTGTATAGAAGTGTTTTTTAGCTGTACATGACTCGACCGCTAAATACAGTAGTGACCACACAGTAACAGAGGAGCTAAACTGACTATAAGTTACAAAAAATACACCTCAATCCAGTTAAACTCTTCTCTCACCTCGTTTTCTTGGCTCTTTTCCAACAAATGTGATGCGTGCACAACTGCTGTGAAGCCCTTCCATTTACCTTTCTCTCTCGTGTTTTTGTGGCTTTAAAGCAGAACAAAGCAACTTCAGCGGTAGTGCTCCCCCTACAGCTCTCTTGTGCAATTAAACCAGCCAAACTGAATCAAAACTTCACATTATTCATTTTTCTTATTTTTGCGCAGCTTTAAAAGAAAGTAGCACAACAAAAACATATCTAATCACACAACCACAAAAGACTATAAATAATAAAGCAAAAAAACAAAACAAAAATAGATTCATACATGCACAGTTGCACACATAGACTTCCAGCCTCTTGAGTTGGACTTGAAGCGTGTGAAACTGGTCTGTGTGGACTCGCAGAGACTCACGGGTCACTGGGCTCCGGCTCTGTAAATCAAAACTCTATTATGTTTTGTACCTGTGATGTCCGCGTGCCTCTGCAGACTGTTTTATGAAGGAGACCGGGACAGGAGCAGAGAAATGAAACTCGCCAAAGCCTGGATTTAAGACTGGAGGTGCAATAACAGGAGAGGAAAGGGTCACGTCCACTGTTTTAAAGATTCATGTTGAGAGATCCATTCACATGTACAGTTTTATTGCATTTATGTTATTGTGGAAATCTATCCATGTTAAGAATCAAAATCCTTAGAGAAGTTATCTGAGCTCAAGGATTTGATTTATTTACAATGTCAGATACATGCAGTCCTGTCTCTTCCATCAGTCCTGTCCTCCTCAGCAAAATCACAGTCTTTTCCCTCTAGTGAAAGAAACCAGCCTCTATTTCAGGATGAACACAGCAGAACTCCAGCCCAGGTGAATATAAACACTGCTCACCCAGTAATATAGACAGACACAAATGGTTTCACCAGAAGGAATCACACTTTAAGAGCTCATTCATCTTTGATCTCATGCAGGCTCTAATTTATTTGATTTCTGAATACAATTATCTTAACATTATCCTTACAGTTGGGTTATCTGATCTTCAAGCACAAAAGGAGGCAACAGGTTCTTAAATAGACCTCTCTTTTATATCTCTCACAATTGCTTTGTCAAGTCGCAGGACAGTTGTGGCAAAAACATTACTAAGATGAGCTTTATACAACAGTCCAGTTTGGAGTACTGCCAAATTGTCAATGCCTTTGGAGAAAAGTTAATAGGTAAACTTTATTTTTTAAGCGTTCTTCACAGAGACAGAGTCATAAAGCGCTTCATAGCAACTTCAGCAGAAGCGATTTGCCTAAACACCTGGCGCCTCAATCTCTGACCACCACTCAGCGTTCCCTAACCTTCATGTTATTGGTTGGTGTGGAAACCTCTGGAGGAAATTACCTTGACACGGGGAGAAACAAACAAACTCCACACAGAAAGACTCGGGCCGTGCAGGAGTCAAACCCGCAACTTTACTACTGTGAGGCAAGAACGCTATCCACTCTGCCACTGTGCCAAAATGACATTATTTTTGTCATTGTGCTTTGTTGGTAAAACTTAACATTTCACAATGCCCTTTTATTGTGGCCAGCCTAAAGCACCTGTAACTTTGGTTGTAAAGGCGCCCAAAAGTTTAGCCAATGCAAACATGTTACATTTTTAGGTGTACCAGTCACATTTATCTGAGATCTGTCTTTATTAGATTGTGTATTCATCAATGTGTCTCTCTTTTCTAAAACTTAAAACTTATAATAGCTCAGACTTTTTACTATCACTGATTTGTTAAAGAAACGTATCACAAACGGTATACTGTTTGTAAGAAAAAAATATCGGTACACCTAAAAGTACCACACCAGTGCAGCCAAACCAAATACTTGTTATTCCACTCCTGTGAGGTAGGATAGATTATCTGTACATAGGAGAAATGCTCCCACAGATTTGGGAACAATCACTGAGAGAAATTGATCCTTTGTGTTTTGGATTTTATTAAATCTATTTTTGATGTCAACACTTAAAAAATGGGGGAAAAACAAGTTTAGAGTCGGCAAAGCTTCATATTTGGAGGTGTGGTCTGCTGAGGGGAAAGTGCGAGAAACTAAACTTTTTACCGCTTTTAAGATGTTTTCTGACAAATAAAGTGTACTTTTAGCACAACTAATTCGAGTCGAGTTACAACCACATTTAAATGGAGGTGGTTGAAGCATTTAGTTTGCAGCTACCGTTAGCATTATTATTTGGATAGTTGGATCACTTTATTCATCTCCATCCGGGCGATTTTGCCCCTGCCGGTCTAATACTTAAGCGCAAAGCGCAAAGAGTTCTCTGTGTTGGCCGCTATGAGCTCCAGAGAGCAGCTCCAGCTCGTGGCACGGCTGCTCTGCTTTGTCTGATGCCAGTTCAATCAGTGAACCTGCACAACATAACCGTGGAGCAGTGCAAGAAGTTCACTGGAAATAAGAAATAATAATAATCATCATATTTTGCCATCAATTCTAATTTTGTCAGTTATGTAGTTAGAAACAGCCACGTTAAATGCAGTTATTGAATTAGGCAATATATTTGTAAAATAAAATGGATTCACTTTTTAGTCAGACTTGGCTTCAATAAGTTTGTTCTATATGTTTTAACAATACAATGTTGTGTCGACCTAAACTTATTATAAAAATGATCCGATGCTCGTGATAAGACTTACCTGAGAATCGTGATCCGTGCGTGAAAAGTTTATGAAAAAGCAGCGGCGTGTCCTCGTTATAATCCTTTTGAATGAGACAACTGCCGGTAAGCAGGCTCCCGGTCCCGGTGTGATGCGAGCGGAGGGTCTTTCGTGTGTGACCGCGTCTGCAGCCCCTGTACAGACGAGCGCAGGGTTGTGTCCACCTCGGGTCGGTTCTCTGGATGCGCGCCGTGGTCCAGGTAAAGCACAGCGCGGAGCTCTGGTCCAGACTGTGCCAAACGGTTCCGCGCTCTTCCTCGTGCTCACTCACAGTGGTCACCGCCGTAAAATTGACAGCCTCTAGTCAGAAACGTCCAGCGGCCTGGTGCGCGTGGCCGCGACCCGCGCTGACCCAAAAAGCGCTGAAGGGGCCGGGACCTCACGCAGCACCGTGCTCTCCTGGCTTTATCTCTCTCTGCTCTGTCGTGGGCAGAGCTGCATTCACACTTAACACTGTCTCATGTTCACTCTATAATCTAAGTCTTTTTTATATTAAGTCAACAGGCTTTATGTAAAAGAAAATACATTTTTTAGACAAAGTTGTTAAAGTTTGTCATTTGAATAGACTTTTACCAAATACATTTCTATTATTACACTTTTTCCCAAACTGAAGCTCTTGTAGTAACTTTTGCTGTGATATTAATGCACTGCTCACGTGTCACAGACATGACACGTCTAGGCCGTTCACTGAATGAAATTGTACCCCACACATCTGGCGGGCACCACACCTGCTTCACTGATGACGTAGCTCTTGGAGAGAGCGCACTAGAGGCCAACAGAGGAATAACTGTCTTAACCGGTCTAAGCGGGAAGTCTTAAAGGGCAAGATCGCCCTCCATGTCTTTATATCTATATTCCTATAGTCCACATTTGCTGTTGTAGTTGTTGAGTGAGTGATAAAACTTTTGTTCTGGTTCACTGTTAATGTTAAGTTTCCCCCACAGAGGTCTGTTAGTGGGCTTGGCCTGTTGGCAACTGTATCTGTATCTGTATCTGTCAAACATTGGTGTGTGGCTCTAAAGCAAATCCCAATATGTCTCTTTTCATAGATGCATCCAATATTAAATCACATACCTGCATTTTAAAATAATTTGACTTTATTTTTTTCTGCAACGTTTGGAGCAGAAACCTGACAATACAATGACACACACAGCGGTGGAATAATTCTGGAGAAAATGGTTTTCCTTGTCGTGCTGCGAATAAAGAGAAATTCTGACAAATGTGACAGTTTTCTCCAAAATAAGCTTCGTTTTACTGGAGCAGGTGACTCAGAGGTCTGACGCGTCCGTCACTGAACAGGCGCCAATTACACCAAAACTCACCGGATCTGCTCACACACTGTACCTCACTGCACACGACAGGCTTTGGTGGAAGACAGCACAATGTGAAGTCAGACCGGATCATCACATGTAGAAAAACCACATCAGATCAATTAAAACAGACCGCTGAATGAATAGTTCAAAATGCCAATCGTTATTGAGAACTTTCCATTGAAATGTATTTGTTATAGCAGATGTTTTACAAAAAATAGGATATAAAATAAAAGACTACAGTTGAGTCCTCACTAGACATGACTGCTATCCAGCTAGACAGACAGCTAACAGACAAATGGATTTCTTCAAAGGCTTTGTCACTCCCCAGTCCAAGTCACTTGCCCAAATTCAGTCAACCATGCTGTTAGCTTGACTGTATTTTCATTGTTTAAATTGCCAGAAACGGTAAAAAAATGTTATTTGTCAGTTGTAACCTTAGATCATCAATCATATGAGATTAAAAAATGTCTGTTAAGAAAGTTTAATAACGTTTATTTTTGTGAAAGTCACACAAAAAATGTGTACTTTCTACACTAATGAAAAATATTCAGTTTGGAACTAGCATTGGTGACCCCGAAGTTTCACTGCTCTGAGCTGTTTGCTTAAGTTTATTAACAGTTAAATATTGTGTTTTCACAGACGTTAAGCTCAGATGACATCACCTAAAATAAACGTATTTAAAAAGTAAATAATAAATGTAACATATCCTATGTCTTTTGTCCTCGTAGGTGTTGCCGTAGTCAAACAGTAACACCAACTTTTGACTCAAATTCAGCACTGACTCCGATTGGGGAATGACAGGCTTATAATGACCATTTGCAAATGACTTTGTAAAGATGCAACACAGAGCCAAAATATACAGTATAACGTTAATCAGTGTCTGAATAAACGTAATTCATTTGTATTCAATAATATCATAAATAAGAAAATAAAGTAGCAGAAATGTAATCTATTTTCATGCCCAACTAGAAAGTACATTAGGTTAGCTAATTAGCATGAAAAAGTCCGCTAGCTTAAAAGCTATACGCTAACGTTTTGTCCAAGTCTTATTTCTTATCTTTAGGAACAAATTACCCTCATAAAAAAGCAAACCATATAACAACAAGCACAAGAACAGACATGCAGGCTTACAGCCTTATGTGGGCCAAAACCAACAAAAACAACTGCGCTTCAGTCATGTCAGTGTTGAATAGACTTAGCAAAGCACCTAGCTCACTCCTCTGAGCTTAAGTTCATTAACAGTTAAATATTGTGTTTTCACAAACGTCAAACTAATTTTTTCAATTAAAATAAGCACATTTAAAAAGTTTCTGATAAATATTGCATACTCTATGTTGTTTGTCCTCGTAGGTGTTGTAGCCTACTCAAGCACTATAAGCTTCTAGAAAAGCGCACATCAACTTTTGACTGAAATTTGGTCTATAAAATAAGCTCCTCCCACAAACACATTTTAAACTAAACTTTCTGCTGGAACCTGTTCTCATAGATAAGCGTGTCAATACCACCTATTGTAAACAGCGTGTCATATGAACCAAACTTCTATTTTGTGAGTGTGTATTTGACATGTTTCTGTCCCAGTTCATTTCTATGGTGAATGTGAAGACGTGTTATTATTCATGACACAATCCTAACCTTAACCAACTCCAAGCCCCAGACCTAAACTTACCCATTTTTGCAACTTTAGACCTAAAGTTAGCTGTTGATCCCTTGAAAAACCTCGTGTTTGTCCTCAACCACATCGCGTGTTCATAGTACACCACATAGTACACCCTCTGCCAAAACAGGCAGAGGGCGTCGTCATGACACGCAATTTGTCATGGCGTGCTATTTTACGCAATCCATGAGAACACGCATTGGCTGGAATCCGAATTTTAATCCAGTTTTGAGCTGTTTTAACTGGATAAGTCTTAATTGCTTATGTAATGTTATTTCAATTATTTCTAAACATTTAAGTGGTTACAAGAGAAATTGTCTTAAAATAAGAAACCAAAATTGCCAATGGACAGTTTCAATAACCCACTGGCAAATCATTAACTAACCCTAACCCTAGCAATGTCTTGAAATGTATTTCTCTACAATAAATCAAGGTTAAAAATGCTTGAAATAGGTTTAAATCAAGGAACTTTAACTTGACTTGATATAAGTTTCTTGCCGTGTAAAAATGAAACTGAAATGTTGCAGTGAGAGGCAGGAAGTTTGTGACTATCTACTAAGTTGCTCAGTTTGTACTAAAATCTCTCAAAATGACTCAGAACAGTGCTATTTGAACACCACACGAGTTGTTTTTCAATTCTCACTTGATTGGTGTAGTACGGATTCAGTCATGGATCCATCTACTCTTTACTGTCTATGTTTTTACTCCACAGTTTCCTAAAATAAAACTCACCTTGACTTTTTCCAGCCCTGAACTTTGTCACTCAAACGACACAGAATCATCAAAACATTCCCCTTCCTCGTCTCTGCACCTGAACACATCACAGAGGGCAGGGGGTGCGTTCAAAGACACACGGCTCCTCTTTGGTAAAACGCACGTGTGTGGAAGTGCAGAGCTTATCTTTAGCTCCGTGTCAGACTCACAGCGGCAGCAGCAGCTCATTACTGCCTCTGTCATGCGCCGCACAAACCGCCAAGAGAAGGGTTTTTATATTTATTTTATTTTTGCGTCTTCCCACACGCTTAGAAATCTGACTCACGTGTAAAACTGTGCCCAGCGCCGCTCTGTCATGCATGAGAATGTAACGAGCTTTTCCTTATATAGTCACAGTAAGAAGTGCTCCGTGTACTGTGTTTGGTATTAAGACTGTGGCTTGTTCTGGGTTGCTTAACTTTGCATTTGCTCATAGGTATATACTGTATGTGTATTAGTTGTGCTACTGAAATTATTTAGTGTACTGCTTGTGTATTTACTGTATGAAGTACAAGAGCTACGACATTGTATATGTTTTTGTGTGCTCACCTGCCCAGGAACTGCAGATGGAAAGTAGTAATAGCTAAGTCTGGTGCGGTTCATCTCTACTTTTAATAAGATTAATGGAATTTGTACATGGTCCCTTACAAATAAAAACTAAACAGATAAACAAACATAAACAGTTGTGTTTTATAATGAAATGGCAGATAAACCATTTCCAATCTATGCACTTATATTTATTAGAAAAATGTTCTTCAAAATTAAGAGAAAAGCATTGGAAAATATGTGCTTCTTGGCTTCTTTTTTTGGTCCAATTTTTGTATGTGGAGCTTTTGTTTCACAGAAATTAATTCAGTTTTCTTTTCTGCTGTCATGGTGACGGTCCAGCGCTTATTTAGCTTGTTTGCTAATGACATATGAAGATTCAGGACAGGGCTATTCAACCTAAGGCTCCAGATACAGATCAGTACCTTCAATCAGTTGTTTGTTTTTTCAGCTCAAGACTCATCTTCCAAACATGGCAAAATATATCTGCTCTTACAGATACGTTTTTAGGTTCGGGCTAGTTTAGATGGTTTGTGTCTGGCCCGGTCTTTGTTTAATTTGGCTTTAGACTTTGTTTGGTCCTAAAATAATCAAATCAATGTATTTTTGTATAGCCCAAATCACAACAGTCGTCTCTGAGGACTTCCCAAGATTGTTAATTTAGCAAACATGAATGGTAGAAAATAAGAATAAAACAATACGCATTGATCAACTGATTGATCAAGCATGTCAATGCAGATTATTAGTAAAGCAAATTAATAATTGTCCAGAGCATCCCCTGTCCTTACACTCTCGTTCTCTGCAAAGAAAAAAAAAAAAAACGAAGGGGAAAAAGCAAAACCTTGAGGAGAACCACAGTGAAGAAGAGATCCACTCCCATGGACGGACAGGCTATAAATGAAGACTAATGTGGATCTTACTGCAGATATAAACTATAAGTCTGTAGAGCCAGAGTCTAGGCCTGGTTTGACTCTGGGTCTTTGTTCAGACCCCAGCTAATGTCTTGTCCACATTTAGTTTTGCCTCAGTGAGCCAATGGCAGTGCAGAGTAATGTTGGTAAGGTCTTCTGTATTCTACTTGAATGCAGCAGATGTTATTTTACAGTGGTAAAACCTATAACATTGTTTTGTGCGATCCCAGTATGTTAAAAATTGGCCAAAAGCCAAGACTTGCAAAAAATCAGAACCTCGGGCAAATAAAGTTGAATAGCCCTGCAGAACATATTTACTGTTGCATAACAAAGAATTCACTCATCAAAATAACTTGAAAGGCAACTGTGTGTAATCCCAAAGTGTGTCTTGTGAGAAATGTGAGAAAAACCTCAATGTTCCTGTAGTTTTTCTGCTTTTCTGCCATTGTTTACCTGATGCTTTTCTTCTTAACATGTCAGATACAAACTCAATTTTCAGCAGAGTTTTAGTTCTTTAGTTCTGCATCTTTGTTTCTCAGACTTCATCACATCTTAGTTATGTTTTAGCCTCTTAATAAATGTAATTTCCCCCAGTGATACTCAAGCATTTTCTCTTTATGAAGCTGAGGTTCGGCACTTTTAGCCTCTGATGATTCACTCTAATCATGAGTGAAAACAAGCTGTGCACAGAAGAAAAACAGAATACCATTTTCTTTAGTAAATCTGTTTGCAGTTAAAGCCTGAATGAAACTAGTTTGTATTTTGGATTTTTGCAAGTCCTCTTCAAAAGCCGAAGGTAATTTAACTAAAAATGGGCCGATCAACTAAAGGTCCTATTAAAATGTTTAGAATTTGGAGTCTGATTCATCCCAGAGTGAATGTTTTGGCTTTAATAGGAGCTTTTTACGAGTGTTCAGTTTTCTTTTAAGAGTTGTAAGTTGTTTTTTTTTCAGAAGATGAGCAAAAATGGATGAATCAACAAATATTACAATCAGAAACTTCTTTTTTCTTCACTCATATAATTATTCGGTGCACCAGCTTTAAATGTAAACTCCAGATGTGTTTTTGCATGTTTTATTTGTGAATATTTACCCTATTGTAACCCTCCAGACCCTGTGTTCAAGCTGCAGACTGCACCAGCCTGTCAACGACTCTGCAGCTGCTCTTAGTTTAGTGAAGCGTTTGTGTTCAAAGCCGGCGTGCTCTTGTCTTTCCGCCTCACATGAGCTCAACATCGCCAATCAATTCCTCCTGCAGACATCACCACATCTCCTCCGCTCACACACCTAAAGAGAGAGAAAGTACAGTATATGTGTATGTGTGTGTGTGTGTGTGTGTGGAGGTGAGGGTTCGTCAGCGGCTGAAAAGGACGGTTATGAGAGCGCACTCGACGGCCTGTGTTTTATGTCAGTTCGTCTGGTTCAAGTGCTCAGAGACATTCACAGGAAGCACATTTGAAGTGTTGGAGTCTTCTTTTAGTTCTGCTTAGAAAATATAAATCCAGCTGAATGTCTACAATAGCTAAATGCTCTGAGGTTCACACACTGGATCAGTATAAGCCTGATCTTTAGCATCTTGATAGGGTAAACAAACTGTAACACTTTTCACAGTCACATGTTTTATCTAACGTGTTCTGAGCCTCATAATATTCCACCAATGTTTGTTTAGAAGCACTTTTCACAATTCAGCACAAATTGAACCGTCGCTACACTTTTAAAAACAGATGTGCTAGTTTTTTCACACTTCTTGTGTTAGAGCTGTTTTAACACATGTTGTGTTTAAGATGTGTAAACACAACGACAACATTGTGTTAAACCCATTGACCAATCGCGTGTATAACAGACAGATTCAATATAAAAACACTCTGGGTTTGATTTCCACAACCTCTTAGCCTATCTTAAAAGGCTTTGGAAAAGATGCTTGAGTGCTTACAGAAAAAAAGACAGAAGAATCAGATTTAGGGACTAGTCCTGTGTGCCCTTGTGCAGAGCTATGAGCCTTGTGTTCATGTGACATTTATTTTGTGTTTGTCTTTTACTGACTGGGGGAAGTAAACCTTCTATACTGCTCCCACAACACCTTTCAGCCAGATTTTGGCTCAATTAAAAAAAAAATTTAAGGACACTGAAACCTAGATTATCTCTGAAGGTAGTTTCTGTTTTAATTTCCCTAAAAAACTTTTTTTAAATGTGTAGATCTTTTTAGGATTTGTGTGTGCTGAAATAGAGGGATTTTCTGTTGATCAACATGGCTGATGTGTGCACACCCGACATGCAGATAGAGTGACACAAGCTGTAGCAGCAACACTTGCCAGCGCTGTTTTCAGCTAACTAAAAGAGTTTATCACTGTAAAAGTTATGCTGCTAAATCAACATTTGTGACTGAAATTTGACTTTACAACTTACATTCAGGTGAATGAGAAAAACACTGTCTCAAGCTTCAGAAGCCAGACGTCCGTCACACCGGTTTAGACCTGATCAAAACAGCTGCTCTCAGCTCTCATCTCGTTTTGTTGTTTTAATCAAAGAAGTTTCACCGCCAACCAGATGAACAGCATCTCTTTCTGCATTTGACCTGCGCAGTAGAGAAGAAAGTGACGTTGCTCAATAATCCCTCTTTATCCTCACTAAAAAATGTAGCTTTAGTACAAATTTAGCACATAATAATGGATTGAAATAGCCTAGTACTTTTCACGACGCCCAAAGATGCTTCACATTATGAATTATTCATTCACATTCACACACACTGTGGTGGTACTACTGTTGTCACAGTTGTCCAGGGACTACCACCAACCATTCACACAGACAAACAAACCCAGACCAGGCAATGTGGGTGAAGTGTCTTGGCAAAGGACACCACTTCTCCATGGGCGTCCCTCTGTGGCACCTGGGGCTCCTCCAGTAGTCCACGCAAGTACTACCCAGGTTCAACCTGCTTAGCCTCTAAGATCTGACAGATCAGGCTTTAACAAACATGTATAGTCACACATTTCATATGATGCCTGTGTGTTTGATGTGATTGTCATAGTTTAGTTATTAGTTTGCATTAACTGATTCAGCATAGTTTATTCAAATATACAGACTTTTTTTACTAACCTAAAGATACAAAAATACATTCTTTTACATTTCCTCAGCACAGTTTCATGCACAGTCATCATTTAAAATAAGTCTAAAGTGATAAATTTAGATGTTCCCACCTGCCATTTGGAAGAACTTTTCAAAACTGGAGGCAGCAGCAGCGACGCCCTTGACATTTCTTAATTTAGTCTCTGTCCACTGCACAGTAAATAACAAAGCACTCATCACTGCCAGAGCGCTCCTTTGGCTCTCGCTGTACAAACGCCGGTATGGAGAGTGTAAGTCCGCGGAGCCATTTCTCTGACACATAAAGATACGCGGGTTGTCAACACTCTCCGCTGCTGCTGAGGCTGTTTTCGCCGGGGAAACGGAGAGAGGGAGGAATATATTTCTTAGTTTCACAGCTCCTCAAAAGTTCAGCCACAGAATACGAGCCACGAGACAGAGGGAGGTTCATGAATAATCGCACAAACAGTGGATTGTGTCGCCAAATTCAAAGTGACAACAAAAGAGTTTTAAGTGTCTATCAGCTTTACCTGTGGAGTGTGAAACTTGCTCAGCGTTTTGCCAAATACAATGTTTTGCAAAATACTTTTCTGTATTGCTGGGTTTGCTTCACACTGTCACCATGGAGATGCTTTAAATGAAATGTCCCAAAGGTATTAAACATGTTGCATTTGTAGCATGTTTATTGTTATTTAATGAATGGTTTTATTCATGATTTCTGGTCAAGCCTGGTTGTGTAAATGTGTTTTTCATACTATTGTGTTTTGTTGAGTGTTTTTTTTTGACTCTCTGCAATCCAAATTCCTCATGACAACAATAAATCTACTACTACTAGCTGTCCCACTATAGTTCATGGCTGTTCAACCGAAGGCCCCAAGGCCAGATCAGGTCCAGTCCGTTAAATTCAGCCCACGACCCATCTTACAAACATCAGAAAATATATCTGCTCTTATTTACAAGTTAATTTTTAGGTTTGGGCTATTTTAGACCTTGTTTGTGTCTGGTTCTGTCTTTGTTTAATTCGGCTTTAGACCTTGTTTGGTCCTGGTTTAGACCTGGTTTGACTCCCAGTGTCTAGTCTTGCCCACATTTAATGTTGTTTCAGTGAGCAAATGTCAGTGTCAGAGTAATCTTGGTTCTGTATTTTAGCAGAACAGAACAGAAAGATTTATTGTCATTGTCACAGAGAATGTTATGTTGAGCCTCCGGGGCTGCTGCGCTAATGTGCGCCGCCACTCGCTCCTCCGACATACAGTACAATAAGATTACATCGCATAAACAGACACAGTACATGTGGGCACATAGTGGAACCTTTTCTCAAAACAAAAGGCCTAAAAAGGGAAGACCCACGTGCAAATTTGAATGCAGCAGATGTTATTTTGCAGTGTTAAAACATATAATGTTTTGTGCGATCTCAAATTATGTTAAATGTTGTAGCCCGGCTAGCTTGACTTGCAAAAAATCTGGCCCTCAGGAAAATAAAGTTGAATAGCCCTGCACTAGTTGGTGATGCTATGGACAGGACAGTGCAAAAGACTCCTCTGATGGTGCTTCCTCAACTGGTACATCTGTAATCAACCAAATGTATTTTGCATATGTGCATGTGATTGTGGGTGGGTTGTTTGACTGTGGAGTCTGACTAAAGTTTGATTGATTGAGAAATGTTTATTGTTATTTTGACATCTCCACGGAGACAAGCGAGTAGAGAACCACCACGAGTCTGCACCAAAATCAAACTTAAAATTTACTAGACAATTTAGTTGTTGTGTTTGATAATATTCATACACTTCTACGTGGATTTTAAACAATTGATTCCCTTTAAAAAATAGTAAAAACAGTGTCTGCGCCAAAACTTATAGTCGTCCACAGATGCTTAGATTGCAGAGTCTCAGAGAATAAACAGCCTAACGTCTCTTTCTCCGCTCGCAGATTCCTCCTGACAAGTTGTAAGAATGATATAAGCTGGTGAATAGTGCATGAGGACAATAAAAGGCAAGTGTCAGCGTTGTAAATGTTCTCAGCCTCACGGGGCGACAGTCAGTGCAAACGCAGCCCTCTGGTGTGAGCAGAAATGGAGAGAGACGAGAGAAGAGAAGAGAAGAGAAGAGAAGGAAGATAACAAAAACAAAAAGGCCCGATACACTGTAAAAAATACAAAGGCCGAAAAGTTAAACTAGCTCAAATCTTTATGTTGATATAACTTGACAATGTGAGTCAAAAATTTACAAATTAGACTTTTGAGTTATAAAGAGAAAGAGGTAGAGAAAGAGGAGAGAGAAAGAAAGAGAGAGAGAAGAGAGGGAGAGAGAGAAGAGAGAGAGAAAGAGAAAAAAGAATAGAAAGAAAAAGATGAGGGAAAGAAGAGAGAAAAGAAAAGAAGAGAGAGAAAAAGAAGAGAGAGAGAAAGAGAAGAGAAAAAAGAAGAGAGAAATAGAACAGAGAAAGAGAAGAGAGACATATAAAGAGAGACAAAGAAGAGAGAGAAAAGAAGAGAGAAAGAGAAGAAAAAGAAGAGAGAGAAAAGGAGGAGAAAAAGAAGAGAGAAAGAGAAAAGAGAGAAAAAGAAGAGAGAGAGAAAGATAAGAGAGAAAGAAGAGAGAGAAATTGAAAAGAAGAAAGAGAAGAGGGGGAAGAGAGAGCAAAAGAAGAGAGAGAGAGAGAGAGCAAGAAAGAAAAGAGAAATAAGAAGAGAAAGAAAAGAAGAGAGAAAGAGAAGAGAGAGAGAAAGGAAGGGATTAGAGAGAGAGGAGAGAAGAAAGAAGGGATTGAGACAGAGAGAAAGAAGAGAGAGGGTAGAGGGAGAGAGAAAGGGATGAGAGAGGGAGAGGGTGGAGGGAGAGAGAAAGGGATGAGAGAGGGAGAGAGAAAGGGATGAGAGAGAGAAAGGAGAGAAGAGAAAAAGAGAGAGAGGGGAGAGGGAGAGAGAAAGGGATGAGAGAGAGAAAAGAGAGAAAGGAATGAGACAGAGAGAGAGAAAGAGAGAGGGTAAAGGGAGAGAGAGAAAGGAGAGAAGAGAAAAAGTGAGAGAGAGGAGAGAAGAAGAGAGAAAGTGAGAGAGAAAGGGATGAGACAGAGAGAGAAAGAGAGAGGGGAGATGGAGAGAGAGAAAGGAGAGAAGAGAGAAAGGAATGAGACAGAGAGAGAGAAAGAGAGAGAGGGTAGAGGGGGATGAGAGAGAGAAAGAGAGAGGGATGAGAGCAGGGGTTAAAGTGGGCCGGAACGGTCAGGAACGGCGTTCCGGCACCTTCAATGACCTCCAAAAAAATACATATTTAAATTTCATTAAAAATAACATTGTTATAATAATATAAAACACATGCAAAATGATTATAGCAATTAAAGGATTGTGTTCCAGTTGCTTTGAGTTGCAGTTGCATTTATTTGTAGCTTAGATCTATTTGATAAGTGATTAAGTCAGCGGCAACAGCGAAATGAACAACTGGTCCTGAACTACACGCGCAGCTCGCTGCACAGCGCAGAGTCCAGTGGCAGAGTCATGTCACTCACGGGGAAACTGCTCTGTGTCAGAGGACAGGGCTCATCTCACAGCGGGACGGAAGACCCCAAAACAAAACTTTAATAACTTTTCTCTTCAACTATGTCAACACGGAGCTCAAAACTAAAGGCGACGTAAACGACGATGCGATCACCGCGCGTGTTCCTCGAGACAACTCGGCCGCGGAGGGCGAGCCCCTCCCGCTGGTGCTGTTTCGGATGTGAGGAAGTCTGA